>JABYQN010000014.1:600000-973794 GCA_022606135.1 Fomes fomentarius | reverse complement strand
AGTCGGAGAACGAATTTGGATTGCTACGCGGTGGCACCAAAGTCACGCTCGAGGACCAGGTGTCGCTGCAGGTCGTTTTGCTGTGATTCTGACCTCGGAAAAATGGGGAGTATGCTGAATATACACTATTCCATATGCATGCAAAAAATCACCTGCAGCGCCCGGGATCCGTGTTATAGCGAAGTCCAACAATAGAGGGGAAGCAGCTTTCAGAGTACTACTTTGTTCAAGATCGGAGTCAAATCTTCATGGATTCGCCCCGTTTTGTTGTGTTAGGTAGCTAATATATGCAGTAATAAACTTCTGAGAATGTATCGTTATCGGCCAGCGGAAAGAAGTACATCGCCTCTCCAGCGAACACTGGGGTCACCGCGAACACTGGGGTCACGATAGTAGACTACATAGCCAGACCCCACAGCCACGTGGACTAGCCGAGCTCAGCCTAGGGGCGCCTGACACGCAGTGAGTATGCACTGACGTGGTATGATGTCGACACAAAAACCGTGAGGCATGTGTCCGAGTTGAACATCTACGTGCCCATTGGGGCACTGCAGCAAAAATGACGTTGCCATGTATGGACAGGTGGACGTGGTCAGTCCGGACGAATCTTATAAGGTAGCACCCACCCTGATGAGGGTTTTGCCATCCGGGTTCCAGAAGTCCATCCTTCGGCAGAGCTGGACATACCTTACCAGATACATACCAGGCTGGCAAGAATATATCATCTGAGCTATCCGCTGGTCATTTTGGTTCGTAAGCTTCATTCATAATCATATAAACTCCGACACAGCGTCTGCGTGCAACATCTGGTCGCAACAAACCCTACCATGGGGTTACAGAGCTGTTCCGCGGCTCACAGTCTCCCATGATTCACCACATCTGTCGCGTATATTGCGCCATCACTTGAGCGCAGTTGCCAAGCGGTTGGCGTGCCTGCCTCAATCCGAACCAACCCGTCCCTTCCGATGCGCATAAATGGCGTGCCCCAACTCCTCCCTAGTATGACTCACTCTACCCCCTCCGACAAGGAGTTCATTCTCTCTACCGGTAAGTCCAACACCAAGGTCAGTCCTATACCATTTCGGCCTTCTCTTTTGTCTCCCAAGGTATGTTTTTCTGTCATAACTGCTATTGTTGGACTTGAGTGGTAAGTGCCTTCATTGCTCTGCTACGACACCTCGGTGAGTTCTATGTTATCATCTCCGGTTTGTATGGGTACCTTGTAGTATTATTAGTAGCTTCAATGTAATCAATAACCAGTATGATTGAATATAATGATATTATCAATGATTTCGATACCAGTGACTAGCGGGACCCCAGAGACCCCAGAGCAGAACCAAATTTCCATATTGGCAGATACGTCGTCTTATATACACTGGTGAGCGTGGTCATATCTTACCGTAGTGGTCATATGTGACCTAGGTGGTGGTTCTGACATGGTTCAGAGGTCAATAACATACACTGGTCAGCTGTATCACCAGCCTGGCAAAGCTGACATCTTCTGGTGGCAGTTATATGTGCAGGTGAGACCTGGCAAACCCCATACCAGCCTGGGGCACTTTTGCTGATGCACTAACCAGAACTATGGTAGAAACAGCAACTACTCACCTCAGTAGTGTGCACTCATTAGCGTCCGAGATTGCGGTAGCGGGTGTGCCAGGTGGACGGTCTCGAAGGAGGGAAGGAGGGATGGAGGTAGTGATGTTAAGAGCCTGGCTCAGCTTGTACTTAAAACCAGCGGCTTTAAGTGGTCTTGCTCCCGCTATGAGAGTGGCGTGGGTTAATGTTAGATAACTTACCCAGTGCGGACAATTTTTAGATAGAGCGGGAACAACGGGAGGAGACCACTTAAGACGGCTGGCCTCACACCAAGATCCCCGGGCACGCGCCTGTACCTACGAACCAAACGCGTTTTGTACATACGCGAACGAGTTTTTGCCTCGCCGGTTAAGCAACATATGTTTTGCGAAGAACAAGTGTGTCACAGCGTCAACAACACGTGTCGTGTCGCGTCGCGCGTACTCCAACAACTCTCACTCGCGCTCGCACGTGACCTATGCTGTCATCAGGTTTACAATGCTGCACGCCGCCAGTGCGCGAATGAGGGCATACCAAAGCTCGTACATCATCTGGATATCACAGCGGTGTGGCGAACACGGTCCCAAAAATCCTACACAAGACGCCTGTCTCCACTCGATATTGAAACGCACGTTGGATTGAGGCGCAGTAAGCATAATTTCCGATGATCCCCATAATACCACATGTCCTCTCAAGATCTCAAGGCCTATCCCATTCTTTCCGGTGCGCTTGCACGTATTCTTTACACAAATGGGGCACCTTGCAGCGTAACATCGAGACCATTGCCAAATCTTTATGTGGGGCGAGCACACGCGTTGTTTATCCGTTTTCAGATGAATTACTTGTTTACCATTGTCGGGAGGGATTGGTGTTGACGTTGAACTTTGAGATGAGATATCTCATATTGATGTTTCCGTGAGTCTCCCAAATTCAGGCTTGCTTGCCCCAGTTTCATTACTCAGGGTTACAGTGGTTACTGCCCGCCCGGCGCTAATATTTCCATTGCATGTGCAGCAGATATCTATGTGTATATATACTTGGGCCGCGGGGTCCCCCCCACATCTCATCGCACCTACTCGCAGACCGTATACCACACCTACCCACTTCACCAAACCCAGGACTACCTTATGGACCCGCTCAGCATGTTGTTCCTGATTGCTACACCTGACCGTAAGACATACGAGCACCATCCAGGACACGCATGCTACGTTCGACTGAAAGTGTCCCTCGAAGACTCAAGTTACGATGCTGACTCCATACCCGGGCCAGAGGTATGTCACCAAGTGCATCTTATACGATTACATGCGATTGACAATAAGCCTACATTTGGCCTTCCCGGATGGGACTGTGTCTTTCGCCTATGAAAAGACGGGTCGACTAAGCTTTGCGCACACGTTGGTCCAAGGTACCTGGAAGTCCTTGATTTTGGCTGAAGGCTGGATTCAGATTGTCAGTTGAGCTAGATATTGGTATCTAGTCAACTCATGCACCGACAAAGTTTTCATTCTCAGGCTCAGCAAGCAGCGTCCCTGAGACTTTGCCCCGATTATTATCCCAGCGCATCGACACCCACGGCACCCACTGAACCTCTATCTAGTACTGTGGGGGCCTCAAAGCAGGGGGCGGCAGGGATTCATGCTGTATTGCCACCAGTGCACGAGGATGCTAGAACCGAGCCTAAGCTAAGACGGTATATGTGGCACGTTTTCGGAGGCGGCAGCAGCAACTGGTTTGAGATTATCTAGCTCGTCCCCCAGGAGCCATACAGAAAGGGTAACAAAGTTGAAGAGCCATTTACTGTCATGAAGTACGACAACACGTGCATGAAAGACGCCGCAAACGGAGAGGTCATGGATTCCGAAGAAGACACCTTCGATCATGGGAAGTTTCGAACCAAAGAAGGGGGGCAAGTTCATAGTCCGCCTTTGCGTTGGTATCTCTCTTCTTGAGATCATACATGGGTTTAGTGTCTTATAACCTGGTCTTCGCTTATGTTAGCTCCCCAAAGTCAATTTGCGCCCTGTTCAGCATTACCTCTACCGGGGCGGCTGACCCCTTACATGTGGGAGGCTGGCAAGGATCATTGCTGAGGAAGTTGAACGAGCATTGGTGTGTATCATATTCATATTCCTCCTCAAGACATGCCGAAGCTGTTTACTTGGCATGTAACAGGCACTGTCTGGCTACAGACTTCACCTGTTGGATGGGACGTGGATTGAATACGATGACATCGTGTTAGACGACGTTAAATGTGTCAGTCAGGGTAGTGTTCAGCCATCTCTCCGCTACTATCCTCGTGGTGCCTGATGTATGGGGACCTTATTTACGCTTGTGCGCTGTCGCTTAATGGACAGTTGGCACAGCATAAGGTGTCTTCTCAGTGGTCATTGGCCTAAGTACATCTCTCTACGATCGTGCCTTTCTTGATGTATGTAACAACACATTAGTACATCTTTCTACGAGAATACTGCCTTGTTTATATGACATGTTACTAAGCTGAATACCGTCGGTTCAACTTAGTGTGCACCGAGCGTCCTACAAGCCACAGTCATTGCTCGGCAGTCAAGCTGTACTAAGACTCCGATTGCAAAAGTCCAAAGAATCTATGCAGAACGTCGCGCCCTTTAGATACCTTGGGTCATCGGAGTTCGTACTCTCCTTGAAATTTAAGGCTGTGGCAGGTGGGACATTTTAATGTAGTACATTCCGGTGTATGCATCAGTACTTGCGAAAATTCCTTCATGAACTTACGGTCTTAACAGGACTTATGCCCATACTGGGTGAAGAAAACATCAGTGAATGACTATAGCATTCCTCACTCAAAAGCTTCAAAGCTTGATACAATGGTTCATTCACCTCAGACGAAGAATTCTACAAATATTCGAATAGATACAACACGAACTCAACGTGCTATGCCCCGAGCGCAAGTGAGCTGAGGAGGAGGTCATAGCAGCCACTGTGGCAGTGCAGAGGCGCCCATGGCTTAATGTCCTTACACTGTCTTAAGCATCTTAATAGCCCAATTAAGGACTATAAAGGAATTTCCGCGAGTACTGATGTGTATTCTCGTTCGCGTACTCCTCACTTTGATCGCAATTCTCCGACCTTCTGGGTTGTTCGTCAGTAGCATATGATGAGCCAGGAAAATAATAAAGTGCGATGCACTGGCTCTCATACCAGTACATCGAGTAACTCGATTAAACGCTATTAAGGTACTCTAGCACACATATCTCATTGAGATTTGAAGAGACCGCCATGTCTCCTCAGCCGTCCGCATCGCCCAGCTACTACCATAGAGATAAGTGATTTGCGAACGGGTATGATCCCCGATGAGCTGCGGTACATTCGCTCTGTCGCAGAGACAGGTCCAGTGGTTCAGAAGATCACGAGGCCCCAGTCTCGTAGTAGACAAAGCCCAGCAGAAGTAGTAGAAATGCCGCACTGTGGGTTCGATATTGTGCACAGCACCGTCCGGGCCGGCTTGCAAGTAGGGAGAACATTCTCTTTCCAATTATCAGTGTCTCGACGGCGGGTCAGATTCTGCATCTGTTGACGGGCTGCGAACTAGGTGTTTCATGCTGGATAGTGTTTCGCCAGTCACTGGACGGATACGAATAACTTGCATATCGTGTATGTCACCTGGAGAGGACGCGGATGCGTGGAGCAATGTCAGCTTGTAAACTCAGATGTACCCTATTGAAGTGTGCCTGAGATTGAGAGTAGCAAAAGAGGATCTCAATTTCTCCGCTAGATTGCCATCATTGACGAAAACAGTGCACTCGCTGTGAAGATGTTCGTCACATGAGAAGTCGTCTGGTATACCGAGGAGTGGCGCGAAGTAGCCCTGTGCCCCCTATCACCGTATTGAATCTATGCTAGCCTGAGAAACTTGAGTTGAGACTCTGGCGAGAAACACAGCTTTGGTAGCCGTAGAATGTGTTTACTTATCTTCTCTTGTTTTGAAGGACTGCTCGAGTAGTCCTTGACTCCTGTGGCTGACTGCGCCGAAGACATGGTCGGTGTCTGCGTTGTACACCTGCGCGGTACTGTCGTGAACAGGATGCGAATCATCATCCACGCATAAATTGTTGCCCAAGTGAGCGGTGTCTGGTTGGAGACCGTAAGTAGATGAGCCGTGTGGCACGGATAAAAGGAATGGTATCTTGGGCGACGAGCCCAGGCTATGAATGGGATAATGAACGATGGAGTTGGACTAAAAGGGAGAGAGTAATTGTCGGTGCACGGAAGGGTATGAGAAGGGAAAGAGTCGGGGGAGCGCGTGGGCGCGACAGCTGTTTCGGTAAAGAATGCCCAACGTGCGCGTCTGTGCCAACTCACACTTTTTGACGCCAATAGCACCAAAAAATTCAAAAATGCCCTTCGAGTGCCAGTGTATGCAGGCGCCGGTCTGCGTTCTCCCATTCTCGCTATAGCTCCATCTTCAGCCAATGCCCAATCGAAAAATAAGCTCTGATTTACAGGAGCGAGCTCTACACCTTCTATCTTCAGGCTGGTCGACATCTCAGGTCGTTGCGGCACTTGGTGTCTCGAAGCGCACTCTCGGACGTTGGCAAGCAAGCTTCCAGCAATACGATCACATTTCACGGCTCACGTACCTCTGTGGTCGCCGGCGCAAGCTCACAGCAAAGCACCTACAAGACCTACAGGAGCTAATCAGGGCAAATCCGGGCATATACCTGGAGGAGGTAGTTGAGTGGTTTGCGTGTCATCACGACCTCCCCATTTCTATCACTTCGATCCACGGTGCACTCCAAGGCCTTGGCTTCACATACAAGAAACTACGACGACATGCCGCTGAACGCAACGAAGTCACACACCAGCAATGGAAATACGACATCACCTCCCGTTTTGTGGCTAGTCAGCTCGTCTTTGCAGACGAGTCAAGCAAGGACAACCGGACAGTCCTGAGGCGATATGGACGCGCTCTCACTGGTGAAAGGGCTGTTGAGGTCGTCTCTGCAGACCGTGGGGTTCGGTATAGCATCCTTCCCGCTCTGTCAGTCACGGGGATCCTCACGGTGCGAGTTGTACGGGGTTCAGTGGATGGTGCGACGTTCCTTGATTGGGTTATCAATGATCTGGTACGCTCTTTGTGTCTCATGACTATTCAAATGTTTACAAGGTTGGCCGTTAAGTCGCCCAAGATGAATCCGTTTCCGGGGCCGAATAGTGTGCTTATCGTGGACAACTGCCGCACACACAAGAGTCAGGCAGTGCGCGATGTGGTTGAGGCCGCAGGTATGTTCACACTATACCTTCCTTCTACCGATCCTTCAGCTCATTCGTCAAGGATGTCTGTATATATTTCTGCCCCGTACTCCCCTGATCTCAACCCTATCGAAGAGGCATTCAGTGCATGTAGGTCATGTCCACTCTGGAAACTGCATCACGCTGACGTGTCTCTGGCATAGTGAAATACCACCTCCGTCGACATGGAGAGATGTACGTCAACTCTCCTTCGCCGGAGGTTGATTGATGGAGGCTTGCTTGGCGGCGGTGTCTGCAGAGAAGGTGTTGTCCTGGTACAGACACAGTGGTTATATTTAGTCCCTCGTGTGCTATCTATTCACTCAATTTTCATGTCGTTGGTGAGACAATTATCAATGTATATACTCTACTTGGCATATGCAATGTCCCACTGCATGGTGAGTAATGACAGTAAGGCGTAAGGCGTGAGTAATGACCGTAAGGTGTAAGGTGTGAGTAACGACTGTAAAATGTAAAGCACGAGGTAAGACTATAAGATGGAGTGGGGAGTGATTGAGGTATTACGAAGAATGTATAGTGAAGTGTGGTAGCTACATGAAGAACACCATTAAACACCGAGTCTATGAGAGGCAATCATAGGTGAGAGATGAGGCATATAGAATGGGATCAGGTATCGAGACATTGTAGTTAATATAGAAGACTAGTGCGGATGTGCAGCACCATGCACATAGGCATTAGCGTTCTGATAACCTTGCGATGCGGGGGCATAAGGAGCATTCCCATAAGGTAGATTTTGCGGAGCCGGAGCATAGGCGCCTCCCGCAATGGGCATCATAGCGGCTGGAGGATGTTTATCGGATACATCGGCTGCGAAAACGGTGGCATTGCAAAGGGAGGCACTGGCATCCCCATGCCAAGTGCTGGTTGGGAAGCATAGGGATTCGGCATCCATCCGGGCGAAGTGACGGGAACGTAGGTAGCGGCAACCGGGGCAAACGGCATTATCTGCCCCGGATTGCTTGCAAACTGAGGCACCGCCGTAGTCCATGCTTGCGAAGACGATGACATCATGAGCCCGGGATCTGACATGGCAGCACCAAATGGGACTGCTGTTTGCACGGCAGCTGGACCATTGCCAAGAGTCCGGAAGCCGGTGCGTGCGGCAGGAGGTATCTTCAAGGCCTGATCAGCCTTGAAGAACCAGCTTCCCATAGGCGGACACGTCAGAGAGACCCCAGGCTCATTCTGTGGTCGAGAACTGTGAGAACAGAGTGACAGGCAGCCAACCAGATGGGTGTTAATCGTACCTGCATGAGCGCATCTGCCCAAACTGTAAGCCGGGCGGTATCTAGCTCGAAGTGGAGATCCGAGGCGCTGTCATGGAAGCATCAGACACCCGGATGAACAGCACATGCACCAACACGGTGCGCCTCTTGCCCCTCCAATGCGGCAATGATCTTTTTGATGTCCTTGTCGACAGAGGACTGTAAGAACGGATGTCAGTACTTGGTAAGCAGAATGCGGCGTCAGACCTTTGACAACACACACCTTTGACCCCGGTGTTTTTACGTTCGACGAGAAAGTCTGGGCCGGTACCTGAGATGGCTGAGGTGGAGGGATGGGCCACTGTGTGACGGATGTGACTGGGTTCGGCTGGAGCCACGGCTGTCACAGTTAACGTGTTTGTAAGGTCCAGCGGTAGACATGAAAGGAGTTAAGTAGGCATACCAGATTTGTGTGTTGCTGGATTGACAGCGGCTGTGCCATGCTGATGAGAATGAACTCATTCCACAGATAGATCCAGCGGTGACAGCCTCGCGAATTGATTTGACAAGCACAGCACAAGCCACCTCGTCCGTGAGCGGCAGGTAGTGGAGAGTCCGTGCGTTCAACGCCTTTCCCTTAGGCGACGTCGCTGACCAACTCCACCGGATTGATGATATGACAAGATTCTCGCGCTCTGCCTTAACTGTCTTTGTGAGGTCATCGAGAAGCGTCGGCCAGGTCGTGCGATTGTTGATTTGGAAAGGACCAGCCTGAATCAGAGCGGGGTGTACCTGCCTGACATCAGGAAAACATCATTTTGGTCCCAAGTAGGGTAAGTAGAATAAGTACATGTACTTGCTGAAGTAAATGTGCACTTGATGAAGCCATGTCATATTGCGTAGCTAAGTTGATGGCTTCTATAAGATCGTGTCTAAGTTCTGTAAGTAGGTGTCGAAGTACTGAAAATAGATGAGCACTTGCGGCCCTCCTTACATCAGACATTGAGATTTTTGGTCACTCGACATATGGTATATTGGACCGGGATATGGACATGAACGGTTTACAAACACGTAGTGACAGCATGTACTAATGGAGGCATCCACTAGCACGGTAGTGCCAGGGCAAAGGCTGGCTGTGACGGAAGAAGGTGCGTTGACTGGTGGAAGGAGTGACAGAAGTTGGTAAATAGAGAGAATGGGTGAGGAAAGGATCACGAACTGTTGATATAGAGCTGAAACCGACACTGAAAGCAAGCACAGACCGACGAACGTGGTACCAGGTAATGACTGTGTGACGAGAGACACCTGTCGACTGGTAAAAATGTCAGGATATGATTGCAGCGTTGTATGTAGTAACATACCGTGTCCCACGAGTTGGAGGCAATAGATAGATGAACATGGGCTGTTCAGGATTGATCAGACAAGCAACAGTGAGCAAGGGGACCGTGCCAGCATACTGTACTTAGTCCGAAGAGTAGAAGTTCGGCTCGAGTGTGCGGCGAGAAACAGAGGCAGTTGGACGCTTGCGTGCGTGTTGTACTGTCTCTCGATGGTCACGGAGGTACTTGTTTGTGTCGCGCAAGATGACGGTCCAGCGTGCGTCACCAAGTTGTTTGGCGCGAGTGTACAGCGCCGTCGCTGCATTGATATCAACCCATTGCTCAGCTTCTGGGTCCCAGCATGTCATATTCCCATAATTCTTCTGCGAGAACTGCCCAGAGATGGCCTTCGTGAGATGGAGTTCACCTGACTTCCACGAGTGGAGCGCAAACTCCATCTAGAGATATGTAAACCGATTCCATAAGTGTCACGGGAGCAGTGGAAGGGAACCGATACGCACCGCAAGGGCGCTCATAGCGAGGGCACCCGCGGGTCGGGGTTGAGGGAGGGCGTCGATAGCATTACGAAGGTCTTTGGGAAGTCGGTCAATGAGATGTAGATGCACCCAACCTATTGAAGCAAGCGGAGCGAGCACGCGAGAGAGCAGGGAAGTGAGCAACAAAAGGATGAATTCGCGTTTGTACCAAGCAAACGCATAAGGAATACAGGATGATGCGCGAGCCTTATAAGTAACTTAGAGGAATGTAAATGACCAAATCAGGACATAACTAAGGTACCAGTAAGTCCGTAAGCGTAACATACAGGGGCTTATCATACGACGATAGGGTATCGTCCGGGCCGGATGCGTCATCGGTCGTACTCAAAAAAAAAACTCATGTTCCAACACAACCCAAGACCTGTAGAAGATCCGGGTGTTGATATCGTCCCTGACATGAGAATGATCAGTACATATAAGTCGCTCAATGCAAACCTTAACTTCGACTAGTATTACTAACCTCACGTTCACCTGCCTTCGACACCTTCCAGAAAAGCGGGGCACGAGTATGAAGAATCTGCTCTCGGTAGCGGTCATTCTCGCCCCCAAGCAGCTTGTGGCAATACCGAGCGCGTGCCTCGTGACTATGAAGATTGACGTGAGCAGGGTTTGAAAAGCGAGTGTTGAGGACCTCGAGCGCGGCCTCCCGCATCTTGTTCTGCCAGTTGGACCAATGATTCTCGACCTGAGGGTTGTCAGTGTGCGGGCTTTCCTGTGAGGTGAGCATAGCACTCACCATCTTGAAAAAAATGTCGTCGTCGACGACCTGATACTCACTCGTGGGATAGGCAAGATCAAAGATCTGCTGTACGGTGTCGACTGTTGGCTGCGAGAAGGGCTCTCGGAGGCCAGCCCATACCATTGCAAGAGGCGTGAAACGGTCATCGTAGTCATCTTTCATGTTGAGCGGAATGTGACTACTGTTGAATCAGGGCGCAGCCTTCTTCTTACTTGAGCCTGTGTCGCGTTGAGCCGGTGTGATCTTCGTGAGTAGATCACACTAGGTGCAAAGTTTGGATGAGTGTTCACTACTACAAATGGGTTGTTCACTTACCCGGTAGGGAACAAGAGGCGTGCTGGAAGATGCGGGAGTGCCTTTCGGCCACTGAGCACTCACCCGGGATCCTGAGTGTTGTTGCTGACTGTGATCATCATCGTCAAGTGACTCACGCAAACGCCAAAACAGGCGACTGGCACCAGCATCTGCATCCATTGCGTCGTGCTCAATCGAATCCTCGACGTCATGATATCCTCCAGTATACTCATCGACACCTGCCCAGTCCTCCTCCTCTTCTGGTTGAGGATGTGGAAGAGGTCGGGCAGTAGGTGTAGACTTGCAACTCATGGCACGTTGTTTGCCCTTGCCTTTCGGGTCCTGAGCATGTTCGCCAGCTGCCACAAGTGTGGTCGTCAAAGTTGCAGGGCGCACGGTATCGTTGGGTGCCTTGAAGTGCTCTGCAAATCCAGGGCGGAGCCTGCAGATGTCCTCTTACCCTTCTGCTTCTTGATGTTGTTCCTGTTGACGCTACATGCGGTGAGTGGTATGTCAATCAGTAATCTTGTCGGACGCCAGTCACAAGGTTGGCTGGAGTGAGTTTCTCACCAGTTAGAGAGGTGGGTGGCGTGTTTCAAGTCGGTCATTCATAGAGGTATGTAATAGCGTAGCCAGATGTTGAGGTTCCAAGGGGTAATGATGGAGAGGAGAAGTTGGTGTAGTCGTTGATCAGGTATGAGTGATTGAGCATTAGAGTTTCAATGGACTTACGCGGCAGTAGCGGCACTCTCCGCAAGCGTGGGGTGGTCTTTCCTCTTTAACTCCGAGGCAGCGTGCTCACACATGGCCTTGACATCAGCGCGTGTAACCTTAACTTTCCTTTGCCCACGCCCCTTCAGGTGTTGCTTTTCCTCTTCATTGACATCCATCTGTTGGTCAGACGGCTCCCCGGTCCCGCTGTCACTCTCATCCCCACCTGGCTCGAACTCAGATGCACTCAGCTGACTCTCGATGATCTCGATATCCGAATGGACATCAAGGTGTTTGTCATGACTGGCAGCCTGAGTAGGTGTGCAACGTGCATCGTCTTTGATCTGAGTGGTGACACCGTGGTCTTCTCCAGTGGCATCATCGGAGTCTAAGAGGCATGTTAAGTTCTCTAAGCACTGCTAGACGCTATGTATATGAACTGACCTGATGGCTCCTCACTGGGCGACGGAGCGCTGTACTTAGCGCCGACAGACTTGGGAGCAGTGACCAGACGGGTAGCCGCTAGTGTCAAGCATAGGCTACTTTGTTGTGTACTGACCCAGAGTTGTAGATACTCACTGACATGTAGCTTAATGGGAGGAAGCCGCGGGGTGACTCCCTCTTCACCTGTCTTGGCAGGCGTGGACTTCAGCCTGTTCACAAAGATCTCGGACTCTGCTTTTCGAGAGAAGCAGTCCAATGAAAAATGATTCATGAGGTGAGATATCTGAGCAAATACCATTCTGTAGAACATCCTGCACACTGTTCTGAATAGGATTTGGTCGCATGGGCTTGTGACGTGATGATGTGGCAGCTTCGTCCTCCTGACGCATTCGGTTCTGGAGCTGCGCAACTGCTTGTAAGGAGACTTGTTGAGTCTCCCTCATTGCGAGCTCCTCCTTCTCCTTGACCACTCGAGCTGCGACTGCTCTTCCATGCCGCTCAGGTGGGGGAGTTGGAGGGCGATTGGGATTGTCGGCATCCCACCCAGGGAGCAGACGCAACCCCGGGCGCTTCCCTTTGTTTGACTCACGAGTCTCGCGGATGGTGGAATCAACAGCTGGAACAGCCAGAGGAGTAGCTCTAGGAGTAGCAGGACTTTCGACGTCAACAGGAGGGACGAAGGGGACAGGGGAGACGGCAGGCAATTTTTTTTTCTGTGGTTTTGGAGGCATAGTAGTGGTCGGGAAGGGGGAGATACAAGATACCAACCGTCACCGAGGCCCCTATTCACTGCATGACTCAGCTCGCGTGATGCGGTGCGTCGATAAGGCCTCAGGCTGGGTTATCGATACGTCCCAAACTCTCAGCCTGTCATCTCGGATACTCAATTCAATCTTCCCCCTGCCTTTTCACTGTGGCTTCCTCATCTTCAACTTTGGTCTCCTACACGCTTCTACTCCAACTAAGTCGACCTCATCACCATGTTGAGAAAACTCAAGATCTTCCGCCCCGCTAATATTCCATGCACCCAGCCTGGATGTAACCAGCTCTTCAAGAGTCACAGTGGGCGAACCTGGCACATCAACACTGTTCACTATGTCGCTCATCCTGCTCCACACAATCTAGTGCCGCAGAGTGTCCCTGCCTCTCCACCACCTCACAAGATGATGCCCGGCCACGACGCTGACCCAGTTCAAGACCTTCCAGCTGAGGGTCGCGCTCCACCGCCTGCTGCTGTCGCAGCTGCTGGGGACCGGCCGCGGATAGAAGTAATACGTCATTCCATCATGAATGGTATGTTCCACCTCCATTCACAACATCTCAGGTTTCACAGTTAGTGTCATACTCATGGCATGTTACTATCCTACAGGCCGTCCGTGCGATGAGCGCGGCGAACCTCTACCGTTTAACACTCCCCCTCTACCTATGCCACCTCGCCCTCCCAACGACTTTACACCTTTCGCATCACGCGCACACTTTGAGTTCGCTGATTTCCTGTACCGGAAAGATCAGATGTCAGGCAATCACATCGACGAGCTAATGCAGCTCCTTGCAGCATTGTACCCAGGTCAGGCTCCTCCTTTTGCAGACCGTAAGGATCTATACGAAACCATCGACTCAATCACGGTGGGTGACGTGCGATGGGAATTGTTCACTGTGACGTACATAGGGCCCCGTCCAAGTGCAAATGTACCCTCATGGATGGATGCTGAGTATCGAGTGTGGTACCGTTGTCCACGTGCTGTTCTCCATCACCAGCTTGCAAACCCTACCTTTAAACAGGAGATGGACTTCGCCCCTAAGAAGGTGTACCATGGTGATGATCGAGTCTTCGAGGATTTCATGTCGGGCGACTGGGTTTGGCAACAAGCTGTGTGTGAACACTATACTATGCATCGATGGAATCTCCCAGTTTGTTACTTATGTGCCCGCTCCACAGGACACCATTGGAAAGCAAGAAGGAATGCAGGATACAACGTTCTGCCCAGTGATACTAGGTAGCGATAAGACAACAGTCTCAGTCGCTACCGGGCAGAATGACTACTACCCTCTATACTTATCAAATGGGCTCGTTCACAACATGACCCGCCGTGCACATCACAATGCTGTATCCTTGATCGTGTTGAACTTCCGGACTACCGGCTGTGCTCGGACCGGAGTTGTGTACACTTGTTTATGGTCATATGATTAGATAGGCTGTGTTCCTACTTACCATTTATGGTTTTCTTTGTTCTCCTACTGTACTTTCCCATGACCATATGGTTACTGTGCATTCCTGTGCGTACCAGTGCGTTCTACACTGCACCGGACTCTTCTAGACCTTATGTCTGACTCATGCTATGACTGTATCTGACTCATACGCCGATACGGACTCTGACTCATCGTCTTATGGCTACATGTGACTGCTTCATTTGCTGACTCATGGACTCATCCCTCATGTATAAAAGCAGTCCCTTCTTCGCCTCTGCTCTTCAGTCGTTCACTCACTGACTGAAGAGTAAGTCTCTTACCTACATATGCTCTACTCCTTCTTACTGACTTAGTACTTGTAGCCCCTCTCTGTTGTGACTTACAGGTACTTCACTATGCAATATAGTCGTTCGCTCACTGACTGAAGATCCCTCTCTGTTGTGACTTACAGTCGCTCCTCGCCTTACAGGTTCAGAGTTCATCAGGTTATGAGCCCTGTGCTCTAATCAGTTGCTCCTCTGTCGACACTCTGGGCGCAAACTCTGTTCGTCGACTCTCTGCCCGTGCACTCTCCTCCACTTTCCCTAACTCTTGACTGTGCCCTCCGACACTGCTGCCAGGGGGACTTTACTGCGCTCGTGATGCAGCCCTGAGCGCTTTTAGTAGTTGCTATCTAGTATCTTTGTACAACCTTTGGTGCTTTCGCGGCACACGGGTTTTCAAGTATCCTCAGCCAGGCCACGCACTTGCGCCCGCCAGCTGTTGTAGCCGGGGTGGTTATCACCTTTGGACCGGAGGACAACCGTTCGGACCCTCCTTACTATACTCTTTTTGATACCTAGACTCGTATAGCTTTTCTTGGGCACAGTTGGCGACTTCTATCTGGATTGTTGGGAATATCGGCTTCCTGACCTTCTGGCTCACCTCAATAGGTGTTCCTCTCTACCAGATCTCGCACGTGGCAAGTCAATCATTGCGTCTTTCTCTGAACCATCGTACTGGAGCCACCTACTACTGCCAATAGTCCTCAGCTCAGCTCCGACTCTGAAGCTGAAGTCAACGCTGAACTTGCAGAACATCATTCTACTGCATCAGTGTTTGATTGCTCGGAACAGCCCCATCTCTTCGATCTAGACGATCAGGTCGATTGTTATCACTACGTCTACGACGACAGAGAGCAGGAGTGGGACCAGTGCGACGTACAGCTCTGTCCCAATCGCTACAATCAACTCCCTCTTCCGTACGAACCGACCTTCCACTGGGCATATCCAGCAACTTGGCAGCAGGACACCGACCCACAACACGGAGTTCCTCTTCCCTATCTTCAGGAAGAAACTCACGCACAGCCCTCCTCGTCTCATCCTAATTTCTATCTCCGATCGCTCTTCGGAAACTCCCCTCCTGTCGATTCAAGTCCTCTTCCTCCTGTCTACCTTCCTCCTCCTATCGTCACTGCGCCCCCTGTCGCGCCTATCACATTCATTTTAGAATTCAAGGAGGAATATCTCGATTCTCCCCAATACCTCTTATCAATTATGGGAGATATCAAGGTCGACTCTATCCCTGTCCTCTCTTCGACGAATCAGTACAACGACTGGTCTGCCAAGATGAAGGGCTATTTCATCTTCATGGACTGTTGGAGTGTTGTCAAAGGCGCTACTCGACCTACTGAGCAAGCTGCCAAGGACAAGTGGGATAAACTTGATGGGCAAGCTCGCGGCATGATGTACATGCGTGTCACACCAAACTTTCACTATGTTCTGGACACTCAGATTCCTGTCTCGGGTGGACAACCCAGGGACATGACTGCTGCTGAGTCCTGGGAAGTGTTACAGAACAAGTTTGGCAAGCCTAACAGTGCCCACGTCTGGGGTTTGTTCGAGTCACTCGTTGCTGAGCCTCGGATGAACGAACAGAAGCCCCTTCAGGATCAGATGATGCGTCTTATCACACGCCTGCGCGAAGTTAGTAGCAACGGCGTCACGCTCTCTGACAACATGCAAGCCCTTCTCTTGATGTCCAAAATCCCGGAGTCGTACCGGTCCATGGTTTCTGCGCTTATGGCAACCACAGACCTTGACAAGGTCACTCTCGACAACATCCAGTCAAAGACCTTGGCTGAGGAGTCCATGCGCAAGAACGGCCAGTCTGCGAACAAGGTCTCCCAGACCAAGCCGAAGCCCAAGGGTCCCTGCTCTCATTGCGGGAGTGGCTCTCATCATGAGTCCAACTGATGAACTCTGAACCTGTAAGGCGAGGAGCGACTGTAAGTCACAACAGAGAGGGATCTTCAGTCAGTGAGCGAACGACTGAAGAGCAGAGGCGAAGAAGGGACTGCTTATATACATGAGGGATGAGTCCATGAGTCAGCGAATAAAGCAGTCACATTTAACCATAAGACGATGAGTAAGAGTCCGTATCGGCGTATGAGTCAGATACAGTCATAGCATGAGTCAGACATAAGGTCTGGAAGAGTCCGGTGCAGTGTAGAACGCACTGGTATGCACAGGAACCATATGGTCATGGGAAAGTACAGTAGGAGAACAAAGAAAACCATAAATGGTAAGTAGGAACACAGCCTATCTAATCATATGACCATTAACAAGTGTACACAACTCCGGTCCGAGCACAGCCGGTAGTCCGGAAGTTCAACACCAACTGCTATCAGAAGTATCCTGAGAAGTGTCCCAAAGGCAAGGGCAAGGGTAAAGGGAAGGACAAAGACAAGGATAAGGACAAGGGGAAGAATAAGGACACTTCTCATAACCATGCGCACGTCACTACCGAGTCTGTATCATCTGTACTTGTAGCCAGTTCGTCTAACATCGCTGCTTCTTTCTACGATGAGGCTATGGCCTCGAACAGTGTGAACTGGACTGCATGGCTGATGGACTCTGGAGCCTCTCAACACATCACTGGTGATCTCTCTGAGTTCATTGAGTACCAACCCTTCGATACGCCTGTACTGTTTAACACTGCTGGACAAGGTGATAGCAGCGTCATTCAGGCACTTGGGGAAGGAACTCTGTCTGGAGAAACCTGGTTAGACAGTCAGAAGGTAGCAATTACTCTGAACCACGTCTACTACATACCAGGCACCATCGGTCACATCTTCTCGACTGGCTCCATTGAGCGCAATGGTTACTCCCTCTTTCAAGGGGATGGGCGCATGTGCATTTTCGACAAGCTGCCTGACGGCGCTGTCAAATATGGTTCGACGATTCATATCAAGGGTCGTAAGATCCTGGAGGCGCGATACAACCCTTCGTCTAATTGTTATTGGACTATTATTGAGCTTCACAACGGCAAGCGCATCCATCTCAATGTCCGTAAGTTTAAGACCTGGCACCGTCGCTTTGGTCATGCGGGCAAGGACGTTCTGCGCAACCTTCCTAAGCATACTAAGGGGGTTGATGCCGTTGATCCTGCAGACAAAGAACCGTGTGATGGATGCGCTTTTGGCAAATCCACTCGTAACCCCTTTCCACCTTCTGAGAAGCGTGCTACTGAAGTTCTCGAGCGAGTCCATACAGACCTCGATGGACCTATGCGCACTCAGGCTATCGGAGGTTGGAAATACTTCGCCGGTTTCATTGATGACTATTCTGGTCTCGCTCGTGCTTACTTCCTTAAACACAAGTCTGACGCGATCCAAGCGTTCAAAGACTATAAGGCGTGGGCTGAGAACCAGACCGGCAAGAAGATCAAATTGATCCGCTCAGATCGAGGGGGGAATACACATCAGACGAGTTCTCTACACTTCTTCGTTCACACGGTATCGAGCACCAGAAGACTCTACCAGGTTCGCCTCAACAGAATGGACGTGCTGAGCGCTGGAACCGCACTATTACTGAAAAGGCTCTGTCTATGCTCCACCAAGCAGGCCTTAGTCATGGTTTCTGGCAACTTGCTCTTGACGCAGCCGTTCATATCTACAATTGTCAACCTATGCGACGACACAAGTGGTCGTGCCCCATCACTGTTTGGGATGGTACCGTTCCGGACGTCTCTTACTTCAGAGTGTTTGGGTGCAAAGCTTTTGTCCATGTGCAGAAGGCAAAGCGTGAAGGGAAACTCGACAAGAAGGCTGTCGAGATGATCTTCGTTGGGTATGAGTCTGGTTCCAAGGGGTATAGGTTTTGGAATCCAGCCAACCGCTCTATCGTCGTGTCCCGCGATGCAACATTTGACGAAGAGTCTTTCCCTGCTCGTAACTTACCTGGCAACCGTCCTTCTACCCCGGACGACAGTCCGTTCTCAGATGATCAATTGGATGATTCCTCGAACGATGACTCTGATTTGGTCGATCCCAATGATGCAATTTCTTTCATTCCTCCCAACCTCTTCGAACCACCACAACCTGACCCTCCAGCGGATGCTGATCCCACTCCTCCTGCAGAAGCTCCTGCTGGGCCTCCTCCTCCTCCGCAATATCCTCCTACGCTGCCTCCTGTCGTTCCTCCTCGTCCTCCTCACAAATGTGGTCGTCACCCTCCAGTGGGAGCTAATAAACCAAGCATTGCTCATGACCGTCCTCATCGCAAAAAAGCTGGTATTCACCACAAAGACAGGACTGATAACAACGTGTATGACGATCCTGCACGTGCTGATAATCAGATCGACAAGGATGGCAATCTGCGCGAAGCGGAGACGATACTCACTTTTCTAGCTGCTGCTCAGTATAAAGCTGGCTTACCTCAGTCGCATAAGGAAGCCATGCACTCACCTGATGCTGGGAAATGGCACGAAGCTGAGAAGTCGGAGTTTGAGTCGCTTATGGAGAATAAGACTTGGGTTCTCGTTCCTCGTCCCAAGGGCAGGCATGTTGTCTCTAACTGCTGGGTCTATGACATCAAACATGATGGGCGGTACAAGGCTTGTCTGGTTGCAAAGGGTTTCACTCAGGTGTGGGGAGAGGACTACCATGAGACGTTCTCTCCAGTGGCGCGGTTTGAGTCTATCCGGTATTTACTCGCGCATGCAGCGCTTGAGGACTGGGACATCGAGTCAATGGATGTCAAGACCGCGTTCCTTAATGGTGATCTAGATGAGGAGATTTATATGGAACAGCCGGAAGGCTGGGTTGTTCCTGGGAAGGAAGATCACGTCTGTCTACTCAAAAAGGCTATCTATGGTCTTAAGCAGGCGTCGCGTCAGTGGAATGCGAAAATACATCAATCGCTTCTAGATCTGGGATTTACACGGACATATTCTGATGCTGGGATTTATGTATATCGGCGACAAGGGGGGGATCACGTCACAATTGTCATTCTTTATGTCGATGATCTACTTCTGATGGGCGATCAGTCTAGTCACATCAAACAAGTCAAGTGTTCGCTTTCTAAACAGTACAAGATGACGGACTTGGGATCTGTACAGCGCTTCCTTGGTCTTCACATCACTCGTGATCGATCTACTCGTATGATCGACATTGACCAGGAAGAGTACATCCAGTCTGTTCTCGAGCGCTTTCAGATGGCTGACTGTAAACCCTCACGTACACCCCTTCCTGCTGGTGCTGTCTTGGCAAGTGCCGACGAACCAGCTTCCGATCAGTTCAGGCAACGCTACCAGAGTCTGATTGGCAGTCTTTTGTACGCCATGCTCGGAACGCGTCCTGATATCTCCTTTGCTGTCACACGGTTATCGAAGTACAATGCCAATCCCTCTGAAGCACACATGAGTTATGCAAAGTATGTCCTGCGTTACCTTCAAGGGACAAAGGCGTATTGCTTATGCTACAAGGGAGCATCTAATGACGGTCTGATTTCCTATTCGGATTCAGATTGGGCCGAAGACCGTGATGATCGGCATTCTACCTCTGGCTTCGTCTTCTTGATGGCAGGTGGTGCTATATCATGGGCTTCGAGGCGTCAGCCTACCATTTCGCTCTCCTCTACTGAGGCGGAATATAAAGCGGCCTCTGATACCTGTCATCAGTTGATCTGGCTGAGGACATTTGGCGATGAACTTGGTGATGACTTGACCAGGCCGACACCCATGTGTCTAGACAACCAGGGTTCGATTTTCCTGTCAGTCAATCCAGTAGTCGACCGGCGTACCAAGCATATAGAGATCCGCTACCACTTCATTCGTGAACAAGTGGAGTCTGGCTCTGTCAAGATCTTCTATGTTGCGACTGCGGATCAGTTGGCTGATTCTCCCACAAAGAACGTGCCTTATTCCATTTTGGCAAAATTTGTTGATGAAATCGGTCTTGTTTCTGTTGCATCTTGAACGGGTGGGAGTGTTGAACTTCCGGACTACCGGCTGTGCTCGGACCGGAGTTGTGTACACTTGTTTATGGTCATATGATTAGATAGGCTGTGTTCCTACTTACCATTTATGGTTTTCTTTGTTCTCCTACTGTACTTTCCCATGACCATATGGTTACTGTGCATTCCTGTGCGTACCAGTGCGTTCTACACTGCACCGGACTCTTCTAGACCTTATGTCTGACTCATGCTATGACTGTATCTGACTCATACGCCGATACGGACTCTGACTCATCGTCTTATGGCTACATGTGACTGCTTCATTTGCTGACTCATGGACTCATCCCTCATGTATAAAAGCAGTCCCTTCTTCGCCTCTGCTCTTCAGTCGTTCACTCACTGACTGAAGAGTAAGTCTCTTACCTACATATGCTCTACTCCTTCTTACTGACTTAGTACTTGTAGTCCCTCTCTGTTGTGACTTACAGGTACTTCACTATGCAATATAGTCGTTCGCTCACTGACTGAAGATCCCTCTCTGTTGTGACTTACAGTCGCTCCTCGCCTTACAGGTTCAGAGTTCATCAGATCGCCTTCCTTGCAATTCCCAAAAGTGCGTTCTGTCCGTTGCAAGACTCAGAATCCTGAGATCATCAGTTTGATATGTCGTTCTTTGCAGCTGACCGTGAGCACCAAAACGACGCCAAGTTCAGGAAGTTCCGTAGGCAGCTCTTCCACACCTCGCTGCATGCAATCCTTCAGCTGCTAAAGGCCGGAATGTCTGAACCCGAGGTCGTCAAGTATGGGGATGGACACTATCGTCGCACTGTCTATGGCCTCGGACCATACATTGCCGACTATCCAGAACAGGTGCTCCTTGCATGTGTAGTTCAGGGATGGTGTGCAAAGTGAGCAATGGTGATTCGGTGCTGCTATAACCATTGTGATCGCTGACACTCAGCTCTTAGATGTGATGCTAAGCCTGCAGACCTCGATGGCGAAAGTAACAGCCGTTCTCATGCCCTCACTGACCATCTACTCGATATACTTGACCTCAAAAGCTTATGGGACGAGTATGGGATCGTCGGTGACCTCCTGGTAACGTCTTCATCTTCGAGCTGACGATGAAGCCTGCACTCACGTCCGAGTCTGACACCATCCAGCCATTCACTGTAGCATTCCCACGGGCTGATATCCACGAAATGCTCTCGCCGGACCTTCTGCACCAGGTGATCAAAGGTACATTTAAAGATCATCTGGTTTCATGGGTCGAAGAGTACCTTGAGAGCACCCACGGAAAGATGAAGGCCGCCAAAATCCTAGCTGACATCGACCGACGGTACGCATTTGCCTGATGACACTGTATCATCCCCGGGACATGATCTATCACATATCTCACCGTCTCCCTACACAGAATAGCAGCAGCACCGCACTTTCCGGGCCTGCGCCGCTTTCCTGAAGGACGGGGGTTCAAACAATGGACTGGTGACGATTCAAAGGCGCTCATGAAGGTGAGTCTTTGGATCATGTCGCTCTTCAAGGCTACTAGTGGCGTCATAGTATCCATTATTCAACCATGTATTGCGGCAGGTCTATCTCCATGCGATCCGAGGCTATGTACCTGAGCAAATGGTCCGCTGCATCAGCGCGTTCCTGGAGTTCTGTTACCTCGTTCGCCGGGATGTCATCACCACCCGCACTCTTATCCACATCGAGGACGCGCTCTCTTGCTTTCATCGTGACCGCATCATCTTTGAGCAAGTTGGCGTGCGAGCTCAGACGATCTCCCTTCCTCGCCAGCACTCGCTGAAACACTATCCCGCACTTATCCAACTGTTTGGGGCCCCAAATGGCCTCTTCTCGTCCATCACTGAATCCAAGCATATCAAGGCTGTTAAGGAACCATACCGACGCTCGAGCCGCTATGAAGCCCTTGGCCAGATGCTCATCATCAATCAGCGCCTCGACATGATGGCCGCTGCTCGTGTTGACCTTGAAGCCCGAGGGATGCTTCGTGGGCCGCTCCTTCCTACTATTCCTGAAGAGCGCGATTACTGGGAAGAACTAGACATCAATCCGCCTCAACAAGGAGAAGACCCAGCCGCTCGGGCTGAGCGACATGCTGCCCTCGATGAAGATGAAGATGGCGGACCTGCTCGTGATGCCGACATCGAGGGAGAGGTCCTTCTCGCCAAGCAAAAAGGTACGGCTGCCGCAGTTTTTTATGGGCCTGTACCCGAGCTTACTACTGACTTCTGCACGCTATCTGGCAGCCCGCGGGTATCCGAAGGAACTCCCGGACCTCGCCCAATTCATTGAAGTTCCGCACCTGCCCGAGCTTATCCAACGCTTCTTGTACACCCAACTGAATCCCGGCTCGCTCGTTCCCGGAGAGAGCGTCGACCTGGCCCTCTGTCCTCCACCTCCGGATCGAGTTTCGGTCTATCCCTCCGCAGTTGCTGTGTATCGCGCACCTAGCGACACTTGCAGTGCAAAAGGTATGAAACGCGAGCGCATCCGCGCAGTGCGAACCTGGCGTGGAGGTGCCGCACGGTATGACTGTGTGTTTGTAGTCGAAGACGATACCCTCCCTGGCTTTCGTGGTCTCGCCGCTGCGCGGGTACTGTTACTGTTCTCCTTTAAGCACCCTTCGGGTGTCACATATCCATGTGCTCTCGTCTCATGGTTCGTTCCATCTCACGATGAGCCATGTGAGGAGACAGGAATGTGGGTTGTTGAACCCCAGGTGGACCCGCATGGACGGTATGTAGTATCAGTCATCCATCTTGACTGCATTCTTCGTGCTGCACATCTACTGCCAGTTTGTGGAGACGAAGCCGTTCCAAAACGGCTCAAGCATTCAGACACTTTAGATGCCTATACGACTTTCTATGTTAACAAGTACGCAGATCATCATGCACATGAGATCGCCTTCTAGTGTAGTTTAATCAATGAAGTCATTTGTTCTGGACACCGACGAGTTGGACTCGGACTTTGTACTACATAACAACTTTACGGCCTCAAGCTTGTGCACAAGTTAAGAACTTCCAGAAGGTCAGGACTTGTCTGAAGTTGTGATCTACTTCGGATAAGTGATGTACTTGGCCGGAAGTACCGGCTCAAGTAGGGTATGTTTTCCTGATGGCCTCTCGGTGCCTCGTGCTGTCGCCGGCTTGAGGACCTGGCTGGGAAGCTCGACGTTTACGAATGATGCGACAGAAAAGGTGATCTCGCCGTCGCCGGCACTGGCCCGCGCCTGAAGCATTGAGATCTTCTTCTTCTCACCGGCAGTGCCTCCAGCAGCGCGCCCAGCTCGTTTCCTCTTCCCCTTCTGTGTAGTGGCGTCACCCGCACCCTCACCCGCACCCTCATCCTCGTCCTCAGACCCAGATCCCTCCTCTACTGACCCTTTCTGTTTGCCCTTCCCCGTGCTCTTGGATGATAGACGGGCTTTCTTGCGAGCCGGCTTGGACTGGTACCTCTGTCCGCACTCTTGTCCGTGACTGTGGATGCACCAACTTCATACATACACTCAATTCATTTCTCCGCACCGCCGCCCGAGGTCATTCTCTACCTCTCCCTGTGCAGAACATCCACTCCGGGACCTGTTTTGCTGCATACAAGCGAATGCAGGTCACGCTTCCTCCTCTACGCCAAGTTTCCCATCACCCCGTCAAGGATGTCATCCGCGCTGTCCCTGCACAAGCTGCCCGCCAGCTCATATCTGCCTCCCCTGCCCACTTCGACACAGTCCTAGCTCGTCAGACACCTGGTCCGGTCGACCCGGATGAGCCTCTGTCAGGTAAGTTGCCGGCGTTCCATACTACATAGGCTCCAAACTGATTAACTGATGCTTGATCTTAGGTCTATGCGTTGCTCGCGTCCGGGCAATATTTCAGATACCGGTCACGTATGGGATTCGCATCAAGCATCCCGTAGCATATGTTGAATGGTTTACCCCATTCCATACCATCGACGCCAACACAGGTATGTATCGGATATCTCACTCGACTCGTAATCACCGCCGCCATGTCTCCATCATCCCCATCACGCAGATTGTACGTAGCATTCATTTGATACCTGTGTGGGGCAAAAGTGTAGATTGTACATGGACATCGCACAACGTATTGGACAAGTGCCGTCGTTTTCTTGTGAACCCATAGTTACGCCACCATGACTTTGTACTGTTGAAGTGCCATAGTAGTAATACATGAATTTTACACTCGTTTTCGTCTTAGAGACAAGATTCTGGATGAACCGGCTCACGCGGGCTAAATGTCCTCACGCAAATGTTATTGAGTGCTACCGAGTGCTCGCTACG
This sequence comes from Fomes fomentarius, assembly GCA_022606135.1. Taxonomy (NCBI): domain Eukaryota; kingdom Fungi; phylum Basidiomycota; class Agaricomycetes; order Polyporales; family Polyporaceae; genus Fomes; species Fomes fomentarius. The sequence continues at coordinate 948,932 of JABYQN010000014.1, read as the reverse complement.
TCGGGGGGCGGCTAACGAGTCTCTCCCACCTACCTATTCATACTGATGTCTATCTAGAAAATGGTTTTTCCTGATGGGTTGCATCGACCTGCATGAGTTATGTACCGAGCCTATGTAGGTCGGTCCGACCTTTCTGACTCGGAGGAGCCTGCACAGGTTACTATAGGCTGATCTGTAGGCTATAGGTCACAGCTCATTGAAAACCAAGATGCTTTGTTGTAGAACACAAGATGCATTGATTCAGAACTACTATACATGATCGGACATAAACAAGAGCTATGAGGACTTCAGATACTACTAAACCCACGTGTCTGATCTACGGTACATCGGTATACATGCCTACAGAGGACAGCCCAACTGCACTTGACTTTGAGTCATTGCTGAATGACACAGACAAGTACCATATGTACAAGTGCAAACAGTATCGGGGATGACTTTGGAATGCGGCATTGGTGTTGTCAGAGTATAAGGATGACTCACAATACGGTTCCAGGAAGCATCCCACTAGTATGCCTTGTATGAATACATGTGCAAAGAGCTTGCCGGGGCCATCCAGAAGCCAACAAGGAGAGAGCAAGCTGGGAGACCAAGAGATGGTGAGACAGAGCAACAGCGAGCTGAGCGTGAGAAAGAGCTATGAGAGAGCAAGCTGAGGGAGGGCGAGAGAACAAGGTGAGACAGCGAGGGTGAGAGCTAGCAAGAGAGAATCCAGAGCAAGAGAGCGAGCGGAGAGCAAGCAGATTGAGTAAGAGAAAGAACCGAGAGAGCTGAGAGTGAGAGCGACTCTGAGCGAGCGAGCGAGAGCTGACAGTGAGAGTGGGAGGGTAAGCTGAGAGAGGCTAGAGCGAGGGTGAGAGCTAGAGAGAGAGCAGACTCCAGAGAGAGCGGAGAGCGAGCAGAGAGAGCAGAGAGCGAGCAGAGAGTGTGGGCAGAGAGAGCGAGCAGAGAGAGTGGGGAGAGGGAGAGAGCATGGAGAGAGCGGAGAGAGAGAGCGGGAGACCAAGCTGAGAGAGTGGAAAGAGCAAGAGAGCTAGCGAGAGAGAGAGCAGGGTGAGAGAGAGAGCAGAGAGAGACAGCTGAGAGAGCGAGCGAGAGACTCCGAGTGAGACGGAGAGCGAGGTGCATCAGCATCCAATACAGAACGCGATCACTTTGGGTTCATTGAGGCTGTGTGTGTGTTATTCCTGGACACACTGCCTGTCAAGGCCCAAGCGATGATCCTGGCCTCAACGCTCCGCCTGGCAAGACCCAAGCGATGATCCTGGCCTCAACACTTGTCGTACGTACCTGCCGCAGTCCGCGATCTTCCTGGTGATGTTCCTGCAGATATCTGCCGTGACACTTAGAGGGAATGTGGCATTCATGAACGCGGCCTCTGCTTCAAAGCCCCCCGGTAGTACTTGGTCATGGTCGAGCAGGCTCGTCTCCCCAGGTCACAGAACGTGTACCACACTCATCCGCTTCACCAAAGCTCAAGACTGCTCATGGCTTTGTTCCCGCCCAGGCAGTCACGCTGGATACAACTTGACGATAACACGTACTACCAATACCATCAAGGACGCAAATGCTTCGTCCGATTGCAAGCGCCCCTCGAAGACTCAGGCTCTTCCGATGCTGACTCCATACCCGCAGAGGTATATCATTGTGTTCTTTTAACACCGTTACATGTGATTGACTACAAGCCTACACTAGCGCATCCCGGACTGGAGTGTGGCTTTCGTCGTCGACGAAGAGACCGGTCGAGATTCTTACACGCACTTGAAGTTGATGAATCACTGGATTCCCTTCACTGACACTGACTGGAGCGTCAGTTGAAATTCGATGTTGATCTACATATGCACTGACATGTTTACTCTCAGGAGTTCGGAGCATATCAGAGATCTCTCCAGTATCGTCATCCCAACGCCTCGACAGCCACGGCGCCCACTGAACGATCCACAGCAGCAACCCATTTTGGTGCTGCGACCATCCGGCCCATCTTTCAGGAGCGCTACCGCAATGGTAACACGATTAAAGAGCCATTTACGGACGTTTTATACAACGCGCGCATGGAACACGCTGCATGGGGAGCTGTAGAGCGTTCCGAAGACATTGCCTTCGATTGCGGGGAGTTCCAGACCAACACAAACCGCAAGTTCACCGTCCGCCTCGGTGTTAGTGTCCCTCTTCTTCATATCATGGTACAGCGCCTTATACCCTGGTCCTCGCTCATCCTAGCTCCCCCGAGTCAAGGTGGCCCCCATTCAGAAAAACCTGCAACGCCGCGGCCAGCCCCTTACACGTGGAGATCTGGCAATAATCATCGCCGAGGAAGTCAGACGAGCTTTGGTGAGTACCATATTCTCAAGACATGCCGACGCTGTCAATCGTTTGTCATGTAATAGGCAGCGTCTGGTGAGAGAATCTACCTGTCAGATGGGACGTCGATTGGATACAATGACATTGTGCTAGTCGACGTCAAATGTGTTGGTCAGGCCAGTGTTCAGCCATCTCTGGGCTACTATCCTCCCATAGCCTAGAGTACCAGGACTTTTGTCACGCTGTTTTGTGCGATGTCACTCATGTAAAGTTGGCATAGGATAGATTGTCTCAGTGTCTGAGCATGTTTCACTGGGCATAAGTACAGCTCTATACGATCTTGTTAACCACGTGCGGTTCTGGATGTACTATATGATAGCACAATGGTACATATCTCTCCCATAACACAAAGCGCACTCTCATACCCGTACGTAGAGCCACTCGATTTACCGCCATTATAGGTGCCTAGCAGACATATCTCGTTACAACCTGGAAGAGACCGCATCCGTCGCTCCTCAGCCGTCGGCATCGTCCTGCCATTTGCATCGTGAACCGTTACGAAACCCCTTTGAGACGCAGCACGTTCGCTCCGCCCGAGACGGGTCCAGTGGTTCGGTTTCGGCGGGAACGAGCCAGACTATCACGAGCCCCTAGTCTCGTAGTCGTAGTAGACAGCGAACGCCCAATGGAGAGTAGTAGAAATAGCACCACTGTGGATTCGAGGTTGTGCATAGCGCCATCCAGCCCGGCTCGCAGAAAAGCGAGAACAGTCTCTTGCAGATTATCGGTGTCTCGACGGTGGGTCAGATCATGTATCTGTGGTCGTTGAGGTGCTGTGGTACCTTGGGTGTTTCATCCTGAATATGTCGCCGGTCACCGGACGATTACGAGGACTCGATGGCCTCGAGAGAACATCGATCGGAGCAGACACGTTTCTCTGTGTAGTTGTCCAAGGCGTGCGTCTGTGACTTGCATACCCGGTATGAGTATGTCACCTGGGGAGGACGCGGACGAGCGGAGCGAGATATTGGCTGAGAAAAAAATACAAACATACCATCTAAGTATGAGCGAGCGGAAGGTGGCTCAGACTGAAGGTGTGAAGACAGTACCCAAGGGAGATGTAAGAATCCTCAGCTAGATATCAATGATAGAATTCCGTCCTCTGTTAGCGATGCATCCACCGACTACCATCGACGCTGACACTGCCCTGGTTGTGAAAATGTTTGTCCCATGAAAAAAAAAAACTCATCTAGTTCAGTAGCCCTGTGCTCCCTATCACCATATTATTTCTGCGCCAGCCTGAGAAACTCGAGTAGAGACTGTGACGAGCAACACCGTTCTTGGTAGCCGTAGGTGTTTACTTATCTTCTCTTGTTTTGAAAGACCGCTCGAGTAGTCCTTGACTCCTGTGGCTGACTGCGCCCAAGACATGGTCGATGTCTGGGGGCGTTGTACCACCTGTGCGGGACTGCCATGAACAGGATGCGAGTCATCATCCACGCATGACTTGTTGCCCAAGTGAATATTATATGGGAGCCTCTGTAGGAGGAATTTTGTCGCAATCGTTTCGCCGGTGTCTGGTTGAAGACCAAAAAAATATGAGTAGTAGATCAGGATTTCTACTATTGTTTGTCTCGCTGCGAGCAGATGCAGGTAGATGAGGGATGGATGGGAGAACTTGAACGGACGGCGAGCCATGAATGGGACTGCGGCAAAGGCCGAGCTGAGGAGACTGATAAGATAATCTGCATCTGAGATAAAAGCCGATTAGCAAACTGTGCCTCAAGTTCTCACGAGTTTCCTTCTCTGACTCTCCACTCGCTCGAGTGTGTTCTCGATGGCGGGGGCTATAGAAGGCAGCACACAAGCTCTATCTCACCGCCCAGACACACTCCTGCTCCATCTCGAACTGCGAAACTCAATGGGCGAACACAACAGTTTCAACGTCTCGTGCACAGCCAGATCCCAGCGCCGTCACACTGGTAAGTTGATCTAGCGCGGGCGTTGGGCATTGGCGGTTACTTGAGGGCGGGTATAAAGTAGCTGTGTGTGTTTGTCCGTATCCCTTCGGACTTCTTTCGCCCTCCATCTTTCGTATTCCCTTCTCCGTTCGCCTGCTCCCCGCCTCCCCCAAGCTCTAGCCATGTTCAACGTCCTTAGCCTGCTCACCCTCGCCTTCGCCGCGACCTCCGCGCTCGCCGTCCCGACGAGCAAGCTGACGAGCTCGGCGTGTCATGGCCTCGGCCGCGGCGCATTCGACAACGTCGCGGCCTTCACGCTCGCGGCGTGGAACAGCACCCTGCCCAACGCGAACAGTACAGGTGTGCCCCTCGTCTTTGGTTCTGCGGGTGCGATCTCTGGCGCGTCGTTCCATGTCATTTCGGTGCGTGTTCTTCTCTTCCTTTCCACTCCCTTCGCTACACATATGCATACTCACCTCGCCTCCCTCCAACTTCCACGCGTCCCTGTCGCGCTCTCCCTGCATACATTCGTCCACACACGTCCACACCCCGCAACGCATATACAGACCCTCGCCTCCTTCCCCTTCGATGACTTCCCGACCATCGCTCTCAAGGACGGCCGTCTGATTCCCTCGAGCCCGCGCCAAGTCTCAACGGGCGCACAGAACGTCGCCTCGGGCGACCTCCTCACCTTCGTCTCGAGCAACTCCGTCGACCCCACGCAGGGGCCCCAAATTTACTGTGCCGTCGTACGTCTCCCATTTCTCCTTTCAACTCCAACCTGACGCGTGTTAACATTTTCACTCCTCGCTTCGACATCCCTGCTTCTCCGCACCCCGTGCCCCATGTCCCGTGCCTCGTGTTCCCTTTCCTCCGCTCCGCCCTCCCGTCGGCCAATTTATGCTAAATCCGCACATGGTATATGCCCGGGATTCGCCTCCGCGCCAGGCGGACACGGACCCCGCGGGCCACGGCACGGGCCACCCGTTCCTGGCCGTGAACGGCAACACGGACGAGTTCGCGCTCTGTCAGCACGGCTCGCAGAACAGCGTCGTGTTCAAGCCCAAGGCGAACACCACCTCGTACGACGCGAGTTCGTGCTATCCGATCAAGGTCCAGCTCATCTACGACTACTAAAAGCCAGTTTCGGAAAACCCCTTTCCTTCCTGGTCTCCGTACTTGTTGTCGAACAGTGGGGCCCGTCATGGCCGGACATTACGAACTGTGAATGAGTAGGACATGCGGCGGGCTCTCCTACGCTTCGAGATCGGATCATCATCTTCTCATTCTGGGGACATGACATGACGTGCCAGAACAGTTACGTCATCAACTAGTACACGCACTCGTCGCAATGGACCCGACTGCTGAATCCCGTTTGGATACTCTCTGGACTTATTTTCTTACCCCCTTCGTACTTCCGTCTTCTCGATTAATAGTCATCAGTCACTAGCATCACGCTCGTAGTAGTTACATACTCTTTAGTGTTGTCGTGGGCGACTGCTGTTTGTCTTGGGAGCCTCGCAACCCGTACATTCTTTTGCTCTCAAGCACCGAGTACCTGGCTGGCGGTCCGTACACACGCGATCTCGATCTTAGACGTATGTGTGATCAGTGGCCTATGTACAACCTCAGCCACACCGGACGGTGCCTGCAAGCTGTGCACGCCAGCCACTCACTCAAGCTTCGAGATAGGGAGTTGATTGGGTTGATGAATCGGGCCAGGGGAAGTGTGGGCCCTAATGGAGGTAAGTGAATCAGTAATTCAGTATGACATCCTGCAGAGACGCACTCGATCACCATAATTTGTATGTTTTGATCGACTACTTATCGCGCGCATTGCTCATCATCCATGTTCGCAGTCACCAGTAAGTACAACCAGAACCACAACAACCACCATATAGGTCTGGATCAAACATGTCAAACATGCCACCTTCCCATCGCCCGCGCCACGATGATCTAACATATATAACTCCGCACGACAGCCTTGAGCGCCGCGCGCTCAGGACGGAATGCCGGACACACTCGCATGAGTAATACTAGTAGTACTGGTATGTGTTGGGTCTGGCCTGACATCGGTGCACTCCGAGCGGAGACTTCTCTCTGATACTCAAGACTCAGTACTCAGTACTCAGGGTTCAGCCCTATGCCACATATGTACAAGGTGGGCGCTCGGGTATCATCCGCGGAACACCCATGGCATAAGTCCCAGTGGTCACTTGGGACCAAGTCGCCCTCTTCGCTGAAGGTCTCGTGCGCCGAACCAAGAGCCTCTTACACCGAACCTACATCCAAGGCTTGAGGTTTGACCCACCGAGACCTGGTTGCAGGATCATGGCTACATCGTAAGCACGAGCGATTAGCTTGAATCTACCTCGTCAGGCTCGGTATACTCAACCTGCCTAAAGCACACATCCTCCTCGCGAAACACCCTCGAATGCCTAGTAGCAAGAACCTGTGGTAAGTCATCGCACCATATACTTAGACTGATATAGGACTCACTTTGCGCGCATGTGATATACAATGTCGTCCGCTCTCCCTTTCAACACCAGAGTTGCATCTCGACTTCTGGACCTGGCCAGTGTCATCGACTCGCACACTCTACAGAAGGGCTCATGTCCCTCGGGGGCAGTCGCGAGATGGGCATTGATCCGCGCACGGGTGTATGGGTCTGCCCGAACGTGATGGTCGAACAGGGCGACATCGTGCGTGCGCGTGGCCTTGCGACGACTCCACCGGATGCACTTTGAGAGGTCTGCGTGATCATCGTTGAGGATGACGACCGCGTCCGCGTCTCGAAGCCTGCTCGTGCATCAGGAAGGGCGACTATGTGGTGGTATTTCATGGTAGTCGCGCGCACCTCATATCCAGCCTCTGCTGGTACCATACACTGTGTTGGTAGACATGGTACACCTGCAAACGAGGTGGCATCATGATGAGTGCCATGCTGATCGCAATGTGTACTATGATATAAACCCACGAATTGTGCCCAATTCAGCTCGGACGAACCAGGAAGCGACGGATCCCCACAGGTACACGTGAGCCTTGCACTAGCCAGCAGGTCGTCGAGCTCGCTCATGTCTGTGTGATGCGGAAGGCCTATCGCGGGGAGCAAGCGAGGCACGAGCGTTTTCGCCTCGGTCCAATACGTGCATCTCGGCAGGGAAACATACTCATAATCATCTTCGTCTTCCAAGTCCAACGTACTCGGAAGTTTATATGTGTTGAAGGTGTGCATCTCGGAAGCATGCGCTTCGCGCTAGTGACGGTGTACGGCCCGGTAAGCGCAAGGTGGAGCACCAGGGCACAGATCGCAGACAAAAAGCGCGTCAGCTCGGCTCAAGGTCCCGTCGACCGTCCTACTCAGAGCGTCGAGTGTAGCAGAGGAGAGATAGTCGGACCCATACGCCTGGTCCGTCGCCATGTTGGAGAGCGTGTCCGCGTGGGCGTCTTGATTTGGAGAGTTCAACAGGACCAGTGCTGCAAACGCCTGTTTGACACATTCGACGTACTTCTCAATCTCTCGGGAGATGCGGTCGGCGTGGCGCAGAGTGTCCAAGTCGAATTCGCGACCCATGTCGCCCCGTGCATAGTTCGCCTCTGCCAGATGTCTGAAAAAATTGGCACTGGCGTATGCGTTGTTTGGGTACAGCTCCAGGTCCTCGCATTCCCCGCAGGATGTCTGGACGAAGCGAGCATAGTAGTCTTGCAGCTTGGACAAGCGTTGTTCATACCGGCGTTCGTATGCAGCGGCCTCCCGGTCGTACTTGAGATTGCCCTCATGGCGGATCTGTTCATAGGGCTTCAGGCGCAAAGCTAGGCCGCCAAAGTTCAATCAGTGGCTGCAGTTTCGGGCTCGTCAGAAGCTCACCTTCATCCCGACTCCCGGAGTGCATCATGACGCGCCACTCATGCTCTGTGGCAGATCCTTTTCGAATGCAACCCCTTTTGATAAGGTGATTCAATGCGCTGGTTCATGATTAGTGTATGCCTACAGAAGTGGACGCAAGATACCCACACGCTCATAACCAAGAAATCGCGTTCGGTACGAGAGATGGTATCCTCCCACCATTCCAGCAGCATTGCATCCTGCAAGAGATATAGAGAACAGTGATAAACAACACTCTCGCCCCACGGATAAGTTCAGATGTGTCAGTACACGACGTACCACCTGCCTTTCGAGGACGTTATTGATACGTTCCTTCATCAGTTCGCTGAGCGTATTCCAGTCTGTCCCTGGTGGGAGTGACGATAACATTGACATCGTTGTGACCAAGTCGGACTTGAGGCAGCAGTCTTCGACCATGTGGGAGAGCGGATTGGTCATCAGCGTAAACATGACAAAACGTCTTTGGCAGGGCTTCCTTCGCCATTGAACGACTGCACATATCTATCAGCATTCGTGAAGTATTTATAATCGCAGGTCGTCTCAGCAACATACGTGATTTGGATACTGCCGGAATAAGAGCCACGACCATATCTTGTAAGGCTGGCAAGGCTCCCCCCACGACTTCGGACGCTTCAACGACGCTTAGCAAACAGCAATGGTGACTACGTTAGTGCGATATTCAACGAATGTACTTGAACCAACTCACTTCTCGCTGTAGCACTCTTCGCAGAATCTGATTCTCAACGCATATTCGACCTAAAAAGCTTCCTCAGCACCACACGCCTACCATCACAAGAGTGAAATGTCAACAGCGACTAAAAGCAGGATAACCACTTACAAAGCAATGCGTATCGAACACAAGTGCCGTGTATTCAGGTTCGCAGAGATCATCCGGAACGTTCGGAAATCCGGTGGTCCTCAGATTTGCCATTGAAATTTGCCACAACCTCCGATTTTTGATAGACAGCAGGACCTCGCGGAGCCACTTCAACGTTTGAGCCAGGTATAGTAGATCTATAGGCTCGAGATAACGTGCCATCGGGATTGTGACTTCAGCGTAAGCAGGAGTGACTGTGATAGCGCCACTCACCTCGTAGAACATCTCCAGAGGTAGCTTGCCCAGACCAGACAATCGCGGAAAGATACTATGCATATTATCTGCTTTCTTCACTGCGCTTTGAACTTTGGCAGTCTGTGCATGCGCTGTGCGAGCAACGCGGGAGCGAAAACTTGTGTGAGACCGGGATGGAAGGTTAGACGTGAGTAGTGGCGTAGGGTCTGGCCCAGTGTAATTTTAGCCGCTCTTCAACATATGAGAGGCAGAGAGACTCACTGTGATGAATTGGTGAAGCATCCACCTGTGGAGACTCCTGCTGCGGGCTGAATACTTCTTCCCTGAACCTGGCCGAGCGTCAGACATTTCATCAATGCCGGAGCAATTCTGTACGTCAGTGCCTACTTATCAAGCCTCTCCTCCAGTCCTTCTGGATAATTTGCAGGCTCATATGCCATTCCGGCCTTGATTCTTACTTGCTCTAGATTGATTCAATATCAGATATCTGTGTCATGGGACAAGTAGCGCGGGGTTAGGGTCTACCAGTGGCGTGGATCTGGATTGCGGTCACACAGTTGTTGATTTGAAGGCAGAGAGTGAGGTTAGTAGACTTGTGCTCTTTGTGATAGCGTGCAAGAAGTGTCTAGGTGAAAACTCGAATCGAGCTACAGTGAAAGTCCGGAGGAAAGAGTGTAGGCGCTCATAATCAACTATTGTCTCCGTTTAACATCGAGCGCTTATAATTGCCAGAATCTGAAACTCTACTGGGGCTAGCCATTACCTCACAACTCCAGAGCGGATTTTAGTGAGATATAGCGCTATATGAGCGACCCAGAGACCCAAAATTACACCACATACATTGAGCTAACGCGTCTCAGCTCTCAGCTCTCTGCCAGGGCTGGGCGTCTGCCGTGTTTTGATTGCAGGTCGTGAAGTACAGTTCTAAAGGTCATATCTTCCTGGTTCCATATCTTACTTTATTATCCATGCACAATCTTCGGTACTCTGACCATGCTTGCACGCAATGAAGCCACTACTGCAAGAAGCCCGACTTCTTCCATGCCTCCACCCAACGCACAGCTCGCTCGGCGTCCAATTGCGGCATCTGCGTGAACGCCTTCGAGACCTTCGCTGCGTTTTCTGTCGAGAGGTAGACTAGGCCCATCGGCTCTCTATCCGTAGTCTGGTGCTCGCCCTGCGCCTTGAAGAACGGCAAGATGCGCAATGCGGGGTTCCGCTTCATCGCCTCGACCTCTTCCGCGGAACCCGGTTCGACACTGCTCTGAAGCGCGGAGAGCCACTGCTGGTAGGATACCAGGGGGACATTGAGAGCTTGGGCAATCGGCGCAATCACAGTGTGCCAGGGGGTTGGGCGTGAGTGGACAAGGTGCAGGAACGGCTCCTGGGAGTACCGCATTTCAGCAAAGGCCTTCGCAGCTTCGTATGCGGGGAACCAGGCAACATCCTGATGGCGCGTGCCAAAATGTTAGTACACAATTCTTGACTTGACATGAGAAGGAATGGGTGGCATACTCCTTCGAGATCGGGAAGGCAGCGCTGGAATAGGGCCGACTTGACGAGCGCAGGGAACCACTCCCTCTCATTCCAATACCCAAGCCTGTCACCGGCGACCTGTCCCAAGCGCATGACGACGGTGTGTACGTCGGTCTGTCGTGAGACGTTCTGCAGTACATGTTCCGTCACCCATTTGCTCTCAGAGTAACCGGAACCGAATGGGAAGTTTGGATCATCCATGTACTTCTCGGGCACCGGCGGCGGTAGGGTACAGTCTATTTGGACGGAGAACATTTTAGCTGCCGCCCTTGAAGAGCGTATATGCTGCATACGTACTACTGAGGGTGCCGATGGAGCTGACGAAGATGATGGAGGGTGGCTTCCTGTACGGGGAGCCCAAGGCGAGGTCGATGAAGTTGCGAGTGCCTTGAATATCAACTTCGAAGGAAGCAATAGAGAGATTGAAATCAACCTTCCAAGCTATGAGGCGAGCCAAGTATCAGATCCCTAAAAGTGATAATGAGACATCTGAGTGGAGTGCACACTCACCGTTGTGCATGATATGGGTGGCCGAACGCCGTATCTCGTCCAACAAGGAGGGCTCGAGCCCAAAACCAGGCTCGTGCAGAACTGCTTCGATCATCTTGAGCTTCGGCGAGTCCAGCAGTGTCTCATCCAAGCCTCTCGCCTGGAACTGCGCTCTCTGGCGCTCTATAGCCTGAGCACCCTTGCGGTTGAAAGCATACACCTTCTCCACAGCCTCATCCTTCAAGAGATGCTCGAGCGTGTCGCACCCAAATCCACCGGTCGTTCCTGTGATGATAACAACCTCATTTCCTGCGGGGCGTTCTACGAGGTCATCCGGTCTCGCGGGAAGATTGGCGGAATACTTCTCGACGTACTTCCATAGGTCATCCGGCCCGTGAAAGGCCCCAGCACTGTCATTGTGCAGAGCGTCATAGATGAGACGAGACAGTGATGCGATGGTCGGAGCGGCAAATACAAGGTTCACCGGGAGACGTTTTGCAGCGCTCCTGTCCGTCTCGCGGATAGCACGAAGGATGGTGTTGCGAATCCACGTCGCTTGTAGACTGAATCAGAATGATGAGTTCGGTCTGCTCGAAATCTTTAGGAGAGATAGAGAGTCACCTGTCTCCTCCGCTGCGGAAGATGTCAGCATCATCCGCAATCTCTCGGCGCAGCGTACTCGACACGACCGCGCGCACGAAGTCCAAAGCGCTCTCCTGACCCCAGCTCGCGGGTGGCTGGAGCTCACTCTGGGCGCTGTTCTCAACTTCCTTGTACAGTTTCTCGACCTCGTCATTGTACTGTTGCAGGATGATGTTCCTTCGGGGCTGTCCCTTCATAGTGTACTGGAAGGGCTTTGACGGGGACGTCACGAGGATCATCTGTGCAATGCATAGTCAGCCAGGGCTCCAAATACATATGACTCGGACAAACAGACCTCTTTGAAAATCCTCGAGTGCTGTGGTGCAAATGTGTTCACCCGCTCAATAGTAGACCTACACGAGACGTGAGTCACCTGTGTGCCACAAACATCAGAGCAAACGAACCATATCTTGTTCCTGAACACCTCCACCTGCTTGATGTCGTTCGGATCAAACGCATAATCCTCCGTCGGTTCGATGAGCACTCCGTTCTGGAGCTTGCCCCGTCCAAACATCACCGAACTCTTGACGTAGGGATCATCGTTAATTATCTTCTCTAGAATGGTACCATGAGCATCTGCATCGACATCAACACAAGTCGATTGCAGACAAACCTAGAGGAAGAGGATTCGTCTGAGAGGTTCGGTCAGCAAAGCGTCGAAGGCGAAATATGTAATCACAAACCTTCTCTCCGTTCGAAAGAACGATTTGTTCGTCTGCGCGACCGATGATCTTCCACAGACCCGGTTTCGTGGGATGCGGAACCACTAGGTCGGTAGTCGCATAGGCATCACGGTCCCCTATCTTCGTATTTGTCTTTGGCAGCGGGGCGTCCACATCCGACTGATATTCAACCGTGTTGATTCAACATCCCTTCAATGTAGTTATGATTCTACTGCTCACCATAATGACGACCTCGTACACACCATCTCCCGTAGGGCGAAAGATGCACTCGACACCAGGCGCTACTGCCCAGTACGCCCACTCCATTCCGGGGTTCACTGCAAATGCGGTCGTCATTTTGACCGACAACTGACAACATGAAGTATATTTCCACGTACATCTCCCAAAGTCGTTGATCATGCCGGCCTCGGTGCTAGCACGCGAAAGGTTGGATACCGATGATGGAGCTGTGGCGAATGCATGCTTACCATCCGTACATAGAATACAGCGACACGCCTTTACTGGCAAGTGAGTTTCCGACCTCGTCGTTGAGTGTTGCACCTCCAAACATCTGATGCGCAACTCCTAGTCGGCGTATGTAAGATGAAGAGGTAGGCCGTGTGCTTACCACTCCGTGCATGTTCTTCATAAACGCAACCTTCTCCGGGTCACGGGCCCATTCCTACGATGAGCGAGACGAGTTAACACACAAAAGATACACCTCATCTTTGATTCATTACCTCCACAAATGAGGGGACGGACCAAGAAAAATCGGCATTTGTCGCAACTATACCGGACCAGACAGCTTCCGGCGTCGGTACCGTTGGCGGAGATGCTGGCTTGAATACAGCAATTATGAGGCCCGCCAAAGGCTATTTTCAATACCACATTGTATCAGTATATTGTACGCAAATCAGAGAGATGTGTGCTGATGGAACACATACCGCTGCAGACCATAAGAACGATCCTAATCCGTGGAACATGGGTGTTCCATGGCACCCCATGATAGCACCTCTGGCGTTGATTTCACATCGCACTGATATATTGGAAAAAAGAGATCAGCAATGCATGTCTGTGAGTCATTGCGAACAAAGGCGGACCTGAAATATTTCCCCAACGCGCCAGCATCTTGTGTGTCCAAACGATCGTCTTCGGGTGGCCAGTCGAACCTATAAGCGCATCAGCGTTGAGCAATCCCTCAATCTCCTGGACACTTACCAGAAGAATGGAGTATTGCTGCGGCTCCCGTCACGTCGAAGCTGGTCGGTAACACTACTTGGGCGTCATACGGGCTGCTCGGTTCCAATCGCTCGGCAAAGAGCTCCTCGAAGGTGGGTATCCCGATCTCGACGACGTGCTTGCCATTGGCCGAGAGGCTCGACAGGGCTTCTTGGGCCACCCCGCGCATAAAGCTGTCAGAGGATACGATCACATGGCCGGCACCCGTCCGCTCCAGCATGTCGGCGACGGCAACGGGCGCGTTGCGCGTCGAGATTAGGAATATAGCGTAACCCGCACGCATGACACCAATCGCTGTGCAAACGTACGTGATCGAGTCTACAAAACAAAGAACAGACGATAAGACAGTCAATTAAGACGCCTTAGAGGAGGACCTCACCTGCGTTCGCAAGTATCCCGACAACAGGCTTGTCGTTACCAGCGTGCTTGTGATTCACGCCGACTTTGGAGCCAATGTAGCGTGCAGCGCGATCGATCGCGCGGTTGGCCGTCGCATAAGTGATGTACTTGAGCTCTTTACCATCGTGATAGAGGAATATTGGGTAGTTGGGGTTGTGCTTGTCATGGAATTCGTAGAACTGGGGGATAGCGATGTCGTCTCGCTTGACAAGCTCTTCTGACGCCAGGAAGTCGCTGGTGATGCGAGCTGGGAGAGTGTTACTAAGAGGCATGGTCAGGCTAAATCCTTCGAGGGGGAGATCGGTATCAACTTGAAGCTGGAGCGAAGGGCTTATATCCATGCCGGACGGTCATATTGCGAGCTTGTACCACAAGGACAGCGAACCCATGTCATGCGTCAATGCGTACGATAATCTAGAGGAGTCCGTTCAGTGCTTCGTACGCAGGCGAATGATGAATTACACGGAGCACTGGTGCTTCTCGCGCAGTTCTCGCGTGTTGATCATTGACACATCTTCAGATATACACTCTGTCAAACGTCGTTAATATGGAGCTGCTCCGTCATTTGCAAAGATAACACTAACCAACTGTGGATGCCTGGAACGGAAAGAAACTACAAAGTTGGAGTTATGTAACAGAATATGCCGGGACACGGGGGTGGGCAAACGGAGGCGACAATGAGCATATAGCTATGTGGGAATCCGTGCCGAACGGACTTCTATTCTCACAATGCCGTAGCTATCGGATCGTCGAGCATGCTTCTGTTGAGGTCAGAGACGGGATTAAACACCTGCCCGTCGTATGCAATACTTCAACAGACAGCTGCACTGGGACCCTGCTCCGACTCCTAGCAGCGCAGATTAGACACTTTATCGGACAATGGTTAGGCGCTGGGTGAAACACCGAAAAATATTGCGAGCCATGATTTTGCTATGGGTGCGAAGTCCATTCTTGCGAACGAACAGCGATTTGAAATGTCGCTGAGTCAGACACTGAGAGTAATACATCGGATCAGAGAAGAGGCTCACAAAACTCCCCATATTTCCAAAAGTCGATGCGATATAGACCTCGCAGACCCGCACGTATCATTTCCTCTACCGAGTACCAGAAAGCCTGAAGGGAGAATCCATGATCAGGAAAGCTGAGAGCGTAGCTACTCACGAGTCACTGGCACATTCATGTTGTACTACTCCGATTTGCGGGCTGCGATGCGATGTGATGGTGAAGAAGGGACCTTCGACTGGCGCGTATTGGCAGCTCATGAACTTGAAGAAAAGATACTGTTCAATATTCCTGAACACGGAGTAAGCAAATCCCCTTTCTCTTGAGTGAAGTCAAGATTCAAGTTGAACTAGGGGTTGCGGATACTGATGACAACCAGCCGAGACACGCAGAACTCAAAGCAGGCTTCGACTGCGTCGGCGCTTATTTGGAAATGTTGAGTGCAACCGTACCCGACTCCGACATAAGTACCTTCTCAAATTTGGGCTATGACTCTTTAGACTTTCTTCCGCACGCGGAAGCACTTGCTGATGGTATGATCACTTGTCTATCTTCTCGGTAGCACCAGTTCCGAGATGTTATGGTGCGTAGAGATGTACGCGTTGTCTTTCCAAGCTAGTCATGGACTATCGCTCGACTTCTGAATCACCACTCTTCTCCGCCGAATCCTCGATAACACGGGCTGCTCCAATTTACAATGGGAGCCATGACTCAGATTCTATGACAACCGTATATGGGAATAAACACGTCCGTAGTCACACGCAGGTTGACAACCCCTTCCGGCAAACTTCGACCACAGGCCAGCCTGAGAGCGACTCAAGATGTCTGCGCGGATGCAGAGCGGTGCTTCCTGAGCGCCCTCGGCCGCTTCCTCCATATCACATTTCTGACTCGCGCAGCCCATGATCAGCCCATGGACACATGGCCACCGAAGACTCGCCGTCCCAACCACGTTCGCACACACAAGACAGCTGGTCTGAGCTATGGAATGGACGGGTACTCAATAAGGGCGCAGTAAAAGTGGACGTGGAACTTGTAAAGGTACGCACCGTTGGAACTGATTACTACAGTATGTATTGGTCTTGAAGAAGGTATAATGCATCATCGTTCCAGTTCGATATTCCGGAGGCACGGTGATTCGAGTGTATATCAAGAGTTATACTCTGCCGACATTCCCAGACCAAGAAGATATTCGGCAATGATTTCCAGGCAACATAGCTCACGACCCACACCATATCCGATCGAAGCCTGGCATAACCCACTTGTACCGATGACATCTCGGCGCTACTCACGCCTTGCATTTCCATCCGCTTGTTATCTTCGGCCGATAGTCCGAAGAGCGAGTGAGAAGGTATTGAAATGGCCATGACGCCGCGTTCGTTATAAGGTCGACGCGTGAATCTCTTTCGACCTTCAAGTCGACAGCTCTAACCCACCCCTACATTGTGTCCTAGAAGTTCCCTTACCTATTCCTCTCTCTCGCTGATGGCCACCCAATCAAACACTTTCGGGAATGAGAAACGGGATCAGAATGCATATCCTCTGAACGAGCAAGCTTACCCCCTGCGTCCAGGAACTCCAGAGTTCGAGTTCTGGAGCGCTCAGACAGGGATCAAGGACCCGGAAGAGCTCAAGAAACATATCCTTGAAGTTCAATCTGGGGCATATTCTGTGAGTCGCACGTGTCGATATGAGGTGTTCACAACTTGATATCGCTCTCATAGCTGTTCGCATATGGGTGCATCCGTTATTTCCTCTTCCTCAGGTAATTACCACTATGACACTGAGCTATCCTAGTACTACGTTATGACTGATGGTGGATTATTCAGCTTTCGCATTCCACATATGCATGGGTATGATCAAGTACTGAAGCTCGCCAAGGAGAGAGAAAACGCGATCCTTCTCGATGTTGGGTGTTGTTGTGAGTCACGTTCAAGTTGATACGATACAACGAACCTTCAATCTCATCTGTGTGTGTAGTTGGCACGGACACCCGTGTAGTCGCCAATGATGGCTGGCCTGCTCACAACATTGTTGCATCAGACATTCAAGCCAGTACGTTTGCGTCATTTGCACTCATACTCTCAATTCTCAACGGCGGTGGTACTACAGAATTCTGGGATCTTGGGCACAAGCTCTTCCGTTCCACCGACGAGAGCTTCCCAGCCAAGTTCATCCCCGGGAATATCCTCGATCCTGCCCACCTGGATGTCTACCCTATCTCGTACACCACGCCTGACACACCCGCAGCGCCAACGCTTTCAAGTCTGACCTCGCTCAACCCTCTGCGTGGTCGTGTCTCTGTCATACACGCAGGTGCACTTCTTCACCTCTTCACCGAGGAGGAACAGATCCGCATCGCTCGGGCTTTTGCTGGGCTCCTGTCTCCTCAACCAGGCTCCATGATCCTCGCTACGCAAATGGGGGCACCCGAGAAGGGGATTCGGGTCGTGGGGCGGGGAGTAAACACGACTCTTTCCCAGTTCTGCCAGAGCGCGGAGAGTGTGAAGGAGATGTGGGATGGCCAGGTTTTTGAGAAGGGGACGGTCAAAGTTCATGCGGAACTCATCAAGCCGGCTGAGGATCTGCCAGGGCATGAGGGCACCTTGTTTCTTTCGTGGACTGTCACGCGGCTCTAAGGAAGCAGTGTACGTTTGTATGCAACGCCTGTGGGTGATAAATCATGCAATGATCAGAGTTAATGTTACCGCCGAGCTACCGCAGCATCAGACCTCATATGTATTGTAGCAGTCGTGTCGACTGTTGAGCACCAATTTCCTACGACCAGCATCGACAGAGTCTCTTTCAGCCGATACTGCTCGTTATATCCTCATCACGATCAAAGGACTAAAGGGGATGATCAGACAACAGTTCGATATGGACACCATGCTACCAAGCCCCACTCCGCTAGCCACTTCCTTCGAACTGCCTGAAGAGCCCATCGACATAATCATGGACTATCTCGAGGGCGAGATGAGTGCGCTTTATGCATCCACCCTAGTATGCCGCGCATGGCTGCCCTAAAGTCGCCGCCATTTTTTCAGGGTCTTCACAATCAAGAGACCTAGTGATCGTGGCAGGTCGTATTACAACGGCAGGATCACGTTCCTCACAAGCACGCCTGATCTCACATGCCACATTGCTCCCTCCATGTTGCTTTCCATCCCACCGACCTGGTTCGTTTGCATCAGGTCTTCGAGAACCTCCCCCTTCTGCGCTCTCTGGTCCTCTCAGAACTTGACATCACCAACTACGGCCGCGATTTGGATCCCAAGATCATGCCCTTTCACGCGCTCGAGGAGCTCCAAATCTCCTCATGTAACATCAACCGAAACTTCCCATTTCTATTCCGTTTCCTCGCTTCAATTGACTCAATCTCACGGCTTCAACTCATAGTTACATCTGACGATTTGCTTTTGTGTCCTCCGACACTCGACATGACCTCAGACCTGATACGCGACTCGGCCAGCATTGCGCTGACTCATCTATCTACATTCAATATCCCGCTTTCCGTGGTCCATAACCTAGTAGCGCACACCCATACTTGCAACACGTTGCGAGTGCTCTGGTTTGACCAGGAGCGAGTCGAGCCGGGACACATCAGCCAGATCGGCGCCATCTTCAACGTGCTCGGGCCGTCTGGATGCCTCAAGCGCGTTATCTTTGGGCCTTTGGACATCTTCGATGGCGAGAGATATCCCTATATCAGTAGGTTACTTGGCACATAAGGAGGAGATAGAGTCACTGACTCCTTAGTTTTATTTGTTACTCACAGAGGATGACCAGCAGGGATGGGCGGCGCTGCAGCTTGAGCGCTGTCGTGCACTCGAAGAGATCAACCTTCGTATACGGAAGATCCTGCGCTCGCATGTTCGTATCTTTTCCCACCTGCCCCCGTCGGTGCACGCTGTACGGATCACGTTCGTCGGAATGGACACGCGGGTGGTCGCCCCGGAGACAAGGAGGGAATGGAACGCATTTGATGCTGCGTTTTCCGAACAGAAGTTTCGTCATATCAAGCTTGTGCTTGATATGTCACGCGTTAAGCAGACGTTGTCCGAAGGCGGATATGCGCTTCTACTGAATCGGGCGATAGATGTACTAGAGACCGTGAGAGCTCAAGACAGTGTTGTTAGTGACGGAAAACCCGCGGAATTGGTGGGGTGAGTTCTTCAAGTTATGGACTTCACCGATGATCTGAGTCATGTTCTGAAACAACTCATTCGCTTCTAGACACCCGGGAGTTGTGAGTGAGGATGGGGTGAAGGGGGAGCTCGTCATAGGACTCTGGGTGGAAGCTGGTTTCAGGATAATTACACATAGTCTAGCCTCACAAATTGGATGACAAGAGGCACGGGGGAGCTAAAACGGTGATGCTCTTCAGATCTTCACGCTATACGCAGTCCAGAGGCTTCGTATGTTGCATAAATTGTCTCAACCTACTCTATAGTGAGAAAGCCGATCTCGACCCCAGTTGAGGAAGAGGAGGATTCTGAAATAAATACAGCTTCGCGATCTCGCACCACGTCAGCAGACGGAGATGCAGGAGTACGTTGAAGCATAAGTGAAGAGATCCAGTCAGCCTGCATTGTCTCTGCCTGCCGTCGCCTCAAAATGGGTTGAATGTAGTACTCGGACGAAGAGCAATAGCTCAGCGCTAAATCTCGTTCGCTAATTTGCCCTTGGACCACCACCCACACCGATGTCTGTTGACTCCTCTGCAAAGCGTCTAGAGTAATTGCCAGGGGCTATACTTCCTGAGTTATGTGTATATTGATAAGGTATGATCCTAAGTGAGCAGAACACGGACGTCCCCTTGCACCCTAGCTCCACGACAACTGTCTTGTTACGTGGAGACAACGGATTTCATCATCGATCATCTTCACAACAACATCCTTTCTCTACATGCTTGCTCCCTGGTATGCCGCGCATGGCTGCCATCTACACGCCACCATCTGTTCAATTCCATCACCATCGAACACGGCAGCACCGCGTACTTTGACGAGTGTGTAACCTTCATCACAACCACGCCAGAGGTCGCACGTCACATACGCTCGCTCCGGACTATTTCTCACCGCATCAGCTTGACTCAAATGGACACACTTCTCAAGAGTAATCTTTGCGCTCGCTCATTCTCTCGGAGGGGGTCATTCATAATCATAGGAGCGACAATATAGACCCTGGAGTGCGCTTCCCCGCGCTCGAGGAGCTGACGATCTTCTCGTGTAACATTCTCAATCACGATTTCGCCTTTCTCTTCCGCTTCCTAGGCCTCTTCGAATCCATCTCTCGTCTGCAGCTTCAGGTGAAGCTCAGACTACTCGGTGTCGATCTCACCGCCGACCCGCGCCCCTCAGCCAACCTGGCGCTGACCCATCTCTCTGCCTTCCACATGCACCTGCCTGTTCTACACAAGCTCATACAGCACACACGCACACGTGAGACCTTGCGTGTGCTTTGGTTCGACGACGGCATGTTCGAGTGGCAGTCCATAGCGGAGCTTGGCAACATCTTCCAAGCCGTGGGTCCCTCTGGATGCCTCAAGCGCATCATCCTTGGCCCTCTAGATATCTTCGAACGACAGAGCATAGATACAGGTGAGATTTTTACACCCGAGACTTCTGCACTATCACTTACTCACTCATCGAATCTTCACACTTATTTTGCAGAGCAATGGGACGAGTTACAGATCGGATGCTGTCAAGGGCTGGAAGAGTTACACTTCCATACTCGGGTGGTCCTGCGCGTGCACGTTGACCTCTTTGCCACCCTTCCCCCACGGTGCGCACGATACGGATTACGTTGGCTGGGATAGACAACTCCGTGAAAGAACCAGGAGCGGATAGTCAATGGGAAGAATTCGACGCTGCGTTCTCTGGACCTCAGTTCTCCCATGTCATGCTCGCTCTTGAGACCTCGCCGGGCCCCAAAGAGAAGTTGAATGCAAACAATTATGCCGAGTTGATGGGCCGGGTGATGAACGGGTTCAAGAGCTTGCGAGCTCAGGGGTGAGCGAGCATCCGATGGAGTGGTGGCGTAAGTGCCGTTTCGTCTCGATAGCCTGCCTGAGTGAAAACTCTGATCTTGTGCTTGACATGCAGGTGTAACCAGCACGAATCAGACGGTATGAGCGGCGTACATGAAAGCTCTCTTGGAAGTCTGTGTCCTCAGGTCAAAGTTGATCAGACGTGGTACGAGTTCAATCAATCAATCAGGCAATCTATCGTATGTATGTACTACCAGCCTATGTGGCAGGTCAAGGCCCGGGGACACTGTACCTAGGATGTCAGTAGATGCTCCGTGGAAACAGAGATCCCGCTGCATGCCCGGGGCGTACACCGAAGGTCCTGGGCGTGCAAATTCCAAATTACGTGCAAACAACAGCTCGAGGAAGCCCATGTTCTTCAAGATGGCCTGTACTGACTGCGAATCGAGGATACAGGACTGATTGTAGATGAAGCCTAGCTCGCGGAGACGAGTGAGACCGAGCAAATGAGCGACGAGATCTGGACCGGGGCCCTGCCTCCCACTGCCGAGCGACAACAAAGGGCTTTTTCAAGGCCGACGAACATGCCATCGATAGTGAAGTTAGTCAAAGTACTACGAGGAACGAGTCAATTAGCCGAGGCACGCGAAGCTTAAGCGCAAACTAGGGACGTCAGCGCTTATTTGGAAACGAACTAGTTACTAAGTACCCTCCTTGACAAATTTGGGCTACCCTCCTCAGGCTTTCTCTGAAGCACTTGCTAGGGGTATGCTCACTTCTCTATCCGGCAGCACCTAGTATTACGGCCAGCGACGGTGATAGTAGCACCAGTTCCGAGACAGTGGTACGGTGCTAAGTAGAGATCTACTCGTTGTCTCTCCGAGCTAGTTATGGACCCTCGCTCGACTTATGAATCACCACTCTTCTCGGCCATAAGCTTGATAACCCGGGCTGCTCCAAACTCCAGAGCCGTGACTCGGAGTTGATAAGTACTGTTAGAACTGCATGGGCAACCATGATGGACACATCCGTAGTCACACGTGGCATAGGTTGACAAACCCTTCCGGCACCTCCCTTCCTCATTGGCAGGAACCTCCGACCGCAGTCCAGAGCGACCCAAGACGTCTGCGCGGATGCAGAGTGGTGCTTCGTGAGCGCCCTCGGCTCCCTCCCCTGTAATATATTTCTGACTCGTGCAGCGCTCAGCCCATGGATATATCAACCCTGCTGCGTCCTGCACGAACCCAGGCACCTCTTCTCACCCAACCTTTGACATCCAATCACAACGTCGCAAATGGCCACCGAAGACTCGTCCCAACCACGTTTGCACACCTTTGGCGGCGAGAAACGAGACGCCAGCGCGTATCCACTCGATGACAAGTGGTACCCTCTGCACACAGGGACTCCAGAGTTCGAGTTCTGGAGCACGCAGACTGGGATCCTGGACGAGCAGAAGCTCAAGCAACATATTATCAAGGTCCAATCTGAGGCACATGCCGTCAGTCTGATTCAATGTTCTACCAGTAGCAGCCATGTTTTGAATTTCATTTATGCCAGTTGTTTCCCTACGGATGTATTCGTCTATTCCTCTTTCTCCAGTAAGTGATCAGCTTGGGAACCGCTGTCGTTGGTCACCTGACTGGCCTCGTTCAGCTTCAGGATCCCTGAGATCAAGGGCCATCATCAATTGCTAAAGCTCGCGAAAGAGAGGAAGGACGCGATCCTCCTCGATGTAGGTTGTTGCTGTAAGCCACATTCGAGTTCAAAGCACTTGCAATTGTAGGGAGCGCTAACAACCGACACTACAGTTGGCACGGACGCTCGTGTTGTCGCTGCAGAAGGCTGGCCCGCTGCCAACATTGTCGCGACTGACATCCAAGCCGGTGAATTTCCCCATATCGCTTGCTACGATTCTCGAACTCACATATCTCACAGAGTTCTGGAATCTAGGCCACAAGCTGTTCTGCTCGACGAACTCGACCTTCCCGGCCAAATTCGTCCCTGGCGACATCCTCAACTCCGATCATCTGGACGTCGCCCCGGTCCTCTACGCAGCTACAGACACCTCTGACACCCCCACCCCATCGCTCTCGACTCTAACCTCACTCAACCCCCTTCGTGGGCACGTCTCTGCGATTCACGCCGGCGCGTTCTTCCACCTCTTCACCGAGGAGCAGCAGACGCATATCGCGCGCGCTCTCGCCGGCCTCCTGTCTCCGGAACCTGGTTCCATGATCGTCGGGACGCAGAGCGGCGCGCACGAGAAGGGCGTTCGCGTTATCCAGCGCGCATCGAACTCAGGCAGCCTGTCGCAGTTCTGCCACAGTCCGGAGAGCTGGACTGAGCTGTGGGACGGACGGGTGTTCAAGAAGGGTACGGTCAAGGTCGACGCAGAGCTAACCAAGTTGAAGTCCGCGATGGCTACGCAGGTGGACTATCATTACCTCTCGTGGTCTGTGACGAGGCTATGACGTCGCAGGGGAAGGAAATAATCATTGCGTGCACGGTGTGAATTAGAGACTCAGTGACAGGTTGCGACTCAGGCATTCGCGACGGCGCTGCAATCGGTGTTTGTATGCGTCTCCGTCCAGGCAGTACGAGCTTCAGCTCTACTAGTTCCCAAAAGATGTGAATGGTCATATTCTTAGCGGCATCGAGCATAAACAAAGTACATGCACACCGACCGGAAACTGAAAACATATCGATCTCCGAGTACTACGAGCTGTCCTGGTCGGTGACGGGCTGGAGACTTTGAGCAGTTATACTAGCTAGAGTATGAGTATGGAATTGCAGAGATGCTACAGTGCTCGTCAACAGCAGCTTCAGTATCCAGCATCTGGCTCAATTGTCTTGCATACAGGATAACATATAGTGCGATGGCGCATCGCGCCTACGATGCAAACTCGCAACAATGACGAGGCAGCTGCTGCGGAGATCTGCCCTTCACAAACATGAGGTCCTTCTCCTCAATCGCCATCTTCCCATGCTTAACAAAAGAAGAGTGTTCAATCAGTACCTCTCGACGAAACCCACAAGACCCAAGACCCAAGACCCGCGGAACGATCAAAACCCACCTCGACCGAATATGCCAGACCATACGATTGACGTCGTGCGCGAGCCGGACACGCCCGGGTGGGCCGTCGTAGGGCTTCCACCGGCGCGCCATGGTCTTGCACAGACGGCAGACCAGCACCCGTTCCCACTCGTCCTCCGCGGGTGGCACGGGCTTCTTCGCGAGCTTAGACTCGACGACGACGCGGCTCGCTGCGTCGGCAGCGAAACGCTCGCGAGCTGGCGCCGTGTCGGCACCCTTGGGGAGCAGCTGAATGCAGTACTTGGGCTCCGGACGACCGTCTTGCGATTTGCCTTGCTTCTTCCGCAGACGGAGGTCGGGAAGAATGTGGTTGTGCAGATGGATCAGGTGGTGGGCTTCAGCGTACCCCGCACTGCAGAGTCGAACCTTCATCAGCCGACACCAAGCGCAAGAAACTCTAGAGAGAGGGGATATGGGTCACTCACATGCGCCTGTGATTGTACCAGCGATGATGTCGCCAGACACGCTTTATCTATGGCCAACGCAATCCCTCACGAACCCAGCCAGACTGCAGAATCGCGCAACGTTGAGCACGCTTACCAAATCTAGCCACGACAGCTCCCTTGGAGGGGGTAAACTCGGGTCACCGCACGCGCAATACAAACCTTCCCTGTCGTATGAGCGCCGTCAGCGCATCCTGCGTGAGTAATACAAACAGCTCACCTGAGTGTCGTCGGTTCGTCTTCGTTGGACGACATGGTAGCAGTTGTGGTTAGGTACGAATCTGGTTTGCGGGTCTGCACACTGAATTAGCCGTAGGAATCTAACGCGCTTGACGCTTCGGCAACCGAGTCATTCTCTTATTAATCCTGGGCGAACTCGTAGTTCGTCACCCCAGGTGCGCAGCAAGCAACCCTACGTTTCCTATGAAATTAAAGGCGTGACCGCTGAAACACCTACTCGTCGCTTCTTCTTACAATCACGTGGAAAGATACCGATCCGCCGTTGCTCATTCGACACGTTTTCTGCATTTTGAACATGTGCGGAGGCGATAAGTGAACTATGATCATAACACTGCAAAGATCGCATCCTTTGGGGAGTCAGGCCGTCTTCCACATATGTGGTAGGTTAAGACGTCTTGTTTACATGCATCGTTTCTGCCGCACCGCAACCTAGAAACGGTGAACTTGCTCAAAGGTTAGACCTCTTGACTCACCGTTTCTCGAGGGTTCTGGGTGGAGAAAAAAATCACGTCCTGTGCGGTGTGAGGAAAGGAGTAGGATATAGAAAATGGAACACAAGACGCGTTAGACCAGCCACAGAACGCCTTTTTCAGGGCATGCAACCTCAGAAAGGCGTTCAAAGCCTCTTATGGCAGTGTATTGGACTTATCTCGCTGCGTGGAGCTTGAAACCCAATCACCTGGACCAGCTTTCCCATCATGCATCAGTTTTCATCCGCCAAGCTTCCGCCTCCCATCCGTCCCAGGGTCGAATTGAACGTTGAACGATAAGAGCTACGAACTTCAAAGACTTGAAGGGCATGTTAGCCGCGCATTTGGAGATTCGCGATGAGTCAGAGCGGTCATGGGTTGTAACACGAGGGGTTCTGGGAGGTCTGATAGAGCGATTGGACGGTCGAGTCTGGCGTTGTCCGGGCAGCAGAGCGAAGAAGAGCAGAAGAGCAGCAGAGCGGGAGCTTGGATGACTGGGAAGGTCATCGTCCTTCGGAGTGACCGGGGTCCCTTTTATATCCCGACGAGTCGCGATTGGTGGAATTGAGCGCAAAAGATGCGCGAGACCCAGAACACCGTTCTCCGACTGGTGCGGTCCTCTTGTGCCGGCGAGAGGTAAGGAACGCTGCGGGATTTATGCCAGAGCACCCTCTCCCTCAGGCCCGTTGCTACCGCGAGTGCCACGCAAACCTTCGCGTCCAACTCTGCTACGACTGTCACGACCACCTGACAACTGGTACATGCCTAACCTATCTCACATCGTCAGCAATGCAGCCGGAAAGCTTCCCCAGTCCAAGCTCGCGGCAGAAGACGACGAAGGGACGGCCGAACGCGTCTTGATCATGGTGCTCATATTCGGCGTATCTCTCTTTGGTAGGTTCTTCTCGTTAATACACTCAGGCTACCAGAAGATGAACCCAATCGGATTCGGATTCATTAGCCGTCTCATTCCCGACTGTGACCTCAACCTTCCGCTCCATTCGCGTCCCGAGTATCCTCTTTTTCATCGGGAAGCACTTCGGCACCGGTGTCATCCTCTCAACTGCGTTTGTACATCTCCTGCAAGACGCCTTCAAAGCTCTCCAGGACCCTGAGGTGAACAAGCAATGGCGGGTTGGAGATTGGGCAGGGATGATTGTGTGAGTGTTTACAGCTCCCACCGTCTCGTTCATGCTCATACTGCTCTCCATAGCCTCGCGTCCTTGCTAAGCATATTCCTCGTCGAATGTACGTACAGTCGCTTTTCATCTGGCCATTCCTGCCGCTCTGTCTAGCCTTTGCGTCGTCTTGGACTACGTTCGAGATAAAGAGATAGCGCCGACTCAGTCCTTGACTGTATTCTCTCGGTCTTCGCTCTGTACCGTCTGAAACCCCGTCCGTTTCTATGCCTCGAGATGTAGCGATCAAAGTCCCTTCTAGGGATGGGGATATACGCCCCTAACAGGCGACATGGAAAGGATGCTGCAGCCCCAAACCTCGCAGGAAGCATTGGTGAGCGTATGTCAGCCTTCGCAGCGATTGCGGTGTGCCGGCTCGCTCAAAGCGCGATGTGCCAACCGCGAATGACGGGCTCCCTGACCTTAGCGTGACAAGGCGTAGACGCACTGACCAGATGGATGGGACATGCATCCATCCTGACTGTATCCGGAACTCCAGTTTCCTCTTTGGGGTCGTCTTCTAACGAGATTAATTACAACAAATACTAATGAGAGTCCTCCAGATATCTCGACCGCGTTCGTTGATCGCCTTCAATCCTATTCGTCTCTACCCCCTACGCCCACCGCCTCTGAGCCATCTTCATCAGCTGCATCCGTGGTGATGCAATATGACTCTCCCGACGCGGCCCGTCCTTCTGTCCTAGTACGAAGCCCCGGCGAAGTAGAGGATACAATCGATGGCCTCCCTCGTCCACACCTTAGTGCACACAACCACCTCATTGGCCCCTTCGACGAGGCCGGACACCCCTCTGGCACCCCTCTGCTGCTCGCGCCTCCAGAACGGGCGACAGAGACCGCTGCCCTATCTTCCAACGAAGTCACTCCACTGTGTGCCCCTACACTTATACACGAAGCGTCTCTGTCATACGGTGCGACCACCACACACAGCTCGTCGAAGCGCCCCTCCGCACACCCGCACAAGCTGGCGCATGTATCCGCTCCGCCGGGAGACGCGTTTTTCTCTGGGGGCCACCACCGACATGAACCGCGCGACTCCCACCACAAGCATTCTTCACGCGTCTCGAGATGGAGGTGGCCTGGTATACTATTTCCCTGGCTGAACGGAAGCGACAGCGAGGATGCCGGCGCAGCGGTCCCTGCCCGCGTGCACGCACATTCGCATTCGCACTCACACTCCCAAGGCGCTTCTGTCCTTCCGAACATCCCTCCTTCCACGCCGAAGCGCAGCGCGACCGGGATTGGGATTGGGAAGTCCAGGGCGCAAAGGAGTGCAGAGCAGGACGAACATGGACATAGTCGTGGCCACAATCACGGCCATGAACGAGAAGGCAGCAGGCACCACGGACACGCGCACCTGGACATGGAGCGCTGGATGCATGGAATCGACGGCGAGAGCGACGACCATTCGCACGGATCCGGAAACGGACATGGACATGGACACATGCATGACGCGAGCGTAGACGAGGAGTGCGCGACTGATCCTGGAGAGCAGGAGACGAAGGTCGGGCGGAGGCGGCAAGTGATCGGGATTCTGGTCAGTTCTCTGTTGCAACTCGTTCCAGTGGCAGAACAACAGTGCTGACCTGATGAACAGGTGCTTCAAATGGGCATCATGATACATTCGCTCGTGATCGGCCTCACGCTCTCAATCACCACCGGGCCCGAGTTCAGTACGTCTCTTGAGTTCCGGGTTCTCTCTCTCTCTGGAATCCTCATCGCGTACTGCTGTAGCGTCCCTCGTCATCGCGATTGTTTTCCACCAGCTCTTCGAGGGTCTCTCGCTCGGCATCCGCATAGCCGGCCTGCCCTCCTCCTCCTCTGAACGTACGTCGCCCCTGCCCCTTCATATCATGTGTGCTCGCCCTGACCCAACTGACACCACCCCTCCCACCTCACACAGACGGCTTCCGCCACTTCCCCGGCCGCACGCTCAAACCGCTCCTCGCCATCACCTTCGCGACCACGACGCCGCTCGGGATCGCCATCGGGCTGCTCACACTTGGGGGCCCAGGCAAGTTAGGAAGGTCGGACGGGCTCCACCTCGTGCTCGTGCAGGGCGTGATGTCCGCGGTGTCGGCCGGGATGCTCATCTACGCGGCGTGCGTGGAGATGCTCGCGGGCGACTTTGTGATGGACGCGCACTTGTGGCGGAGCAGCGTCAGGCGGCAGGTGCTCGCGCTCGCGAGCCTGTTCGCGGGCGTGGCTGCGATGGCTGCTATTGGGTGAGTGCTGCAACTTGATCGAGTTGTGGTGGAATGTTGTGGCTGATGGTTGATGTCTTGCCTCTCTTTGTGTGTCTCCGCGCGTCGGGCATGGTACATATGGGAACGGCAGCATGTGAGTACCATTGACAACGCGTGTTGTGCGAGGCGCCATGCTATGACCATACCCATACTGACTTGGATCCCTCAGTCTTGACTAGATTTGCGCGCATCCCGCGCACCCGCGCGAGCGGTGCTTCGCTCGCTTCCTCCTTGGACCATCGGACGCTCCGGATGTCGGAGGGAGGACTGCAAGACCTGTACGATAGGCATCTTGTAATAGTTTCTAGTATAGGTATAGTGTACCGCACTGCTTCTTGCACGACTTGCAATGGGATACACCACGAGTATAGACTGTAAAAGGCGATGGCCATCGCTAGCGCTTGCTGATGTATGTCTTCCTTCGTTGGGCGGAGGAAACTTGAACGTGCGCGCAACCTGCTTGACAATCATCGGCTGTACTAGTGTTCCAATAATATCGGCCGGCTCTCCCAGCTCGGCCCACTCAAGTCTCGAACGAATGCGTCCAAGGTCGAATGGCAGCGACGTGCTGCAAACGCTCTGCATTGCTGCTAGTACAGTAACAGTACAAGCTTTTGGACGCACTCGCCGCCCCAGCCGCGACCTGGCGACAGCGATGGGGCGAGTACATGAGTGTCTACATGGTTCCAGCACTGGCGCCACTGTATTACTAGGCGTGACGTGATGAGTACAGTCTATGTCTATCAGGTGTGTCATGGAGCGAGTGTAGATGTGTGAAGGAGGGGAGGGTCGACTGGGAAGGAGGGTAGTGCCACAGGAGTAGGAGAATAGGAATGGAAGGAGGGGAGAAGGCCGGTGCTTCACTGTGCGAGGTTGAGCGAGCGCATGATGCGGCTGACGTGGCGAGGGAAGATGAGGACCTTGTACTGGCCCGACGTCTCGGGCGTAAAGGTTCCGGCTGAACTCGCCTCAGAAACGTCAGTGGTGTTGACAGCAGTCGACCCCGCCGCGAGGTCCGAGATCGCAGGGCCGGGGAAGACATAGTCGCCAGTCATGGTGTACGCATCGACCAGGATGCCCTTGTCGTAGTCACTATACGCACCGGGAAACGACACCGTCGACGCGGCGCTGCCGGACTTGGTGCCGCCCACGCGGAGCTGCGCGCACGCGGGGTAGAACTCGGCGCCGCCGACGGCCTGCGCGCCGTGCAGCGCGAGGAGCTCGTGCCGGACGAGGTACTCGCCCGGGGCGAGGTTCGCGGGGAGCGTGACGGACGCGGCGTCTGACTTGCCGACGTAGAGGTCGTGCATCGCCCAGGTGCCGTCGGAGCGCAGGCCGGACTGCGCGATCTTGAACCACTGGGCGTGCGTGTGGTCGAAGGAGGTGCAGCCTGACGAGCCGCAGGAGGCCATGTATGTCAGGAGGGGGCCCACCGCGTGGATCCACTGCAAGCGCGAGTGGTGGTCAGTATGCGTGGTATGCAAAATGCCAGTGTAACCGTGAGGGGGGATGGGGAAGGGAATTCAACTCACGTTGCCGCCAGTGTTACTGACCCACTTGAAGCTGACGGTGCTCCCTGGTTGCGCAGCGGCGACTGCTGCTGCCTTCTGTGCATGGAGGCCGCAGCCGAGGTCGGTGTTGTTCGTGCCCTTGACCGGCCCGATGTCGGAGATCATACGGATCGGCGACGAGACTGTGTAAGAAGGCGGCAAGTGAGAGAAATGTCGTGGAGACAGCGAAGTGTACGGGACTCACTGCTACTGCTACCGGGGGTGTTACCCTGGTACAACTTCCCATCGACGGTGACAGAGGCGAGGTATCCGTGACCTACAACCAGGGGTGAGATGGCAAAGAGCAAGAAGAGGATGGAGTACATGGCGGAAGGGGCGAGTGTAGATGGATGCTGAGTATAACTAGGATACAAGGGACTGTGCCAGCAGACAAAGAGAGCGACAAGGAGTCAGGATCTGG
This sequence comes from Fomes fomentarius, assembly GCA_022606135.1. Taxonomy (NCBI): domain Eukaryota; kingdom Fungi; phylum Basidiomycota; class Agaricomycetes; order Polyporales; family Polyporaceae; genus Fomes; species Fomes fomentarius. The sequence continues at coordinate 918,100 of JABYQN010000014.1, read as the reverse complement.
GAGATATACGTGGACGGTGTGAGGCTGACAAGGCCTGGGCCGGATGTCGATCACAGGAGTGGAAGGGAGAGGGGGGGAAGGGCGCGTCGAAAAACATCGGCTGAGGAAGATCTCATCGAGTTCATAAAGCTTTTATACCTCAGAGGAAAGACAGTTTCAAGTGGTTAGGCTGTAGTGCAGTTTTCCAGGGTCTTTGCACTCTTAGTACATAGTACATGGGTGAGAGACACGACGATGGGAAGTTCGGAGCCGGGTAATTCGATAATCTCCAGCGAGGTATGTTGGTCTGTCGCCATGCCCAAGTAGTCGCATGAGTCCTCGAATCACAAGTAAACCGGGCCGATGTGTTTGAGAGACTGACCCCGAAAATTTTCATGAGACAGTCCGCGTAGGAGGGTGCGATCGTATCCCTGATGCGAGCGCCCTGAATAAGGTCTTCTAGAGGTCATTTAAAGTTCCCCTCTTTCAACATGATTACCTTCGAGGCATTGAGTTGTGAGCATGTGACTGTAGTGGTCCACCGATGAATCGGAATATGGCGCAGTTGTTGGCAACTCGCTTTGTTGGAGAGCAGCAGCGAGCAGACATACTCATCTCAATTACTGAGAGTCATGTACATTTTGAGTTTACAGGCTCAGAAAACCTGGGAGAGAGAACGAGAACTGTCTTTAGCCAAGGATGAACTTGAAGGTATTATGGTGAAGAGAAAAAAGAGACAGTTGTGCGTGGCGGTGCAGATTGCCATATATGTGAACCGTTGCCAGCAGTTGGGCGCTTGAATGCTCAGCCACTTTTTCTTGAAGTTGGAAACCTGGGGTGAGTCCTTACTCGAGCATCGCACTTCAGCGTGGTTGGATGTGACAGATGCATGTTTTTATTCAGCGACTTGGAGTTGACGGAGAGCTGTGCGAGCTGCGAGCCTGTGCGCAGAATAACAAATCCCGGTCTACCGGAGACGGAAGAGAGTGACGTTTTCTCTTACATAGCAAGTAGTGAGCGCCACGATTCGGGTATAACACTGGGGTGTTCAAGGTTCATTTCGCTGTGAGTGAGTATAGGCACCTCTCGTTGAACTCGCAACTCAGTGGCCTGTTTGCAGCTTGACCACCCGACTCTAGGAACTTCAGTGGTCGCCCTCGACCTCCCGAGGCGTCAGTACCGACTGCGCTTGCCCGGGCTGATCGGTCTGTCGTGTCCTTTTTGAAGTGACCTAAAGTAACCGTCTGTCCAACTCCAGTTGCCACTATGTCCTCGCCAAAGGAAACAGCGCTCTTCAGCTACGACATCGTCTTACATTTCTTCGATCAGCTCCAACTTTCGACTCACAAAGGGGCGATGATTCGGGGTGGTCGTGCGACTCTCGCAAGGTGTGCGCGTGTCTGTCGGGCCTGGAGAGAACCGGCATCGTATGTATTATGGCGGAATCTCGACTCGTTTCACCCTCTGTGGAATCTCCTAGCCGGCAGAAATTTCTCGCCAGAGTCCAAATGGCTCTCCGCGTTCTGGGAGGTGAGTAGTTAAATCGGTGACCGTATGATCACTCCTCAGCCGGACGCTGACGTGTCACGCGATAGTACATTGATGCCGAGGATTTTGTGAACGACATCGTTCAGAACGATCTGGATAGATGGCAGCGTTTCTTGCACATCGCCTCGTATATCCGCGAGGTGGGCGCAGCCTGTTCGCAGGGCGAGCTTAGGCTCCTGCGCGCTTTGACGAAACACAACCACGGGCGAACCATCCTTCCATCCCTACGGGGACTCGCCTGGAGGCATGCAGTACCGACAGATACATCCATCCTCCTACTCTCTTCACTGTCTCTCCATGACCTGGAGGTCACCATCAGTCGGCTTGGGACAGAATCCACAGGAGGCAAGGCGTTTGCTGCACCCCAGCGATTCGAGGACTTCGATATTGTCGATCCCGTGTTCGTCGGCCTCGCAAAAGCCGCCCCATCCCTTCGTCGGTTCGCGGTCACTGGGAGGCAGGGCCCCGGTCCGGATCTCATTACTCATCTCCTCGGCCTCACTCGCCTCCGCGAGCTCTTCATCTACAATCAGTCCTGTATACTCGATTCGCAGTCTGTGCGCGCGATCTTGGAAAACATGGGCTCACTCGAGCTGTTGTTTGCACGTATCGTGGATTTCGCACACCCAGGACCTTCGGTGCACGCCCCGGCCATGCGGGATCTCCGTCTCCACGGAGGGTCTCCTGACATCCTAGGTGCACTGTCCCCAGGCTTCCTTGACCTGCCACATCTTCAAAACCTCTCCCTCCGCGCATCAGAGGACGAATACTCCCCCCGCAGTATAGGCATCTTTTCCCTCATCGCCTCTGCGCCCTTCTCTCGTTCTCTGCGCAAACTGACAGTGCATCTCATCAACGACAGAGCAGAGTTTCTCTGGCTCAACATGGATGGCTCTTCCGCCTTTGCCGCTGTCATCCGTCCGCTCTTCGCGCTCCAGGACCTCGAAGAGGTCGACATCTGTCTCGCAAACAACATATACCCCTTCCGCGATGCGGACGTCCTCGAGATCGCACGCGCATGGAAGCGCGTACGCAGCCTCTTTCTCTCCTACCCTCCTCTCCTCTCATATCCGCCCCTAACGTCTCTACATCACTTTTCCGAGCACTGCCCGGAGCTGCAAGCGCTCAGCATGACGAAGCTTTCTATACCCGAGACAATTGAGGTGGCGACGGCTCCGCGGAAGACAGCCCACGCACTCTGTTCGCTCGATTTGAAGTTGACGTTCAGCCAAAACGCTGATGTGAGCGGAAGGTTGGAGAAGGCGATGATTGCACAATACATTGATTACTTGTTCCCCAATTTAGTGTTGTGCGACCCGCAGACCGGTGCACAAACGGGCCTTCCGGCTGTCAGGGTTCGTCTACCGGGGTTCCTCAATTGGGGCGAGATCGAGCAGGAGATTCGGGAAATACGGGGCCAGAGACTCGCATAGGCCTAGTAGTACATACATACAATAGATGGACTGCGAGGCTTTTGCTCCACTCTGCTGTGAAATGATTGATTGATTCAATTCGTACCGCGTCTGATCAGCTTTGACCTGAGGACACTCACTTCCAAGAGAGCGTTTATGTACGTCGCTCACGCCGTCTTATTCGTACTGCTTACACCTGCACAAAATCAGAATCACTTCCAGGCAGGTTATCGAGATAAAACAGCACTCACGCCACCATTCCATCGACTGCTCGCTCACCACCAACCTCCCCTGAGCTCGTAAGCTCCTGAGTCCGTTCATCACCCGGTCCATCAACTCGGCAGTTTTCTTGGCATTTAACCTCTCTTTGAGGCGCGGCGAAGTCTCGAGAACGAGTATGACATGAGCGAACTGGGATCCAGAGAATGCAGCGTCGAAATCTTCCCATTGACTATCTGCTCCTGGCTCTCTCGCCGAGTTGTCTATCCCGACCAACGTGATGCGTATCGTGCGCACCGTGGGCGGAAGGGTGGCAAAGAGGTCAACGTGCATGCGCAGGACCACCCGAGTCCGGAGGTTCAACTCTTCGAGCCCTTGACAGCGCCCGATCTGTAACTCGTCCCATTCCCCTGAACGAGAGGGGTGAAAGATATCTAGAGGGCCAAAGATGATTCGCTTGAGGCATCCAGAAGGGCCCAGAGCTTGGAAGATGCTGCCAAGCTCCGCTATGGACTGCCACTGGAAGAAGCCGTCATCAAACCAAAGCACACGCAAGGTCTCGCACGTGCGCGTGTGCTGTATGAGTTTGCGTAGCACGGGCGGGTGCATGTGGTAGGCAGAGAGATGGGTTAGCGCTAGGTTGGCTGAGGGGCACGGGTCGACGGTGAAATTGACATCGAGTAGTCTGAGCATCGCCTGAAGCTGCAGACGAGAGATGGATTGGAAGAGACCTAGGAAGGGGAAGAGAAAGGCAAAATTATGATTGAGAATGTTAGACGAGAGGATGGTCAGCTCCTCGAGCGCGGGGAAGCGCACTGCAGGGTCTAGGTTGTCGCTCCTATGATCGTAAACGATCACCTCGGAGAGGGTGAGCGAACGCAAGCGCGGAATACTCTTGATGAGTGTGTCCATCTGAGTCAAGCTAACGGGGTGAGATATAATCCGCAGCGAGCGTATATGTCGTGCAATCTCTGGCGTAGTTGTGAGGAACGTTACACTATCGGCGAAGTACGCGTCGCCTGGTTTGATGGTGAAGGAGTTGAAGAGATGGTGGCGAGTGGATGGCAGCCATGCGTGGCATACAAGGGAGCAAGCACGGAGAGAACGGATGTCGTTGTGAAGATGATCGATGATGATATCCGTTGTCTCCACAGGTAATGGGACATCCGTGGTCTGCTCACTTAGGATCATTCCTTATCAGTATATACATAAAACAGAGCGTATTGCCTCCACTCACTCCAGATGCCTTAAATCAGCGGCAGAATCAGAGAACTCAACAGACATTGGTGTGGTAGTGCAAGGGCGAACTAGGTTTAGCGCTGAGCTGTTGTCATTGCTCGCGTTCAACCCAATTTACAGCGACGGCAGGCGATGCAGAGCCAATCTGTCGGATCTCTTGACTTATGCCTTTGACCGTTCTGAAGTGATACTGCAGGCATTCTATCTACAGACCTGTACGTTGCGACAATATTTGCCACATACGAAGTTTCTGGACTTGACATAATGTTGAGATATGAAGAGTATCACCGTGTAAGCTCGCTCGTGCATCTTGTCGTTCAAATCATAAAGCTGGACAGTGTGAAATCGAAGCTCCGACATCCTGAAACCAGCTTCCACCCAGAGTCCTATGACGAGCTCCGCCTTCATCCCGTCCTCATCCCAGTCTCCCGAATGTCTAGAAGCGAATGAGTCGTGTTAGACAATGGCTCAGATCCATCGTTGAGTTTCACAAGGAAGAACTTACCCCACCAATCCCGCGGATTTTCCGTCACTAACAACCTGTCTTGAGCCCTCACGGTCTGTAGCCCATCTATCGCCCGATCCAGCAGACGCGCATATCCGTCTGCGGACAACGTCTGCTTAACGCGTGACATATCAAGCACGAGCTTGATATGACGGAACTTCTTTTCGGAAAACGCAGCATCGAATGCATTCCAGTCGCTCCTTGTCTCCGGGGCGACCACCCGCGCGTCCATTCCGACGAACGTAATCCGTACAGCGTGCACCGACGGGGGCAGGTGGGAAAAGATACGAACATGCGAGCGCAGGATCTTCCGTATACGAAGGTTGATCTCTTCGAGTCCGCGACAGCGCTCAAGCTGCAGCGCCGCCCATCCCTGCTGGTCATCCTCTGTGAGTAACAAATAAAACTAAGGAGTCAGTGACTCTATCTCCTCCTTATGTGCGAAGTAACCTACTGATATAGGGATATCTCTCGCCATCGAAGATGTCCAAAGGCCCAAAGATAACGCGCTTGAGGCATCCAGACGGCCCGAGCACGTTGAAGATGGCGCCGATCTGGCTGATGTGTCCCGGCTCGACTCGCTCCTGGTCAAACCAGAGCACTCGCAACGTGTTGCAAGTATGGGTGTGCGCTACTAGCTTATGGACCACGGAAAGCGGGATATTGAATGTAGATAGATGAGTCAGCGCAATGCTGGCCGAGTCGCGTATCAGGTCTGAGGTCATGTCGAGCGTCGGAGGACGCAAAAGCAAATCGTCAGATGTAACTGTGAGCTGAAGCCGTGAGATTGAGTCGAATGAGGCGAGGAAGCGGAATAGAAATGGGAAGTTTTGGTGGATGATGTTACATGAGGTGATTTGGAGCTCCTCGAGCGCGTGGAAGCGCATGGTCTTGGGATCTGGCTCGTGCTCCCTGTAATCACTGCCGTAGTTGGTGATGTCCAATTCTGAGAGGACCAGAGAGCGCAGAAGGGGGAGTTCCTCGAAGACCTTATGCAATCGCGCTAGATCGATGCGATGGAAGGAAATATGGAGGGAGCGAACGTGGCACGCGACATCAGGTGTGCTGATGAGGAACGTGATCCTGCCGTTGTAATACGCCCTGCCATAAGTACTCGGCCTCTTGATTTTGAAGACCTTGAACATATGGCCGCGACTTGAGGGAAGCCACGCGCGGCATACTAGGGCGGATGCATAAAGCGCACTCATCTCTTCCTGCAGATAGTCCATGATGATGTCGATGAGCTCTCCAGGTAGTTTGAAGGAAGTGGCTGGCGGAGTGGGGCTTGGTAGCACAGTGTCCATATCGAACTGTTGTCTGATCATTCCCTTTAGTGAGTCCTTTGATCGTGATGAGGATATAACTCACAGAGCAGTATCGGCTGAAATAGACTCTGTCGGTGCTGGTCGTAGGAAATCGGTGCTCATCAGTCGACTCGAATGCTACAGTATGAGGTCTGATGCTGCGGACGTAGCCCGGCGGTAACCTGAACTCTGATTGATTCATAATTTCCCACCCACAACCATTACAAACATACGTACACTGCTTCCTTAGAGCCGCGTGACAATCCACGAAAGTAACAAGATGCCCTCATGCCCTGGCATATCCTCATGCGGCTTGGTGAGTTCCGCATGGACTTTGACTGTCCCCTTCTCAAACACCTGGCCATCCCACAGCTCCTTCACACTCTCCGCGCTCTGACAAAATTGGGAAATAGTCGTGTTTACTCCCCGCCCCACGACCCGAGTCCCCTTCTCGAGTGCCCCCATTTGCGTAGCGAGGATCATGGAGCCTGGTTGAGGAGACAGGAGCCCAGCAAAAGCCCGAGCGATGCGGATCTGTTCCTCCTCGGTGAAGAGGTGAAGAAGTGCACCTGCGTGTATGACAGAGACACGACCACGCAGAGGGTTGAGCGAGGTCAGACTTGAAAGCGTTGGCGCCGCGGGTGTGTCAGGGGTGGTGTATGAGATAGGGTAGACATCCAGGTGGGCAGGATCGAGGATATTCCCGGGGATGAACTTGGCTGGGAAGCTCTCATCGGTCGAACGGAAGAGCTTATGCCCAAGATCCCAGAATTCTGTAGTACCACTGCCGTTGAGAAATGAGAGTATGACTGCAAATGACGCAAACTTACTGGCTTGAATGTCTGATGCAACAATGTTGTGAGCAGGCCAGCCATCATTGGCGACTACACGGGTGTCCGTGCCGACTACCCAGACAAATGAGTTTTCTCTCTCCTTGGCGAGCTTCAGTACTTGATGATACCCATGCATATGTGGAATGCGAAAGCTGAATAATTCACCATCAGTTATAACGTAGTATTAGGATAGCTCAGTGTCATAGTGGTAATTACCTGAGGAAGAGGAAATAACGGATGCACCCATATGCGAACAGCTATGAGAGCGATATCAAGTTGTGAACACCTCATATCGACACGTGCGACTCACAGAATATGCCTCAGATTGAACTTCAAGGATATGTTTCATGAGCTCATCCGGGTCCTTGATCCCTGTCTGAGTGATCCAGAACTCGAACTCTGGAGTTCCTGGACGCAGGGGGTAAGCTTGTTCGTTCAGAGGATATGCATTCTGATCCCGTTTCTCATTCCCGAAAGTGTTTGATTGGGTGGCCATCAGTGAGGAGAGTGGGGTGGGTAAGGGAGCTTCTAGGACACCTGGATGTAGAGGTAGGTTGAAGTGTTGAAGTTGTCGACTTGCAGGACCAAAGGAGTTCATGTGTCGTTCTTATACAGCTGTTTAGGTGAAGAATGCGCACATCGGGCATTCTTCACCTACACAGCTGTGACCAACGCAGCGACATCTCCCTTATCATTCGCTCTTCGGACCATCGGCCGAAGAAACAAACTCTCAGGCGTGAGTGGCATGGAAGTGTACATGTTGTTCTAGGCTTCGATTGCGGGTCACCAGTGGAAATGTGTGCCGAATGACCTCTTGTGTTGGAACATGAGTTTTTTTTTCGAGTACGACCGATGACGCATCCGGCCCGGACGATACCCTATCGTCGTACGATAAGCCCCTGTATGTTACCGCTTACGGACTTACTGGTACCTTAGTTATGTCCTGATTTGGTCATTTACATTCCTCTAAGTTACTTATAAGGCTCGCGCATCATCCTGTATTCCTTACGTGTTTGCTTGGTACAAACGCGAATTCATCCTTTTGTTGCTCGCTTCCCTGCTCTCTCGCGCGCTCGCTCCGCTTGCTTCAATATCTTGGTCTGGGTGTCTCGGCATAATAGTAGTTGTTATAACTTCAAGTTAAGATTGCGTTCTCTCGCTCCCTTTGCGAGGTTCAGCAGCTGGTCATAGGCCCAGATCCTGCAAGTTCGACCATTGAGTCGAGTGAGGATGATGTCAGGCACATGCCCCCACTGAAGAAGAACCGAATGCTCCGGTATGGGAACAGCTACTAGACATCACGTCAATACATCAACCAGCTTGAAGGGGTCAGATCTGGAGATGGTAAGGTTGTAGTCGTCCGAACCGTGACTCGCCTGGCACAGTGCTTTCTCTTGCTGTAATAAATCTTGAGTAGTCTTGATGCCCACCATGTCCCAAGTACGCTGCACCAGTCTCTATATGAGAAGTGCGTTGTACTCTGCTGGACGTGGTGGAAGACTTCAAGTCTCGCCACGTCCTTCCAAGCGTCTTTATGACGCTCGCGTACAGCCACATGTATTATGTAATACAAGTATGATCTAATCTTATCTATTATTACCACGACTGTGATCTGGTAATTACGGAGTCCTTACACTCCCCTCCTTCAGAACCCACTAGGTTCGAGTATGATAGAAAGAGATAGTATTAGCCAGGATGGCAGATGATAACAATATGATCTTGAACGTCCCACAGACAGAGTAGGATATGATAGCCACAAGGAGTCAACCTACCGTAGTCATCTCGTATGGATGTGCTACGGTGGTGGCATCCTTTACAAGGTCTATCGCGGCTACTCGTCGCAAGCGTGATCCTCACCTTCAGAATGTATGCCTCCGGCAGGAACGTCCACGACGGGTTGCTCGGTCTGAGCGGAGCCTTCCCCAGTCATCTCGACGTCTTCTTGAGGGACCAGACCATCACTGCTAGGCTCTACGGGATTGGTCATCAAAATGGTGGTCGATGAGGATGCCACGTACGTGGGTACGTCCTCCAGGGATGACGGGAAGTCTGGCCAGACTTCCATGCTATCCAGGGCGCGCCCCAGGTCTTGGTTGCGGCACCGACGTGCTACGTTTGAGATGAGTAGCGACGTGTGGCGGGTCATTCCGCATTGCACTGCCCAGCGGATAACGTCGATTTCCCCGACGTTTGCGATGGGACCAGGAACTGGCTTCAAGTCCTCGGTCGTCGCCACACGTAGGTGGTGATGCGTGATCATGCGCTCGTAAAAGTCGAGCACCGAGAACGCGCGCGCGATCACAGCGAGCAGCTGTGCGCATTGCAAACCCTCGCTCTTGCCAGTCGGTGGTACAAACCGCCTCATGAGCATGTACCCCTCAATCATATCAAGTGGGGGTACTTGCTCAGGATGTGCCGGGTTCGTGACAAGCTGTCGCGGAATGGAGTGGGGATAGTCCTGGTAATATGTGGCCCACCGGGCTGGTGGGTCAGCGTGAGTGGGCATAGCCTGTCCATGGCGTGGTGGTCTCACGGCAGGCTGGCTGGGAGCCGGAGGGCGAGCAATGGGATTGGGGCGGCGTCACGCGGGGTTGCACCAGTTGTTCTTGACAGAGGTGAGACCGGGTATGGCCAAGTAGCCCGACTGCGTGTCAATTTGCGCGATAAGGTGACGCGCACGTTGAAGTGCACCACCTTGCTGGTCGCGGGCCTCGCGCATGAGCGCGCTTGCCTGATCGATGCTCTGTGGCACGTAGTCGTGCCACGCGTCCGCAAGGCGGACCTCAGTTGTCGTGGGCCATGGCAAATTGGTGGGCCATTGGTCGCGCGTGGCCGAGGTTGGTACGCCATGCGGGAGTGATGGGGCCACAACATCGTCGTATGGTGGTTCGGTGGGACTCGGCTCTGCCTGAGTGCAAGTCCCCGTTGTCGAGGGTGGTGGCCTGCTCGCCACGACGCGAGCACGACGTGCGCGAGCTCGGCTTTCGCGATGCTGGACTTCTTCGAGGTCGATCTCGTCCTCATCTTCCTCGTCGTCGTCGCCGTCCAGGAAATGATCGAGGTTGTCGATCGATGGGAGATCCGACGCCGGAGGTGGGACCGGTATGGCCGTGATGGATGAGGTCGCGGACGGTTGCTCGTCTGTGTCCATCGCGTCTGGAGCAGGCGCGGCCGGAGGTGCGGAGGATCGTGAAGATCCTTGCACGAACTCCGGTCGTGGCTGAGTGGTGGATGTGGAGGTAGGGGTGCGATGGTCTGTCGCTCCCATCGTGCAGTTCTGGCGCGGCCTCGGCGGACCCATCGTGAGTGATGGCGGCGGTGGGACACGCTCGTGCGCATGCGCGACGGTTGTCGTGGGTTGGATAGGGCCTCTTGATGGCCCTGTGCGTGAGGATGGGGGATGAGGGGAGGTATGGGGAGACCGTCGCCGCTTGCGGCGATCTCCTCGAGGAGAGCGCGACCGCTCTCTCCTTCTCGAGAGTCAGTCAACCTCATCTTGTAACTGATCAGCACGCCTGCGTTGCGTGTCGTGAGCATCCCAAGCTCTGATCAACCTCTGCTTGAGGTCTTCTTGTCGTTCCCTTTGCCTCCGTGTTTCATCCTCTAATCTCTCGTTTTCAGCCCAGAGTCGACGAAGTTCGTCGCTGGCTCCGGCCCCTTCCCCCCTTGAAGATTGCCACCGCTTGAAATGAGCATAGTAGGTGTTTTGTTGTTCAGCCCGGGCCTCCTCGTGAGCTTGGATGTATTGAGGTTCGTTCCGGGTGGCCGTGACATGCTGAATATACACCGGGCAGATGGTGCATCTGGGGTCGCGATGCCCCATGTACACCATCTTCCTGTCGATGCATTCCCACTGCATGTGGGAGGATGACATGGGCATGAGTGGTGGTGCCCCCGGCGCAGTCGCGACTGTTGTTGGCGGTGGCAGCATGGGTGCAAATTGAGGGCCGCCGTACGGGGCCGCGTATGGCGCGCCGTACGGGACCATGCCCGCCAAGTGGTGAGGGTATGCGACAGGCGGGTAGGGGCTGGGCACCTGGTAAGGTGGCCCCATCCCCATACCCCCTGCCAACAAGGGCGCGTTCTGCGCTGTCATCGCGGTCACACCTTCCATCGTGGTCTGCAATGGCAGGATGGCCGCGTGTTGTTGTTGTTGTTGTTGCTGCTGCTGCTGCTGGCTGTCTGTCGGGATGGTCAGCGCAGCGGGGTTGAAGTAAGTGGGGTGGTCGGCGTTCATGGTGGTAGTAGAGGATGAGGATGTCTTGAGGCAGACGGTGACTTATGTCAAATTCGGAGCCAATTTCAGTAAGTCCACTAACTTAAGCGCCATCTCCTAATTTTGTCCAAATTAGGTAGGGGGCACCCAACGCGGTCACCTGATGACTGGACGCGTCACGTCAGTCCTCCGATTTCCTCAGAAGGGACCTCCAGTGCTGTACGCCCTGGAGGTGGAAATACTCATCCGTTACCGATAGTTTATTACATTTCGGGTACGGTTCCCATGTAGTGTCGCCGTGCGTCCATCTTACATAGAATTCAATTTTATTACCTACCCAGCGGTGGCCCACGATTTCATCAACGAGCCATTCCTGCTCATCGTTGTTCCCCATGTCGTAGAACGTGCACGAATCGCGGTGAGGGAATAAATGGTCATCATTCGGTTCGTGCTTCTGTAGTAGATTTACATGGAAGGTCGGATGGATTCTTCGTTTGACAAGATCGGGCAGAAGCTCAAGCGTGTAACTAGAGGTCTCCACATGCGCACCAACAATCTTATAAGGCCCAATGTATTTGGGTACCAATTTCCTTGCCCGCCCTTTCGGGACGGACAGGTTCTTGGTAGACAGGTAAACCATGTTGCCTACCTCGAAGTCTGGCTCTTGTTGCCGGCTTTGGTTCGCGTAATGTGTTTGGTTCACGTGACTCTCAATGAGCGCGTCGTGAGCCATCTCCAGGTTCACACGCGCTCGCTGCGCAAACTCGTGAACACCAGTAAAAGCACTGTCCGTGCTTATACCGGCCATAGTCCGTGGTAGGTACCCATAGTTGAGTTCGAAAGGTGCGAAACCCGTAGATGCGCTTACCGAGGAATTGATCGCGAACTCGGCAAGCGGAATTTTGTCAAGCCAATCTAACTGATCAGGCTTGACCAATGATCGCAGTATCTGGTTAACCGAATGTATAGTGTGCTCGGATATACCATCCATTTGTGGGTGAAACACGGTGGACATGAGAAGCTTCGCGCCAAGCAGGCGGTGAAGCTCCCTCCAGAACTTGGAAGTGAACTTGGTGTCTCGGTCTGAGACGATAGACTGAGGTAACCCATGGAGCTGTACAACCTCGTGTAAGTAAATTGCGGCGAGGTCCGCGGCGGTATCAGTGGTACAAATTGGTACTAGATGTACCATAGACGTGAGTTGGCACATGATTACCCATAAGTAATCGAATCCGTTCGCTCGCAGAAAGGGACCGACGAAGTCCATTGCAATAGCTATCCAAGGAATGAGTGGAATCAGTAGTTAATGCAGTAGCCCTGCCTTCAGCTGATTCCGAGGCTTGGACGACTGGCATCTCCAGCATGAGATACAGAATCGTTCAACCTCAACTCCCATTTTCGGCCACCAGTACCAACGACGGAGGTATTCTGCCATCTTCTGGGTGCCGAAGTGTCCTAGAGTTTCATGCGCTTGGTCGATGACGATCTGCGTCGTCGTTCGTTGCTTGAACTTCGTCCGAGGAAGACACAGAACTTGTTCACCATGACGATTCGCCGTGTACACGAAGTTATCGCGTACTGCAAAGTTCTTGTGCATTGATGGGTTCTGAAGAAGACGGCTAAAGAAGGCATCCGCTTGGTAACCTTTCTTGATAGCTTCAAGAAAACCGTGGACGTCTTCCATAGTCTTCCGCAGCGACGGTCCATTAGCCATGGTATCCCACACTGTCGGTGTGGGATCGATGTCTTCTACCTGAGGTTCGGCCTGAACCACAGGCATTGGTTGTGTTTGAGCTGCAGCTTTAGATGCTGCAGCGGCCATCTCATCCGCTTCCACTGTCCGTGGTTCAGCCTTCTGACGAAGTTCTCGTTGCTCGTTGCGTTCTTTGGGCTCCAATCCGTCAGGGTTTTGACGAGTGATTCGTCCCGCACGCAGTTCCGCGACACGGTTCCCTGGAAGGTCATCCCAGTCTGGGTCGAGTCTAACGTCTGCGTTGACGTAGTGGTGGGGGTCGTGGAACTCGTCCGCGTTGTCGTTCTCGTAGTAGCGAGACAGACAGTCTGCTACCTTGTTCTCCTTCCCTGGTACGTGCTGGAGCTTGAAGTCGAATTGAGCCATGTACTCGATCCAACGGATCTGACGATTGTTCAGCTGCGTCGTGTTCTTGAAGAACTCGAGCGCCTTGTGATCCGTGACGATGTTGAACTTCCGGCCTAGGAGTTTATCCTCCCATTTCATGAGGCCTTCGAGGATGGCCAGGGCTTCTTGCTCGTAGGTGTGGTAGGCACGCTGCGCGCTTGTGAATTTTTTAGATAAAAATCCAGCGGGACGGCAGCTTCGCCAGTCTTTGCCTTGTCCGTAGAGGGCACCAAGGCCATGTATCGACACGTCGCAAATGAGCCATATCAGCTCGTCCTTGCGCGGGTCGAATGGGTTTGAGGACTGGGGCCTTGCAAGCCAGAACCTTGATCATGTCGAAACACTTCTGATGAAGTGGACGCCAGACGAACGGTCTGTCGTTATGTTCCATATCCGACAGTACTGTAGTGTACGCGGATACATTCAGCATGAACGGTCCAAGGTAGTTGACCAGTCCAAGGAATCGTTGGACTTCGTGGTACGGGTGTGGTGTTCGCCACTCTTGTATTCGACTCATCTTGTCCGCGTCTGCGTGGAGGCCCTTGTCGTCGACGATATGTCCTAGGCAATCCATTCGTTTCGAATATAAGTCGCACTTGGCGCGACTCATGTACAGCTTGGCCTCCCGCAGCTTGTTGAATACGAGCCGCAGATGCTTCTCGTGGTCTTGGATTGAGTCGGAGTACACGAATATATCATCCAGATATACGTGTACGAACCGGCCCAAGAAGTCGCGGAAAATCGTCGTCATGAGATGTTGGAAAGTGGCAGGGGCATTGCAATCGCCCTGCTGCATGACCATGCTGACAAGGGTTCCAAATGGCGTTGAGAACCCAGTCTTTCAGACGTCCTCAAGTTCTATCCGAACTTGTTCATAGGCGTCCAAAAGGTCGATCTTCGAGCAGTACTTGGCTCGTGCGACGTCCATGCGAATTTGGTCTTGGTCTGGTAGTGGCGTAACATCCTTAATGGTGTTATCGTTCCGTTGACGAGCATCAACTACTGTCCGTAGTTTGCCATTCTTCTTTGCCACGCAAAGAAGCGGCGCTGCTTGTCGTACGTTAGCCATTTTCCACCATAGAGTGTCCGTATACTTCTTGATTTTCTCTAGAAGTTCGTTCTTGACGGCTTCTGGGCATCGCGGTAAGCGATACCTGTATTGCTTGGTCCCGTCGATTAACGGGATACGGTGATTCACTTCGCGCCACGGCGGTAGCCCTGGCGGTGGCGGGCGAAGCATATCATCGTATTCCGCGAGCCATTTGTCGCGTAGAGATCTCAGGTGTTCCTCGTTGTCGACCTTGGAAGGCTCTCGATGAGTCTTCCGTATCTGCTCTTCTTCCACATATTCGGACAGAATATGAGCGAAGAACTGGTGCAGGCCCAATGGATCCGGTAACCCCAACAATCCTAACTTGGGTCCGACTGATGAATGTAATGTTGGTAATGAATGCTCCACTAGTCGTGGAGTGTTCATATTGGATTTTCGTCCTTGATGTCGTTCGGAACTTGTCGATACGGCTGTTCGGCCGTCCTCCTCCCCTTCCGCTGACTTGTTGGTATGCACATAACGGGAGTGGGGAGGCTCCGCAATGGTACTACCCATTGCGTTCCCCTATGCGTGAAAATGGTCGGCCTGGTCGACAATTAACGCAGAGTGTAGCTGTTTGGCTAAACCCTTACGTCGCTCCTGTTCACGAGTACGGATGACTTCTGCCTCGTGGACCGCATCGTAGACCGGGATGGCCTTGCCATTGATGACGATACGATGGTTCTTGAAATCCAACTCGACGTTATGTCGAGTGAAAAATGGCGTGCCCAGAACGACGTCATATCTGTTGATGTCGACAACGTCGAAGTAATATTGTTTCTCGGCCATTGGACCGAGGTTCATGTTGGCTCGCGCGCCGTGGGTGATCTTCGTGCGACTGCCCTTGGTTCCGAGCTGGAGCCCCATTTGCTCCCGAAGATCTACTCGGTCGGCTTGGGTGATGTATGCCAACACAGGAGACAACATGTCCGTTGTGCATCCCGAGTCGGACAGCGTATACGCCAGAATGCCATTGATCATGACTTCCGCGCACAACGGCCGTTGCAACTGAAGATCTCGGACCGGCTGATCAGCCGGCTCGTTCAGTCGTCGCACCTGCGAGTCGTGAAGCCAAGCCAGACGAGCTGTCTTAGGCGTAGGCTCCGTGGCCAATTGGAAAGACTGAATCGTCTTTTCTGCTGATTCCAATAGCGGGTCGTTGTTTACGACGCGCTGCTCTTCTTCTGACAGACCGTTCCTGCAAACAGACATCATCCCGGTGTACAGTTCATAATACTGCACATCAGGCTCGTCTGAGTCCTCCTCTGACTCCGCATGGAGTCCTTGGTATTCCTCGTCGTCCGAAGCTGGAGGTTCCACTGACTGTGGTTCCTCCTCAGGCTCGACAAGGTCTTCGACGTGGTCATCATGACCATCCGTAGGCTGGTCGACGTCGATGCCCTCTTCGGCCATGCGCATCGAGAATAGTTGTTGCATTTCCTCAAAGATGCGCTGTGCCCGGAATCCAGCATTCGGCTGGTTGTGCTTTGGACATGCAGGATCACCCTTGTAATGGCCAGGTTTCCCACAAGCGAAGCATACTCCCAGTTGGAGGAACTTGGTCAGCCCTGCGGACTGGTGAGTCCCTGAGGTTGGCCTCACATTCGACGATGAATGTCCTTGCGGGGGCCCGAATGGCCCCTGTTTGGTGGTGCGGCCTTCTTGACGAAGGTCGATCCTTGTGATCGTCTTGCTTCGTCCTTCTTGATAGGTCGGATGACGAAACGGGGCCTCCGGTGTGAACCTGAGGATGAAGACTTGAAAGTGGTCGAGGGTCTTGACGAAGGCGGCTGGTTTGACGATGACTTCGACGGACCAGCAACCGGCTTATTCTGCATATATGTCGTACGTCGCAAATGTATGCCTTCTTCAGCTGCTTCATACTTGAGAGCGGCCTCATATAGACCTCGAGCGGGTATCGCCATGTGGTCGATACCCCAGCCAATAGTGATCGCACATTCCATCTCTTCCGGTATGGAAAGTAGGAACCGTTCTTTGAACAAGAGCTCGGGAGGAGGCTCAAGCATGCGCTGCAACCAGTACTGCATGTCCTGGTACAGCACAGCGACTCCTCCTTTGCGATGGTATCGGACGTCATAGAATTGGTTCGTTGCCTGCTGAAAGGCGTCGGTGATGATGAAGCGTTGGTATAACACATTCACCGCGTGCTTGAATGTCCAATACTGCTGGATGCGGTATGGAGAAACCAGGTTCTGATAGTACCAGTCTGCGGCATCACCTGATAGGGGGGTGCCTAGAACATCGAGTCGATCTGGGTCCAACTTCCGGCCTGTAATGTGGAGGCGGCGGCAGTATGTGAGCACGCCGCTCAACCATACGTGGAAAGCCGCGTTGTCGTCCCTTCCGTCGTATTGCGCCGGAGCGGCCGGTTTCGCACTTTCGATGTGATCGGGAAGAGGCTTGGTGGGATCATGGCCCACCTGCTCGTCAATGAGCGCGTTGATACTTGTCAGCCCAATAGTATCGCGTAAGCTCGTCCCGGGCATTTGTTGGATTACCGGGAATGTATGTCCTGGATGCACGGACTGTGCGCCCATAGGCATACTCTGCTGGTACGCCGATTCTGTTGGAGGCACTAGTTGGTGCCAAGCCGGCTCCGTCGACCAAGGTTGTTGATGTGTCATAGGCGGTGCAGCCCGACGAGTGGAAGCCGAAAAGTGAGGTTGAGTCGCATACTGCGACTGATGCATTGTCGGCTGTGGTGGCGCACTACTGGCCATAGTTGCACGCGGCAGCGACCTTGGTCGCGACGGATGATCCTCAAACAGTCGTCGAGGATCATAGTCTGTATGGGGAATACTGGACCTAGGTACTCTAGGTCCAAAGTAGGTGGATTGATATCCCTCGGGCACGTAAGTAGCTTCAGGCGCGAAGGTAACTCTCGATGTTCGAGGAGCCTGTCCCCAAACCCCATCCCGACTGCGGTCTGCAGTCAAGCCTGCAATGTCTGATAGCTGGGAATCGTCCATGTTGACGTACGGTGATCGGTAAGAAGAGGATGGTTGGTTCTTAATAGTAGAGGATGATGAGCTCGACTCTCCGGCGGTCTGCCGTAGTCTCGACGTTGTCCGTGCATATACCAGTACAGGAGCGGGGATTTGTTGACGTGAGTAAGAATCATCGTCACTCACGGAGGCGTGTCCTCTATATCCTCCAGCCGGGTCCAACACAAATCCACTCTTCCCTGGCATGCTTTCGGCACGCGTCAACCCAGCCCGTTCCAATCGTTCATCACGCGTGAAGCGTAGTGCGTCGTCCAAGGATTCTTGTATGACCTCGAGTGAACGCGTGATGTTCTGCTCGATCTCCTCGTCATCTTCTGAGTCTTTGTTGTCCTTTACTTGTTCGACGAATTTGAATCCAGCGTTTCGAGCTATCGATCCGACCTGGTTATAGAACTCAGGAGGGAGGTTGTTCGGCGATTGCTCCGCAATGAGGCTTATTCCACGTTCTGTGAATGGTCTGCACTCGAAGCAGGTTGCAACCGTCGTTTGCCCTTACGATCTGTAGTGACATTGGGGGGATCTTCGGTAGGTTGGCCGCAGATACAGCCAGGCCTCCTGTCTGGAGTCCTGTAGGTACATATGGACTATTGCCTAAAGTAATGTTAGTATTAAAGCCTAATGATGGCCCAGTGTAGGATGCAGTTGGATAAATGGTCCCCATTAAACGGGACGTCGACAGTGGGACGCTGCCTAGAGATGATGTGCGTCTTGGAGCTTGCGGAGGTGTATTAGTTGAAGTGTTATGTTGAGTGGGTGTCAATGGCGCAGTCGCCATTTGTTGTGATGGAGTCGTTTGCACCACGCTCAATGCGCGATATTGACCAGGAGGGTGATCGCCCTCCCGGGGAATGCTGGATGCAGACGAGCTCATGTTGACGTGTCAATGTTGATGTTGCTCTTCTCTTATAGATGTCCACGGTATGTGGAGGAGCGTAAAAAAGTGTAATAAATCTTGAGTAGTCTTGATGCCCACCGTGTCCCAAGTATGCTGCACCAGTCTGCATATGAGAAGTGCGTTGTACTCTGCTGGACGTGGTGGAAGACTTCAAGTCTCGCCACGTCCTTCCGAGCGTCTTTATGACGCTCGCGTACAGCCACATGTATTATGTAATACAAGTATGATCTAATCTTATCTATTATTACCACGACTGTGATCCGGTAATTACGGAGTCCTTACACTTGCACCTGCAACTTGAGCTGCCCTTTGCCTTGAATCCCCGTCTAGAATTCATACTCGGTGATACCTGGATGCAACTTGTGGAATTGATCATTCAACGGGTCGCCAATCCCAAAAAGTGTTCGTTTGCGGGTCAGAAGTATGAGTAGGGAGGTATCGTAAATTGTATCAATCGGTACGTCAATTGCTCCATGGGATGTTTTGGATGAGGCTTACACCCGGGCACCATAAGAGCGCGTCATTGAAGCATAAAACCCGCCGAAATTTACTGAGCAACACTATCGCAGAAACGGTCTCCTAGTGGGTGGCCCGAAGCGAAATGTGGTATGGTAGCACGCTTTCCACCAATCGCCTAAGAGTTGGCTCGACTACACACGTTGTGCAATGATCGTATATCACCCGGCTAGCCTGGAGGAGTTTGACCTCCAGATGTATCCCCGGCCCCCTCGAATCGAAACGTCGTGGGATATAGGGTTGGACGTTGACGCAAAAACAAACGTCGAAGTTTCCAACCACATTATAGACGATAGACGATGTAAGAAGATAAGGACAGTGAAGCCTAGAACAGCATCATCATCGCGCCTTCTCTGATTCGGAAGACGACGAAACCGAAACGAGATCAAGGACCTCCTCCCTTTGCAACTCCCTGAGGACCTGCTGAAAGCGTAACGTCCACCACCCGCGTTCTTCCCGCTCTCCGTCTATGGCATCCCGACGCTCGCCCTTCGCAGCTTCGTCGAACTGTATCGACGGGCTCTTCGGAAGAGGTAATCCGGAAGAGAGGATGCCAACGAGGGACTGCCGCGTGTCGATCTCCACGTCCTCCATCATCGTGCCAGGCAGGGAAGGGAAGGAGAGAGAACGTATAGTGTGGCGATGGCACTTACGCAAGGCGGCGACGAGCTCCTGGCGAGTCGCTGCGTCGCCGTCCACCGCCGGGAGCGCGAGGGTGATTGAGACAACGGAAGTGTCTTCCCCGACGAAGCCTGTGTCAAGGTGATCCGGGCTTATAGAGACTAAATCAAGACTGACGATATTGTCTACAATCACAGCCCTTTCAGCAAGGAACTAAGATGGCACGACTGACCGCTCACCAGCTCCCTCTTGGACATCGAGGATCCTAGAAAGGCCGACACCGCCTAGAAGGTGGCACCTCTGCTCGCGCTCAGACTCGCCTCGAACGTCGCCATCACCTTCGTCTTGGGCAGGAGTCGCCAAAACAATCAAGTCCGTGAAGACCATCACGTTGAGCGTGCGATCCCTAGCCGCCTTCTGACCAGGGACCTCCCGGGCACCGTTCGCCTTTACGCCGTTATTGGAAACGGACCCAGAGCGTGCACTGGCGCTGATTCCGAAGAATTGGCCTGACCTCGGAGTGATAAGGATTGAAGAAGCAGAGGACAAGGTATCTGTAGTCTGCACAGAGGCCATCGACGAAGCGTAAGAGCTGACAGATCCCCCACGAGAGCGCCGCGCGTCCCAGTCGCGCACCGCGGTCACTAGCTGGGACATGCGCTGCGCAGGCTGGCGTCCCAACCCATTCTCATTCCCAGTCACGGCAAGCAATCGAGGTTCCTTTCCAAGTCCAGAAGAGTCGGCGTGCGCCTCTTCGCGAGGAGGCATGCCAGTTTGCAAGAGAGTCCCGTACCAGAGCAGTCGACGAGCGCGTCGAGCCAAAGGCGCAGTTTCTGAAAGCCCGTCGATCCGAGAAGCGAGTTCCTTCACAAAGTCGTATTCATCCTCGCGCGCCTTGACCTCGTCCATGACCCTCACCGCCATCCGAGTCGCGTAGAGCAGCGAGATCGCAGCCAGGTGGTCGGGATGTTCCTTCTGCGTGAGCTCGCAAAGTCGCTATGTCGGAGAATAAGCGACGAATCATGATAAACCAGACGGACGAGGCACATACCTGGAACATGTCGAGATACTGTCGCAGCCTCGCTGCAGGCTGCTCCAATAGCTGCTCAAGTGCCCACTCGCCCTGTACACTTTCCTTGTCCCTCATCCTTAAATACTCCCCAAGCTCACCGCCATCTTTCTCCACATGCCACCTCAGCGTCTCGCGTACGCTCTCCAGCTTCACCAGGTAGGGCATATAGACCTCGAACTGCGGCACGAACGCCCTAAGCGTTCCGCCCACGCGCAGCACGATGGACCCAGTCTTCCATATCGCAACCACCGTGGAGAGCCCTCGCGCAATCGCGGCATGCAGGTTCACGATATCCTCGAGCCAGTCGAAGAACCGTGCGACGTCCGGGGGCAACCCAGGGAGCCAAGTGCAAGAATCGCGTGCGCGGAGAGGGACAAAATACGTGCAGATGACGTGCCGTGCGGACTTGACGAAAGTCTTCTCTGAGGTGAAGAGGTCGTGGATGAGCTCCTGACGATCCATCTCTGCAAGACCGTAGTGGTTGCTGAGGGATCTGTAGACCTCCGGAGAGAGTGTGGAGCGCCAACCACCGGGACATCCAAGATCTGGCTGCTGAGGGGCTGGAAGGGGTGACGCCGTACGACGGATAGGACTTTCAGGTTCGTCGTAGACCGACTCAGGACTGGGTGCAAGTGATGACATAGAAGTCGTATCAAGCGAGCGCCGCCTAGCACGTCCATTCACGGGGTCGAACTCAACGACAGGCGCAGGTGACCGAGACAAAGACCGCGATCGAGAATCAGAGTGAGACCCAGTTGAGGCACCACGAGAAATCCAAGCAGAAGGCTCAGCAACTGGAGTCTTATCTTGTTCGTGGTCGTCATAGTCAGCATCGTCATAGACTGGTGGCCTTCCGCCCATGTTCTTGATAGCCTTTGTTGTCAGAGTCTCGAAAAGCGCCGCCGCGCCCTTGCTGAGCTCCTTACTGAACCGGACCTGCTCGCGCCACGCGCTTTCCGCGACTGATAGGTCGCTGTCCGCGCGTGATAAGTCAGGCCTATTCGACAAGATACTCTCGAAACGCGAGAAAGGCGGTCGGATCGACTCGTCGTCGTCTGGCGTGATGTTACCGCCGTATGAGAGTGATTCGGGAATGCCAAAGGCGAGACGTTCGCGCGCCCCGTGGTCTTCGAGCTTTCCCTGATCGTCATCCCAGTTGCCAGACAACGCTCGAGAGGCACGGAAACTAGAGGCAGTAGAGTCCCGCGCGTTGGTCTTCGTACTACTCTCTTTTCGCGCAGACATAGACAGTACCTTGGAACGCTTGCGCCCAGAGTCGCAAGAAGGCAGATAAGAGTCGTCAGTGCCCAAGCGAGGTCCATTTTGCGGGGAGGTAGCGCGAGACTGCGGAAGCGGTGAGTTAGACCGAGATACCATAGGAGAACCCGAGCGAGGAGACGCAGACACAGGTGCAGACATGGGTGAAGCAGATTGTCGACAGTCCCCAGGATCCAGCAGGCTGGAGGGAGGTCGATTTGACGGATCTCCGTGCTGACTATCGCGGACACCCAGGCCACTTGGAGGTCTCTTCCACGGTACACGGCTTTGTCGTAACGAGCGAGCAGTGTTGTCCGTAGTATCGACAGGATGAGAATCCCTTTGTCGCGACTTAGAGGTAGACCTATACGTCTGTTGGTCGTTGCCGCGGACCGGAGGATCTCGTACCTGAGCATGGCTCCGATCATCGTCAGAGTATATTGACTCTGCTTCCCACTGCGATGCAGGACTAGACTGACCATGGCGCGAGTGTTGAGATAATCGCACACTTGCCGTTCGGGCGTCCTGCAAGTCCGCTGAGCCACTGATAGCAAGACCTTGTGCACTATAGTCAGCATCACTATCGTCCCGCGTCATGCTGGATCTTGTACTGCGTCGAGAAGCAACGCCATAGTCACGATGTAGGCCTTCTACAAGTCCTTGGAGTGCCTCTTGTCTCCGCTTGTCGTGGTTGGGGTAGTGATGGCTGGACGATCGTGAAGTTGCTCTTGGGGGCGCGTCTTCGTATAGGCTCTCGTCATCCTCTTCAGAGAGTGGAACCAAGGGCTCATCTGTGAGAAGAGACTGATCCGACAAGTCATCGTCATATATGCTCTCGTCATCGGTCACCATAGGTGACTTTTCCTCGCGCCTTCCTAATTCTACACCTTTGACATTAAGCCCCAAGCCGACAGCTGTATTTCGATCAGTCCTGGAGGTAGAGGCGTCTATGGGGTTCGATGACGGGCGGGCAAGCCCACGAAGGTTCTCAGGTGCTGGCGGTAAGGCTGGTAGGTCATTGGGCGTGATCCATCGAGAGTGACGGTTGCGGTTTTTGATACCCCGGTCACTTTCCGATGAACTAGGTACGATGACCGCATTCGTGACAACGAGCCTGCCTGGTGAGTGTTTCATACCAACACGTCGTTCAAGCGAAGAGCCACTGTCACTGGATGGAAGGTGATTGTACCGAGATGCTGCAGGACGGGGTATCGAAGTATGGGGCAAAGGTGAGACCGAGAGACGGCCTGGCTGAGGTGTCGCGAAGACCGTCGAGCGTAGCGGGGGCTGCGGCGTACTGGGGTTGGATTTTGACTTAGTCTCTGTTTTGTGCTTAGGCACAGATGTCGGCATCCATCGCGAGGTAGATGGGATCGAGTTCTTGGTGGACCCCCTAGGGTCTCTCGAGGCATATTCCTCAGGCTGATGAGTACCAATGAGAGTACGCAAACGAGAGATATAGAGATAACATACGCCGCTCTCTGAGCCTGACGCAACGATGCGTTCAGCATGCCATGGCTGAGAAGGATGGGGTGACCGTGAAGAATTCATTGCAGGAGTGAAGATACTGCGTCGTGCCGGGGATTTGAGCACTGATTTGGGTGTAGGTGGGTTCATGGCATTCAGACGAGGGATCCCAGACAAGGAGTGAGGATCAGGTGTAGACCGGGGATGGCCAGGTTGAGGGTGATGTATTGAGTTTGTAGAGGAAGATGCGACTACGTCCTCCCGGCGGCGCCTTGAGGACGCAGAGTGGGAACTGGACATGGACTGAGCATCGACACGGTCGTACCGATCTACTTTATGCTGAGGCGACTGCGTCATTCTATCCACCGTGTCTCGCAAAGATGGAAGAAGTTGAGTCTCGAGGAGAGGGATGTCTCCGAGCTGGCTCTTACGCCGAGCTTGTTGGTCTCTCTCTTTGCCTGATACCACTTCTGAGTTGGTTGTCGAGCTAGTAGAATATTTACCGCTTGCCCGTCCGTTGGGTGAACGTCCCATGAGCCTTCCTACTGCTCCCACCTTCGTCTCCGCATCCTCGTTCAAGCAATGGGTTACTGGTAGGCGATTTTCGTGCAATATAGCGCTGCTGTTCTTCGTACACGTCAGGCCTCCTGCAGCTGCATAATGTGATGGTGGTAGGAAATTAGGCGGGCGAGAATAGCGATGATTGGGTGTGGCTGGACTTGGAGATAACGAGGTGTTGGGTGCAGGAGAACGAGACTTGCTACGAGCATGCGAGCGAACAAAATTCATGGAGACGCGCCAAAGAAAGCAGAGATTGGGCTAAGACGACGAGGAGAACATGTACAATGCCGAGCAAGTCGGACGAGTAGTCGGCGGCTCGAAGTTGATGAACGCGTGGAATTAGCGCCTGTGAGGGAGACGGCGCCTATGCTTCCAGTTCGGTTCATTTCACACGTTGGTTCGGTTCGTCTTGAGTCTCGACTCAAGACTCATCTCTCTTGTTAGCTACTAGTACATAGGGCATTTACTATGGGAATGTTCCCCAGCTTTCGGGATACGATTGTTTCCTACTCACTTCGTGCCCAAGCTCGGGTGTTCGTCGACCTGTTCCGGCCTACTTGGGCTCATCCGGCCACATTTGAGCGGCGATTTTTACCATCCTACGACCATCTTGGCTCAGTCAAATAATATTCATCCCGATGCCGGATGAGATCCGGGCGAATCCTGGGGTTCTGGGGAAATTGTCCGACATTTATTTTTTGGGGGTACCGTGACGCGTGGTCACCTATGTGACGGTACGTCACGTATGACGCAAATCAACTTGAACTGGCCGGTTTTCCTCAATTTCTGCTCAAAGGCTTTCAACGACCCTTCTAATTACCATCTTCTAGGCTGTCTGCATGCGGCGGTAGGTGCCGGCTGTCACCGCAGCACTCCGATGGTTCTCGACCTCCATCTATCAGAGCCACTGCTGCAGTAAACAAATCTTATCTAGCCGGTTAGAAATTGGCCCTGGTTCCGCTGATAGCGTCATTGATTCAAGCTACTCGTCCTCGGCTGGCAACCCTCCCACAGGTCGACAGTCGTTCGTTCTTTCCTTCATCTCGCTGGTCCGAATGCTTTGCGTACGCGTCTACTAATGTCGCGCAATCCTGTAGAAGACCCCAAGCCCGCCACTGGTACGCCTATCATGGCAGCCGGTCACACTGATGAGGAAGGCGAACCCGGCCCTCGTGATATGGAAGCATATTTGCGAATACAGAGTGGCTCGCCGCCGGCTCGCGCAGGGTACCCTGAATGCACAACTATGCCTCACTTTGTATGACGTTCTGACCACACTTCTTAACTAGGTTGCTCCAACCCATGGCCAGGAGCTTTGTATCACCTAGTTCGAGACCCATTCTGCCCCGACCACTAGCTCTGCACTCACAGGACACCATCCGCGACAGCACGATGGAGATATCGAGCATGCCCCTGCGGACGCCCCAGTCAATTCACTCGCAAGAGGCCTTCATTTTCCCTGACATCAGCGCCACTCCGTCAGAGCACGAACCTGTCATTCCACACACTGCGGCGTCCTCAGTCTTGTCGCTCAGGCCTGCGGAAGACGTCAGTGACCTTGAGGCATCCACATCGACCCTCTCCACACACGATTCGGGAACCATGACCCCCCGTGCTCGTCTGGCAATTCCCAGCCGCTCCGCACTGTCCCTTCTCCTCGCCCGACATGACGAGGAATCTCGCTCAGCGACCGCCTCCCCAACAACAGAGTCCGGCAATCCTACCCCAACGATCGAGCGCCCGAACGCAACGCACCGGTCTTTGTCGGCTATACGCGAACTTACCAGTACGGTTACCTCTTTGACACAGGGCGCATCAGGAGGTGGAGAAGAAGCGGATCTTCACTCTTCCCGTGAAACTGTGCCGCTGCTCGCCGACCTGGAAGCCAACCACCGGACATATTATACTCGCGGGGACGATCAATCGGAAGCTGTAGGCAAGCGGAGCGCCCGTCTTACCTTCAAGGACATTACCGTTCGGGTAGCAAAGGGTGCAGGTCCACTAGCAAAGAACGCCTTGAAGTCAATACCTGCTGTTATCTTAGGGACATTACTGAACATCCTGGACGGCATCTCATGTAAGTCGATATCTTTGACAGGCCCTACTAAGTTTTGTTCCCTCTCTTCTCCGGCTGACTGTGCCTTGACAGACGGGATGATCATCTTTCCGGCGTCAGGGATTTTTGCTGACCTCGGAGGCGTGGGCGTGTCCATGTTTTTCGTCTCGTAAGTAATCTCGGTCTCTGTTTGGAGTGTAGCTGATTTGGCGACATCAAGGGCAATAATCGCGCAACTGACCTATTCCGCCGGCGCGAGTGGCTTTTCTGGCGCAAACGGCAGTATGATGATCGAAGTCGTGGTATGTAACATCTATCTTCCCTGTCATTGTGAACGCGCGCACCGCTCACGGGTCCGGTTCAACCAGCCGTTCTTTCACCTCATAGCGAACATCATCGCCGATGAAGTTGGGGAGAGCAATCCGCACGCCATCCTTGCGACGACCATAGTCGCCTTCGCCTTCTCTTCCGTACTCACAGGTGCGGGCTAGAAGGCTCAATTCAACAGTCTAATACGTCCGCAGGAGTGGGTGACTGACGGCATCATAGGGCTGACTTTCTTCCTGCTTGGAGCCTTACGTCTGGGCACCCTCATCGGCTTCTTCCCACGACACATCCTCGTCGGGTACGCCTTCTTCTGCCTTCCCCATACAAACGTGTTCTCATCTTGGCACGCAGATGCATCGGCGGTGTTGGCGTATTCCTCGTGATCACTGGGTAAAGCTCTAGGCTCACTCCTGAGAATCGCTGCATACTAACGAAGGGATGCAGCTTGACAGTGAGCACACGCATGCCAGACGACGACTTCTCGCTCTCGCTGGAGACGTTCAGATTCTTTGTCCTCAATCTCCGGAACCTTGCACTATGGCTCCCTGCGCTCAGTCTCGCTGTGCTGCTGCGGGTCATCACGCACAAGTGGGAGCACCAGCTGATCTTCCCTATATGTCAGTCTCTCTTAAATGCACCACTAGGTCCATACTAACATGCGCACCGGGGCAGACTTCTGTATTATACCAGCCGTCTTTTACATTGTCGTGGCGGCAGCTCGTCTTGATCTAGGTGCCCTGCGCAGCAGTGGGTGGTTGTTCGACATGGGGACTTCGAGGGACCCTTGGTATCACTTCTATTCTCTGTTCGGTGAGTGCGGTTGTGCATCAAAGATGTTGCTTTGGCTTATCTCCTTCCAGACTTCCGTGTTGTGAATTGGGCTGCGTTTGGCGCGGCATTACCAACACAATTTGCCTTGTAAGTATCACAGTGAAGTTGACGCGCGAGAAGACTTACGCGTTACCCTTAGGCTCTTCTTCAACATCCTTCACCCGCCCCTCAACGTACCGGCACTATGTAGGCATCTTTCTGCGACACGAGAACACGTGATCCACTGACATTATCGTAGCTGTATCATTGAACCATGACGTCGACACCGACAAGGAGCTCGTCGCACACGGGTATTCTAACGTCCTCGCTGGTCTCTTTGGCACTGTGTGAGTCATCCTCATATGATCTTTCACCGTATCTACTCATACCTGAACACAGACCAAACTACCTTGTATATGTGAACACACTATTGTGGGTGAACTTTCGCGCTGGACCCAGTGAGATCGCTGAATGATTATCAGGTTCTATCGTGTAGGAGGAGAGACACGCATCTCTGGTTTTATGCTAGCAGGGACCACGACCGTCCTGCTGCTGGTCGGGACGGGGCCAATCGCATATATCCGTATGTCTTACTCAGTTCCACTCCGCCCTACGCAGACACCATCCTGATCTTGTGCTATAGCTGTCATGATGGTGGGGGCACTTATCTTCGTCCTCGGCATCGACCTCGTCAAGGAGGCGCTCTGGGACACCCGGCACCGCGTTAACAGAACGGAGTACATCACGATTGTCAGCATCATGATCGTCATGACCGTCTGGGACTTCGTCATGGGGGTCCTCTTCGGCATCGTCGTCAGTTGTGCGTTAACCCCACCGGCTCCAATCCATCTAGAGCGCAATCCCAACTGACCATGTCGTTCCCAGGCGTGTTCTTCGTCGTGCAGAGCTCGCAGCGCCAGAGCATCCGCGCGTTGTATAGCGGGGGCAGCGTGATGTCGACCATCCGGCGCCCAGGCGCGCACCGCGCGTACCTCCGGGACGTCTCCAAGCAGACCACCATCCTGCGCCTGCAGGGCTTCATGTTCTTCGGCACGATCACACACGTCGAGGAGACGATCCGCGGGCTGCTGGACGCTAGCGTGTGGTGCCACACGCCGATCCGCTTCCTCGTGCTCGACCTTGCACTCGTCGCTGGAGTAGACATGAGCGCTGCGGAGGCGTTCGTGCGCGTGCAGCGGCTGCTCGCGGGCAAGAGGGTTGTCTTGGTGTTGTGTGGGTTCTCAGTCGAGAGCAACGTCGGACATGCGCTGGGCAATGTCGGGCTGTTGGGCCTGGAGGGTGTAGAGCTCTTCGAGGCCTTCAGCGATGCCATCGAGTGTGAGTGATCGTCCAAGCTGCGGCATGTTGACAGACTGATGTAGTGTAGGGACCGAGAACATGTACCTCAGGGCATGGTTCACCGCACAGAAGACGGAAGTTTTGCCCGTCAGTGAGTACCGTTTGTCTTTCAGTCGGTTGTAGTGTCTCTGACTGAAGGTTCAACGTTCAGCATTGCCTGGCCGACAAGATGATGTCATAACATTCCCGGGCT
Source organism: Fomes fomentarius (assembly GCA_022606135.1). NCBI lineage: Eukaryota > Fungi > Basidiomycota > Agaricomycetes > Polyporales > Polyporaceae > Fomes > Fomes fomentarius. The sequence continues at coordinate 889,455 of JABYQN010000014.1, read as the reverse complement.
CCTTCGTCGACAGCCCACGGAGAGCTGCCATGGTCACGGCGGGATGGCGAACCATCGCTCGAGGTGAGTTCCGGCTGCTCGCTCTACCTTACCTGAGCTCACAAATTTCTTCCGCAGATCACTCTCCTCTAGACGAGCAGCTACCACCAGAACCATTCAACACACTCGTGCGGGCGTTCTCGACCTACGAGCCGATCGACCGCGACACCTACGCGCCGCTGCTCCCATACCTCACGCGGATGTCCGTTCCTGAGGGGACCATCCTCTGGCAGCAAGACGAGCCCCCCGACGGTCTGTACATCGTCCAGTCCGGTATCCTCCGCGCGACGTACCGCTTCGCGGACCCGACCCCGCCGATGGTGGAGACGATGGTGCCCGGGACGATTGCGGGCGAGCTCTCCTCCCTGTCGGGTCTGGAGCGGAACGCGACGTGTGTGGTCGAGCGCCAGGCCGTGCTCTGGAAGCTGAACATCGAGAATATGGAGAAGCTGGAACACGAGCAGCCTGAGCTCGCCCGCGCGTTCACGCGGCTCATACTGAAGGGTGCGTGTTACATACACTTCACCACTGGACCCAGATGCCGAAGGAGCTGATCATGTTGTTCGACAGTTGCGAAGCTGGATTACGACACTCTAATCACCGCACTCGCGACCAGACAGTGACAGTGCGCACATGCACGGAAGCATGCCACTGCGTATCAGATACATACCTTATCCTTTGCTTACATCATCTTCAAAACATCCCTACGCTCCTTTTCGCTGTTGTAGCATTAGAATCATCATAGAAGTTCATCTTTCGTCAATACCCTTTTACACCATGTGTCACCCCCTGTACACTGTACACACATCGCCACAGTACGTGAAGAGCACGCACCTCTATTGCTTAAGTGTGCTTCTTTTGCCCATGTGCATTTTATCTGTCAGTCAGACTACGATCTGGTACATGTCTAGCCCCGTTCCTCAGCCTGTGCCTCGTTCATCAGCATAGCTCTGAGTACTGGCTGTTTGCTAACTGATTTATATTTGCAGCCAGAGCGACCTCGATGAATCCGAAGACGAAGTACATCAAGCATGCTGCGATCTTCGAAGGCCACCGACCTGGAACTCGGGGCGGGACAATATTTATAGATTTGAGACGCTTATCATTAATTGCCTCCGAGTCCGCCACATGCAAATCGCAACTCACAGCCAGGTACGTACGTCTGTCTGATCGCAGCTGTGTATAAGTAACCTCAATGCTCCTGTGACATCGTGCAGACTCAGGCGGTCGACACTACGCGAAACGACTTGCAAGGCTCAGGAACTTACCTTGAACCTCCAGGTCACAGGTCGAGCACTTATGGGCGGCACTCAACGTATTCGAACGTGCCTGCTGATGGCCAACGTACCGCCCAGCGTCATCTGCAGTTGTTCTCTTCGCGTGCCATGCATCATGTGCAACGTTGACCATATGCTAGATCGGCTAGCGATGACGCACCTGGCCATGAACTTCTCTTCCCTCACCCGTGCTAACCAGTAGACATCTACACGGGCTCATGCTCGCCTCGCGGGCACATACGGCCCAGGAGCTCCTGGATACTTAAGGGTCGAGTTGCGGTCCCAAAGGGACCGACGCCGCCTCACGCTGTGTCTCCGCCTGACTTCCTGCCCTCATACTGAACCCCCTCTTTCGCCACTCGTCTAGAAAGAGTAAACGCCTGTCAAGATGTTGTTCAGCCTCAAGAAGGTCGCCTCCCTAGTGTCGGTCGTCACCGCGCTCTCCGCGTTCGGCACGTACCATTCCGCCGTTGCCTCCCCGCTCACTCTGGACAAGCGCGCCCAGTGTGCGGCCACGCTCAGCACCGCGCACAGTGTCGCGCAGCGTCTGCACAGCAAGTACTGGAACGGAAGCGGATGGGGCATCTTCTGGACCGACGCCGTCAGTGCCCGTCTGTCCTCGCCAGTGTCCAATGGTCGCGACTGATGCTCGAATCCTAGAACACGATCGAAGACATATACAACCTCATGCTGGCTGACGGCACGTCGGACCTCGATGTCGCTGACTCGACGTGGATCGGCCGGCTGGCGCTGCAACAGGACCGCAATGCATGGGCCAGTGCGATCAACGGCTCCAACGACGACGCGGGCGTAAGTCTTTGCGACTGCAGATTGACTAGTGAGCAACGCTGACGGCGCTGAGTGCTTGCTCGGTAGTGGGTTATCCTCGCCCTCTGGAAGGTTGGCGACTACAGGGTCAACCGCGGCCAGGACTCGGCTCCCTACTATGTCGGTTCATTCATCGTTTTCCGTTCCAAGCATGCGCATCCCTGACATTCTCGACCGACCTTGACAGAACAGCGCGAAGATCATCTACGACATGCTCCGGTCGGAGTGGGATGAGACCAAGTGTGGCGGTGGCAGTGAGTACCAGATGGATCCCAGTCTCGCCAATGACGATGCTCACCGAACGAACGCGGTACTTCAGTGTGGTGGAGCTCGGCGCACACGTACAAGAACGCGGTCACAAACGAGCTGTGGCTATACATTTCCGCGTCTGCGTACCTCCGCTTCGGTGGGGACGACTATCTCCAGAATGCACAGAAGGTATGCACGTCATGTGTGAACTTTACGCACACGTCTAACACATTGCGCTAGACCTGGAACTGGCGTAAGCATCAATGACTTTCTCGGACTGATATAGACACTCACCGTCGGCCACAGTGAAGAATTCTGGCATGCGGAATGCAGACGGTCTCTGGAACGACGGGTGGGCTTATTCCGGTCCTCTTCCGCTCTCCTCAACCTACTAATACATCGTTCCCAGCCTCACCGACGCTTGTACGAACAACAATCAAGAAACCTGGATCTACAACCAAGGCGTCATCGCTTCGGGGCTTGCAGCACTCTCGAAGGCGACCGGCGACACCTCGCTAATCGCCGAGGCAGAGACGACACTCGATGCTGTGACTCGGCTGAAGACGGCGAACGGGAACTTGAAGGAGTCATGCGACAACGCAGTGCAGACGTCAACGTGCGACAACGACCAGGCGATGTTCAAGGGTATCTGGATGAAGCACCTCCAGTTCTACCTGGACCTCGCTCCTGACCGCGTGTCCAAGTACCAGAGCTTCATAGGCGCGCAGGAGAGTGCGGTCTTCCACTATGCAACGGGCTCCGAGTGGACTGTTGGGAACGTGTGGTATGCGCCGAACCAGGGCGGATCCCTCTTCACGGCACAAACTCAGGTAAAGCTTACTCACTACATCGGGGTCGAGTCAACAAGCTGACATTCGTGCAGACCAGCGGCCTTGCTGCACACGTCTCCGCTGCCAAGTACGGGCCCTGCTGAGGACTCGATAGATGGAGTATGTACGATTTCTGGGACAGGCCAATTCGTGGACTGGCGATGTATTAGCACTGGACAGATACTACTATACGACGTAAACGGAGAGCAACGACCGTCACACTCACATATGCAATTGACAAACAAGGTTGCCACTAAACCTACACCGCGTCGTTTTCCACAAGCTTCCCACAAACGATATACTTGCTTGAAAAGTGTTCCATCCAACCTGAACACGTTCGTGAGTGGAGGTATGGGCATTGAGCATACGAGGTTTCGAGTTACCCTTCATGTTCTCACTGTAAAGTGACATGTAGTAAGTATATGCGCATGCGGAGCAGCTCCAACACGTACATTTCCTCCGGAGTGAGGTCGTCGAGCTTGTCCAGAGGTTGGTCGATGGGCGTGAGCATCTCTGTAGTCATTTTAGCATCGTTTTGCGCTTTTAGGACATCTACGTCTCCTGGGTGTACATACCCTCGTCAAAGGACTGCTTGGCCATGCCCCGCGAAGCGTCTCTGCCCGCAAAGTTGGCATACATCCCGTCTACATAGAGTAAGTTGTGGACTCTAATCGAACACGAATGTCGCTCACTGGGCCCGTAGAAGTTCCTCCCTGCAGTCACATCATACACAACACCCTTGATGGCAAGCAGTATCCTCTTGCCATCCTCACCGTTGAACGGCACGAGGGTCTTCGGGGTGTAGGTCTGGTAGAGGAGAGTCGGAGGGTGGGATTTGGGCATCCATGTGTACCCGTTTTTGAATTCGTTCGGGACGCTCTGGGGCACGGAGTTGGAGGGGAAGATGATCCTCTGGATGGAGTAGAGAATATAGAGCAAGAGCGCAGTGTTCACAGGTGTTCCGAGGTCGAAGGCCATGGTGCTGGTCGTCGCAAAGGTTGAGGTCGAGCCTGAGGTCGTGACCAGCGCCGGTGGCTGCGGGGAAGCGTCATATGTAGCGAGCGCGTGCGGCCCGCAGATGCTCACCATCTCTCGCTTCTGCATCTTCGCTGGTCACGATGTCCTGGTCAATGGTCATGCACGCTCGACAAGTCTTTCCGAACCTGTTCCTCAGCACAGTCAGTACCCACGAACCGTTCTCTTCATGTTCTCTAGAAACAGAACAGTTGAAAAGGTTCATCAGGCCAAAATGACACGAGCAACCAGCTCCCCACTTCGTTGTATGCACCGCGATGAGGGTCCACGGTACGCTAGGATCGCTTCTACTCACGACCTTGGGGGCCTATGCGGCCAGTCTGCGCGTCCTGGACGTCACAACACTCGGTGAAGACCCTCAGACGACCAACCATCTGAACGGAGAGTCGTTTCAGCAAGACGCGCTGGTGACATTCAACGGTGTGTTTCCCGTACGCAGACACGGGCCTACATTAGTTGACACTGCCCGCGTCAGGGTACCAATATGCTGCATACTACGTCTCAGATGCCGCAAACGCATCGGTGAGACACCCGACCCTCGCTCGTAGAGCCCTCGGCGGAGAAAACAAGGCATGGGAGTCTTTCTCGTTCATGGATTACAACCAGACGGAGGACGATGGGCATGATATGTGAGTCACCCACCTCTGTGCCGCAAGAACCCGATACGAAGCATTGCCATTAGTATCTCCCTCGGAATATCTCATGGAGATGGCACCGTTCACCTTGGTTTCGACCAACACGACAATGACCTCAACTACCGTGTCTCCAAGGCCGGAGTTGCAACCAGCCCAGCTGAAGTGGTATGGTCGTCTGACCTTTTCGGGTCTGTCTTGGTACGTCTGAACCTGCTCTGGCTAGCCCTTAGACTGAAGATATACACAGGATCAACTGCCTGGTACTGAGTCTCTCGACAAGTCTCTGTACTTCATCAACGTCACATATCCCCGCTTCCTCTCCATCCCCGAGAGCGTGAAGGCCAACAACGGCAGTGCTGACCTCATTCTTGAGTTGAGAGTCGGGCGCTCGGGTCTTGGAGACGATTGGCTGTACAAGTATTCCCCGAATCAAGGATGGACTCAGATTGGACGTTATCTCCAGGTACGTCCCCTCCTGACATTCCTAGGATGTTCTCTGACGAAGTGGTGGTTGAGTAGGGCGTGAATAGTCAGTGCAAGTCTCATATTCAGACTTCATATAGCTGACGCTCGTCAAAGACAACGCATATATCAACGGCATTGACTTTGACTTCCGCGGAAACCTCTTGACCTCTTGGTAGAAGCCAGTTTCTTCGTATACTCAACAAAGTCTGACTTGCGACAGGACTTACCGCGACTATGTCAACGACACTGGGCAAAATGTGGCTGTTCAGGCCGGACCTAATGGCCCCGAGAACGTAAGTTGATAACTGGCAACTGTTATGTGATGTGCTGATATATGATCGCCAGAATCACGACCTGAACTTCGCATATAGCACGGACCTCGGAGGAACTTGGTTAAACAACTGGAACCAGACGATCGCGAACCTATCCGCCCAGGAGCCGATCCTTCCGTCTTCCGCTGGTATCGTCATCTTTGGCATCCCCAAGTACGGGTAAGCGAGTTCTGCTCCTATCCGCAACCAGGTGCTCATTCATTTGTAGCGGCATCCTGAATCAAGAAGGACAGACGGTCGACAGCCAAGGCCGCCTGCACGTTCTCAACCGCGAGAACACGACCGGCACGCAGCGCTGGTATCACTACTGGCGGAGTACAACCGCACACTGGACGCGCACCCCGCTCCCGCTTCCCTCCGAGTTGCAGAGCACGAATAACATTACCGGCACGCCCACCGTCATTGGCAAGCGCGGCAAGGTCGTCGCCCCACCTCAGTCGACGCAGCACTCACTCCTGCTCATCCTCCCCTCGAACGCGCCGAATTCGACCGCTCTGAGCATCCTGCGCAGCACTGCGAAGGGACATTTCCGCGACTGGGAGACCGTGTGGGAGGCTGATAGTGGGAGCGGCTGGGAGCCGTTGTTTGATCGCTATAGGCTGGATGTGAACGCGGGGGGAGATGGCGTGCTGAGTCTGTTCTTGGTAAATGGGACGGCGATACAGGTTGTGGACTTTGATTTGAGCGATGTCTAACCTCGCTTCTCCCACATGATGGACCCAGTTCATTGAGAACAGTAAATGTTACACATCCGTTATCGTTTCTTGTTTATCAGGCGTTGACCAGCTTGTACGTCCATCACGAAACCATGTCTTCGCAGTCCTCAGCTTCAGCCCATGGAGGTGTTCTGGTGTCCTGGGCTGTGACCACGTGTCTCCAAGCCCCCTGAAACCTCCACTGCCCCTAGGCGCTCATGTTCAAGTTCTTAGTTGACAGCCGTGACTGCTTTGTACGCTTATCATGGACTGTTGACCTTCCGTTTGGCGGAAGAGCTCATTCGTTCATGTATTGTCTACTTCTGGTGCGGACTCCTTATGACAAACATGTTACTAACCTGATAAGAGCATGATCACCGCGACGCCTTGAGCCCAGCGAGCTTGCTTTGACGGTATTGCAACGATTGCTGCCCTAGAATCAGATGAATGCCAACTATAGTCCTAACAAAGCTCATGCCATCCTTACAACCATTCTCGAATCCAACAGCATCTCAATGCTCATAATATACGCCAAGGATCATGAAAGACTCGGTAACCAATGCTCCAAACGCCTTGGATCACGAACGGCCCGTATATCAGCCTGCGCGCAGACGCCTAGCCTAGCTTCGCACTAAACCACAACGATGTCCATGCCATCCAACGAAGACGAGCAGGCTGTGTTAAGGTGAGCTGTGATTTCTCTGCACGCTGGGTATACGTACATGTCCACCACCCTCGAGCCTCCCCGTCCCCTCCATCTCCCTAACCATGCAGTTGAACATGCTAACCAGGCTATGTATAGTGGCCAGAAGATGGAAATAGATCCCAAAGACGAAACACGCGTGCCGACATGGGCTACCACCTCGGCGGAGGACTTTTTCCGGTCCCTTACAGTCGAGCCCATTCTCGGGCGAAGTGAGGACTGTCGCAAGCGTGCGGAGCAGGACGAGGCACCCACGGAAAACAAGGAACAAAGGACCAAAGGCCGAAGGAGGCGGGGTTGGGGTGAGCTGGTGCGCGTCTTGAACCTCCCACCGGAACTCTTGCTGGAGGTACGTCGATGACTTGATTCCTAACCAGTCCTAACCAGGGTGGGCGCTCATGCATGTGCGGCTGTAGATCATGTCTCACCTGCACCCTAAGAATCTTTTGAACATGACTCGCGCGAACAAGTTTCTCTATGGCATGACGATGAGAAACCGTGGAGTGTGGAATAATTCGTTCGCGCTCGTTGACGGTCTTCCCCCGCGTCCAGACAACGTGAGCGGGCCGTACTACGCCTCGCTGTTATTCGAGCGACGGTGTATGGTGAATCAGGACTCTGATTTGTCTGTCATGAGACTACTTGCTGATCCTAGTGGTAGGCATGCGGACAAACTGGACATGCTAATCGAGTGGACTATGCCCTGTTGATCCGGTTCTGCAACGCTTGCAAGGATGCAAAGTGAGTAATGTGTCGGTTCATGATTCTAGTAGTGGCACACGTCGTGCGGCTGATCCTCACTCACATATCTTCAACCTACCGCTGCAGCTACTCCTCCGGAACGGACATGGGCCTCACCTCAGAGCCGCACACGAGAGTCGCATTGACGCTACTCCCGGTCGCCATCCATCAGTCATATGGTGCGTCTTGCGTCGCTGTCGTCCTCGTTATATGATTTGTCTTACTCCCTTGACGCCGTGTTGCTGTATCAGTCGATGATGCGCTCAGGAAGGTAGAGCCGGACTCTCACGAGTTGGGAGATATCTATTACGTGCCAATGTTCCGTGCCGTGCTGCAGTACTTGCACTCGGTGCCCGTCGAAGAGGTCGAAGAGGTGGGCAAGAAAGATTTCAATAAGCGAAAGGCATGGGTGTTTCAGAGACAAAACGTACGCTTGGTGACCTTCCCCTTCATCTAACGCCGCGCCTGAGAGTACTGACGCCGTACTCATCCCAGCATGCTATCGAGCTCAACAAATGGGAAGCGAAGATGACGCGGAAGAAGGCCGAAGAAGCGCGAGAGATCATCGAGAAGAGGAAGATAAGGTCCGTGAATCATTGGTGTCATTACACGTCTCTCTCGTCCTAACTAGTTCTCAAGGATCACGGAGAAGCTAGAGGGACTCGGGTACACGATAGACGATTTCCCGGTGAATAACAAAGCATGGCAGAAGTTCATGGGAGAGTCTAAGGAGGTGACGGAACGCGGTACGTGTCGTGCTATCACGTCTTCTCTTTGGATCTCGTCCCTACAATATGTAACTCATATACTGCATGACAGTATGGGTCACCCTCTGTCCAAAGCTCAAAGAGCTTCTCGCGGAAGAGCAGCAACGTCGCGCGAAAGCGAAGTTCAAGGAGGACAAGGACAGGCGGTTGAAGAACATCGGCAAGTACTACGAAGCCTTCACCATGAACGAGTTCACACCGGATGAGCGGGTGCTCCTGCCACACAACAACACGGCACTCAAATTTCCCGTCCTAGACAACCTTGCTGAGAAGGAGGGCGCTCAGAAAGGGGTGCGTCGCGAGGACTTCTACGACGCGCGCGAGGAACTCCGTGAGCGGATTGAGGAATATAAGACCCATTTCAAGCGGCGGCTGGCAGTCAAGTTTGTGTACAAAGCCGCTTACAAGACGGGTTATATCTTTTCCCCAATCAATGGCCCGAGCGGACTACAGACGACGGACGAGCTCCTCGCGCATCCGATGGCATTGTTTGAATGCTCCTACCATCCGTGCAACATCGTCCACAGAGAGTTACTTGTCGGTCCGTACCAGGCGTGCCATACGCACTTGCGGCAGGAACATCCGTCCCTCTGTCTCAATGTGGTGCTCGGGAAGGACGAGGACGTCAGTGACCCTGCGAAGGATAGCTTGAACTCAGTGGTCGTATATGACATGGGGTTTGAGCTTGTGGCGAAGATCTTGCTCGCCGCCGGGCTGAGCAGTGACAAATGGAACCTCACCCAGGACGGGCTGACGGCGCTCGTGCAGGAAGGAAGGCTGTATTGTGCGTGCGGCGACCCGAGCATGCTCCCTCCGATGGAACTGTCTTGGGGCGATCTGGTAAGTGTGAAGTCCTTAGGCATTCTTTCGTTAGGTTGGGAAACTCACTAAAGATGTCTTCGTTCGTAGGTCAAGCACGTCCACCAACATTATAGCTGGTACAAGGATAGACGCATGTGAGTGATCCAGACCACCTCATGTTGGTGTCGGCTGATGAGTGTCGTGTAGGGTGAACACCAAGCAGATGCGTACCCCGGGGTACGCGGAAGCCCGCCACTTGGTCTATTTGGACAATCATGTCCTTCCTGAACTTCCCAAGCTGCAGGAGGGAGGCGAGTCGGACGATGAACAGTCTGCCGTTGATCATCCAATGCCTGACGATGGTCCTCTTGAGCCTTACGATCACCACGAGCGTGAAGATGACCGTGCGGAGCCTGAGTACTGTATCAAGCTGCTCCCTGAGGATGCAGACAAATCGCCGGCTCACATGCGTTTCGTTGCCGACGCCAAGAACAAGGCCGTCATCCAAGCGAAGCTGGCGTTGAAGCCCGTCTCTGCAGGGGACCAGGAAGCATGGGTGGTGGTTTGCCAACTGTGCAAGGTCACGTCGCGAGGGGATCGTAGGTGCAACCCCCCTCTGAGGATCCGTCTCGCGGAAAACATCGATAGTATTGTTTGGCACATTCAATCGAGGTGCGTTTTGACGTTCTCGGGTTTCGAACTATCGTGGGATGGGATACTGACGGTGCATTGTTCTAGACATGGGAAGTTGGCTATCGAGGCGAAGGACATCCTGTTTCTGAGGGATGAATCACGAAAGTGGTACTAGGCTGTAGCTACCTCGATGTCGTTGTGCGTAACACTGGCGCGAGGTGCCAGCACGGGCCGACCCCTGTACTATGTATTATCCTGTATGCAGATGTGTCATTGGAGAACGAACGGGACATGAATACGTTGGTGATGTGACTTGTCTACGCATTGTTATTATTCAAGTTGTCTAGCATCAGCCAGAGTCTGAACCGAGCGGGACATTCGTGATACTCGATCCGACCAAGCAGCGCAAGCAGAGGTTCACGTCTACGTGCCCATCTCATATTCCGACAATTCCAGAGCTCCATCCAACTCTCTACGCCGTGGAGGGTTCATCGCGCGCGGCGGCTTGTCCTTCTCATGATCAGGCGTAGGTTCCTCGGGTATCAGGCCCGCAGGGGCCACCGGGCGAGCATGAGCATGCGGTCGGTGTCTCCCGCAGAAGCATGCAGGTGATGGAGGCTATTCATTCATGAACACGTATCTTTGTTCGCGTTCTTCTGCGTTGACTCGAACGCACGGTGTGGGTTGCAGACAGGAGAAGGACGAGAGGAAGAGGATTCGGACCAGCTTGCCGAGTCGTCGGCTCTCAACGCTACCCGCGTCTCGCGTTCCCTGAATTGAGCAGCCCTCGTGGGATAAGTGGGACAAGTGGCAGGAAATCTTCGCGAGGTGGCAGCAACGCCAAAAAGGACGCGGGGTTAATGCCGTACCCAGACGAGCTGCGGGTGGTTTCGATACTAGCGATTCCGAAAGAGGATGGGAGGTTGATTATGACGTATCGCACGGACGCGAATCTGGAGACGAGCATTCCCGTTTTGGTATCTATTTTCAACCTCCGCGCTTGCGCGCCCGTTGGCCGTCTGTGCTGTCGAAGCTGACAGATGGATGATGTTCTATACTGGCAGGCACTGGCATGATGTTCGGGATCGAAACACTGAATAGGCACTATCAGAATGAGACCGGTCTAAGGGCGACGGTATAGGTAAGTCAAAAGCTAGAAGTGGTGGATATTTGTCGTGCATCGAAGAAATGAAGTTCTATGTCACCGACTCCCGCTGCAGGTGACTGTTCAGTCCATCTATGCCGAGAGACTGCTCCTTACTAATCAACTATAAGCATAGCCCCATTGGCCCACCGTCCACGCGGACAGAAACGTTCGTCAATTTGGTGAGAATGTAATCCAATGAAGCTGCCATAATATGTCTGAGAACCGGAGCAACACCTTACTCTTGACAGTTGTAGATCATCAGACCATTCTCTTGCGAATTCGTAAGCACTTACATGCCGCATCTATTCACCTAGGAGCTAACTATGAAAAATCTAGGGTGAAATGAACTTCACATAAAAGGATCAGCAACACGATGCAGAACGCCAGGCAGCTAGCTACACACCTCTCTCCTAAGTCAACCGACATGCAGTTCAACACCAAGTTCACCGCTCTCGCTTGCGGCATACTTACCGCTATGACGTCCATCGTCAGTGCGACCCCCGCTCCGGAGGTCAGTGCTCTCTGGTCAGAGATATCCAGGGGTTGCTCATATCGCTGACAACCGTCGCATTCTCCGCCACAGGCTCCTAGCTACCTCCGGACCCACGACGAGATCCTCCACTGGATCGCGACAACCGATGCCGAGCTCACCTTCATTGGCAACCCCATCAACCCTCTTACCCCGCGTGCCGCGCAGAACACGATGGTTACGTACTGTAGCAGTCGCACCCAGAATGTGTGTGGTGGATCGTGCACCGTCTACAATGGTGGAGCCACCTGCCTTGCTGCGCCGGGGACAAAGTGTCTGGCGGCGACCAACAACGTCGGGTTCTGCGACAGGGGTGGCTGCGGTGGGAGCTGCAACCAGTTGTCTACGTGCGGCACACGCCTGGACAATGGCTTCTGTTTCACGCCCGGCACGGCCTCCATCATCGTGAGCTCTGCTTGAAGCCTGATCCTGGCGCCTTCCGTGAGTAAAAAATCCATTTAAAATAGACCTAAAACTGACTGAACCGCGTCCAGCCTACGACGTGTCTAGGACTAGTATTTATCGATGGCGGTTGTGATTGCATGAAAGTAGCACTTGGGTACAGTCCGCATCGTGGGCCTATGTTGTGATTGAGAGCCCGAGGGAATCGCACGATATCCATGTGCTGAGATTTCTCTTGTAGCAGTGTATAAGATTGGCCTCAGAGCGACAACAAGGACACAATCGAGTTTGCCCATTTTTCTGATTTTTTCGCGTCGAAAGTGCACCCGCGTCAATGCGAGTTGAGCGGCCACCAATTTTGGAAACAGCTCTATGTTGTTTTCTTGGTTGCACATGTGGATGCACGACCGAAAGTGGTGCTCCTCCTCGAATGGCCTAGTGGTGCTCGGAGGGGCTTATTATGTGGATCAACTGGTCAGGCGTGCTTGGTGATATATCCGAGGGGTTCAAATTTCGGATAGGTCATGCAATATATAGTACACAGTCACCGGCGGCCCGGGGAGGAGATGCAATACGCGCGGCACTGGGTGTGACTTTCAACGTTCTTCACCTTCACGACAGTATTACGCTTAATATCCGTTGGAGCGACGCTCTTCCTGCCAGGGACTCGTCTAACTGGTAAGGGAGCCTCGGTTGAATCTCTCCCAGTCGGGTAATCGACAACGGTGTGAGAAGCCTATGTATGGCTGGCCGCTGGAGAGCAATTCTTCGATGACTGCGGGGTGGCCTCATTCAAGTACATACTTACTCTGAGCTGACTCTGAGTCAGTCAACGGAAACTACTGATCGTACTAACACTGGACCCACTGACTCGGAGCACTGATCATCTACAGACGTGATCTATCCGATGCCGACGGTCGCGGGACTGATAGCAATGACCAAACTATCTTATCTGATAAGATTATCTTTTCCGTCATCTTTCTCCCGCCGCTTAACCACCGACACTGCCCCAGCTGACTTCACCGTATATACCGGCCGTCTTCATCGCACACATCACCGCTGGATCAACCTCATGACCTCACCTCAAGAATCAGAACATTGCCACCCGCATTCATGCTAGGTGTCTGGTGGAGGACCAGAGCGTTATATTTCCGCGATGAGGGCTAACCTGATCTCACGAGCGACCAAGACCACCATTCTCAGACCATAGATGGTGAGCACCATCCCCCAGGCCTCTCGACTCGCACATAGACCGCCTGGCAGACTGATCTGTGTATGCTAATCACTTACACGAGTGGAGCGCGTCGATCGGTTGGAACTTGGCTGATCATGTAACTGTCTCAGACCGCTTCTGTGTATATAAACCCTGCATTCCCAGTGCAGCTCGTCATTCTATTCCTACTCATCGTCCAACACACCTCACAATGCCTCTCAGCAACAACCTTCCAGCACATATCACGGCCGACTTTGTGGGCTCGGAGAAACTTTTCGAGCGACACGATATGGCAGTACCGCAGCTCTACGAATATCACGCGGAACATAACCCCAAATACCCCGTGTTCGTCTACCATGATGGAGAACAGGTACAGTACGTCAACTATGCGACCACCAACCGCGCTATCGATCGCGCCGCTCGTTACCTCGGCTCCAAAGTTGGCGTGAACAACAAGCACGCCGGGATAGACAAGCCTGTCGTCGGGGTGCTTGCGAATTCAGGTCAGGATTCTCCATGGCCCACTGAGCAAACTCATAGATACCTTTTGGGACCGTTTCAGACTCGATCAGCTATATATGCACCTTGATCGGTGGCATTCGAGCGGGTTACACCGTCTTCCTGATCTCGACGCGTAATGCGCCGGCTGCTATTGCTAACATGCTAGAGCGCACCGGTGCAAGCCATGTTGTTGTATCCTCCGATAATTTCTTGCGCGAGGTCGCCGACAAAGCTCTGGCGACCCTGTTGCACAACGACAAGCATGTCGTCGAGATCCGCATTCCCACATTCGAAGAGCTCTTTGCCGAGACTCTAGAGCCGAACAGCCCTTACGAGGCTAACGTCGTCCTACCGACTACCTTCGACATGAACGGAGCCGCCGGTATATTCCATTCCTCTGGTGAGTAACGTAGTATCGGAGTATTTGGCCGATTACCGACATAATCATAGGGTCGACCGGTCACCCGAAGACAATTGTCTGGACCCACAAGATGTTGGTTGAGTCTTGGGGGAAGATACCAGGTAGGTCATCGGATCATATCTGCTCAGATATAGGCATTGCTGACCTCTTCTCTTCATATTAGTTCAATCCGAACTTAGCATGAAGGGCGCCATTGTGGGCTGCCATGGAACGCCCATGTTCCACTGCTTGGGGTCGTTCTTGTGGTCCTCCGCAGTATGTGTTTCGTTGACATCCATCGACTCTCGGTCCGCGTACTAATTCATCTTGGCACTCAATATAGCCTTTTTGCGGCCTCTTCCTTTCCGTCTTCAAACCAACCTCTCCGCCCACAATCCCAACACCCGAGGCTGTCTGGTCAGGTATAGTCATGAACAATGCCGATTACCCCTGGACCGTGCCCTCGTTCGTGGAGGTAAGTGACCGGTGTTCCTGCGATCGTAACCTACACTGAGGCCCTTTGTTGTAGGAATGGGCCCGTGACCCGCAGAAGGTCCAGATTATGCGAAATTTGCGTGGAGTGGTGCGTTTCCCCATTCATTGCAGGCTTGGTGCGTCTTGACTCACGTTTTTGACATACTAGATCTTTGGCGGCGCAGCGCTCAACGATGAGGTCGGAGACTCACTTGCTAGCAAAGGGGTAACGCTCATCTCCGGGTATGGATGGTGCGTACGGGTATGTCTTACCTCATCACACTAGAACTGACCTCTCCCGCACAGTACTGAAGTTGGAACGGTTAATGCTTTCAATCCAAGTATGTCCATCCCCCAATCGTACCACGGCTACTATACTTATCGACGGCTGGATTTGCAGAGAACCCCGGGATGGATTGGGCGTATTGGGGCCTTCGCCCTGGAGTGGAATGTGTCTTCCGGCCAGTTGGAGATGACATGTACGAGGTCGTCGTCTTGGTGAGCATCATGGTGCACAGCAGAGACGCATTGACTGAGTGGCACTGCATCAGTCGCCTGTGGACAACCCCCTACCGAAGACCAACATCAAGATAGGTGACCGCGAAGCCTATGCGACCACCGATCTGGTCGTCCCACACCCTACGAAGCCTGGCATGTGGAAGATTGTTGGTCGCATAGATGAGCAGATCATCCTGTCGAATGGCGAGAAGACCAATCCTCTTCCTCTAGGTGGGTCCGCGTGGTGCTTGAGTTTCACTTAGAGATGAACACTCATGCCACGCATCAGAGAGGATGATCAACGAAGACCCCCATGCCAAGAGCTCAGTCATGTTTGGACGGGGCAAGTTCCAGAACGGAGTTTTGATTGAACCGACGGAGGACTACGCAATTGATCCGAGCGAGACTAAGCAACTGGAGGCGTTCAGGACCAAGATCTGGTTCGTCCTTTGGGCCTTTCAGATTTTACGAATGACTTACCTCGCGATCCAGGAAAACAATCGAGCGCGTAAACGAGTTTGCACCGCAGCACTCGAGGATCTTCAAGGAGGCACGTTTAGCCTAGCCATACCGTTCCATTGTCCAGTGATGTCCTGACTGATATAAACTATCGCAGATGATCCTCGTGACGTCTCCCTCGAAGCCGTTCCAGTACACGATGAAGGGACAGCCCCGCAGGAACTTCATCCTGCAACAGTACGACGACGAGATTGAGAGGCTATACAAAGAGGTTGAGAACAGCGCAGAGACCGAGCTCGACCCTCCCACTACCTGGGATGAAGAGAGTACATTGAACTTCGTACGCGCTGTCGTGTCGAACACCCTGCACCGAGAGATCGCGGACGATGCTGACCTCTTCCGCAGCGGCGGAGACAGGTAACTGTCCTTTGTATGGTCGTCGAGAAGGCTCAGACTTACATCTCTGGTACAGTCTCCAAGCGACATGGATTCGCAACACGATCCTTAAAGTGATCCGCGAGACCGACGGGAACGCTGCAAGACGCCTCCCTATGAACCTCGTCTTCGCTGCTCCGACCATCACATCCCTTTCACGCCTCGTCTACGGCGTCCTGCACAACGATTCTGCCGGAGCCTCCCATAAACCCGAGGATCTGTGGAAGTACGTGGAGAAATACTCTGCGAACCTCCCTGCGCGCCCAGAGAACCTCATCGAACGCCCCGCGGGCAAGGAGGTTGTCGTCATCACCGGGACGACGGGCGGATTCGGGTGCGACACGCTCGAGCATCTCTTGAGGGATCAGGCTGTGGAGAAGGTGTATGCCTTCAACCGCAAGGGCACTCAGGCTGCTGAGCGGCAGAGGGCGCAATTCCGCGCGAGAGGCTTGGACGGGACACTGCTCGACTCGCCGAAGTTTGTGATGGTCGAGGCGGTTCTGCACGAACCTGGGTTTGGCTTGGAGCCGTCCTTGCTTGACGAGATACGGCGTTCGGTCACCCATATCATGCAAAACGGTGAGTGCCACTTATTGGAGATGCGTGTCGCGTGATCAAGGATACTGAATAATTGCTTCGCATTCAGCGTGGACGGTCAATTTCAACCTCTCGATCGCTTCCTTTGAGGTCGACATTCAAGGCACTCGCAACTTTGTCGACCTTGCCTTGAGCTCTCCGTACACGAAGCCGCCGTCCATCATCTTCGTAAGTTCTATTGGAACCTTGACCAGTGTGTATAGGACGCATATATCCACAGGTGATTGAGAGCTAACCCGCCGTATAGACTGCACTCTTCCTGCCCCGGTGCCCGAGAAGGCCATGGATGACCCAAACTTCTCGTTCGGTTCTGGGTACCCCGAGAGCAAATGGGTCACGGAGCATGTGCTGCAGAACGTCTCGCAGCATACAGACGTACACACCATCATAATGCGCTTGGGTCAGGTAGCTGGAGACAGGCTGGGATACTGGAACGAGAAGGAGTGGTTCCCTGCGCTCGTCAAGTCTGCCCTGTTCCAGCGCTGCCTCCCGGATCTCGACGGCGTACGTTCCTATTCACTACTCCTTTCCCATGGTGTGAAGGCCTGCGCTGACGCTGTACCATGTGTCGCCAACAGGACGTAACGTGGTTCCCCGCGTATGAAGCCGCCAAGGCGTTTGCAGAGATGCGGCACTCCCAGAAGCCTTTCCTGCACCTCGTCCATCCCCGCCCCACATCCTGGCACACCGTCGTCGCACCGATCGCGCAGGCTCTCAACGTCCCCCTCGTGCCATACGACCGGTGGCTGTCCGCGCTCCAGAACAGCGTTGAGTCTGGCTCCGCGCAGGAAGTCGAGGCGATGACGCAGAACCCCGCGCTGCGCCTCCTGCCGCTCTTCAAGGCGGCGCAGCACCAGACCCCAGATCGGGAGCCAATGGGCCTGGTGTACCTCGCGACAGAGAACACAGCCAAGGTATCGCAGGCGTTCACCCAGATCCCTCAGCTGGATGCGGAGCGCGCTGTGCGCTGGGTTGAGGCGTGGAAGAAGTCGGGGTTCCTGCAGTAGTGGCGTGCTCTTCATGAGCTCGCGTGGCTCGAGTACTCTTCTCGATTACTCCTCATGTATTGTGTGATATATTGATCCTAGTTCTGTCCGCACTCACTGCCGTGGAGGACTCAGGTAGCGCGTTCTTGTGTAGACAATAGTACTGCCTGACGCAAACACGCCCAATTAGACGAATTGGCCCAAAACAATCTCGAGCTTGGTCTCTCCTAGCCAGACAGCATATGATCTATGGATGTGGCGGAGAACGATCATATTACATCTCGAACTTGGATTCCAGCTGGGATATCGTTTCCAGGGCCTGGCATCATGTTCAGGAACATTACATGTTGCTTCTTCATGTACACGAAGCACGCGATACTTTGTGCACTAGTCGCACTCTTATGCGAGTGTACGCTTTGACTGTCCTAATGAACCTTCACTGAGTCATTTGTTAAATGGGTACCGCATACATGAAAAAATTACAACGAATTGACCACGGTCAAGTCCCCTAAGCTCAGACCCTCGTTTTGATCCACTCCGCAACCGCCTCGCCCCACTCCTCGCCCTCGCCGCTGAGCAGCGCCCAGTGCGGGCTGATGTGGTTGTGTCCCTTCATGATCTCATACTTGACGACCCGGCCTCGCTTCGCCTCAAGCGCCTTCACGAACTCATCGTTCCCTGCTCGGAGCACCGCCGGCTCGTGCTCACTTCTCAACGCGAAGATCTCCGGAAGGCCATTGACCAATTCATCCGACGCCTTCTCCAGTAGCGTGATCGGCTGGTTCTCCAGTATCGCCTCGCGCGAGCCATAGTATCCAATAAGCACGTCGGGGGGCAGGGCCGGACCCTCTAGGTCGAACGTGTACGCGCCGCCCTGCGGGACGAGCCCGCGCGTCGCGGCGCGGACGGGCGAGGTGAGCGGGAGGAGCGTGGGCGAGAGATAGAGGGTTGTGATGAGGTTCGCGCCGGCGGAGTGGCCCATGACGAAGATCTTGCCCAGGCCGAACTGATCTTGAGGGATCGGGCCTGCGGGCGAGGCCTCGATGACTGTCTTAGGGCTCAAAATGAACCAGGCGAGGGCATCGCGGACGTCCTCGACGGCTTGCGGGAACTTGGCGGCCGGGTAGAGGGTGTAATCCGCGATGATTGTGAGGATCCTGCGGAAGTCATGCGCAATCAGCAATTCGGGCCATGGATCAGAAGGTTCTACTTACCCGCGCTGGGCAAAGTATACCCCAAGGTTGCTGTACCCGAGCTCGTACGGCGGCTCCTGTCTGCGATCTCCGCTAACGAAAGCGCCACCATATACGAAGAACAGCACTGGGATCTTCCCGCCTGGGACCGCCTTCAAGTCTGGATAGTAGACGTCGAGCTAGAGATCCGCTTTATATGGAAGGATAGGTGCAATACGAACGCTGAGTACATACCTGATGCCTATCAGTACTACCGTAGCGGAAGGTGCGCTGAGGGAAGCCCTCGATTTCCGCACGCCGCTTCTCGAGTAACTTCACGAAGGCATCCTTGGCTGAGGATGAAACAAAGGTCGTCAGTCACGCTTGCATCTGAGACATCGTCCCGTGCATGGCTACACGATGATATCGATACATGACCAAGCTGACAGATGAAAGACAGAGGGAAGCCCAAAGTGATCACGCACTCACTGGGGACGAGGATGTCGGGGATCGAGTCGTCATTGAACGCTCCAACAACATCCATGGTTACTATTAGCTGTAGGTGGTGTTCAGCGAGACTCCGCTATTGTTGTTCCAAGTTGTGGTAGAGGCTCGTAATAACACAGAAAAACGAAGAGCTGTAAAGTGAGTCCAGAGTACACGCGTCTTACATAGGTCAGTTTTCACAAGCTCCATACTCTATTTCCACGACGGGAACTTGCCGCTCTAGATGTCTTCCCCATTGAGGATAAGTATCACAGCGATGCCAGCCCCGAATTCTCACCAATGGTCAGCAGGATTGCAATCCAAAACTATGTGTGATCAAGTGTGATCATGGGACTGGTCAGCGCTTCCAAAGCTGGCAGACTTCCTGCGTCGAGCTCAAGCTCAAAGCCATCGACGGCGAGGGGTGGGGAATTCGCTGAGTGGCAGAAACTCTTGTGTAATTTGATCTATATTCGTTTCTACCTTCCCGACGATGTGTACACAGGAGTGACTCAAACGACTTGCTGTAAGTGGGCAATGTCATGAAGCGCCCAACGGACTGACCGTGATCGTGAACACTCGTAACCACACACATAAGGTCCACAAAGACTCATCGGAACGTTCGCGCCTGGTTGCCACTCTTCAGCTGGCTATGTGCTTTTGGCGGCGCAGGGAAGTTCCCATGGTACGACGCGTTAGCTCCTAGATGAGCCCGGTCAGCGAAGACTGCACCAAGAATGAACGGGGAAGACACATACCTTTGCCCTTCTTCTGCCTCTTCTTCGCGCTAGGTGCGTCTGCTTCGTGATCAGACCCATCGTCGAGGATGTTGGGCGCAGAAGCATAGTCGAACGCCTCCACCTCCATCGCGTCTGCTTCTGCTTTTGGGCTAATTTCGGCACTCCCGTCCTGTGCAGTAGCTGCTGCCTCGCCGCCGGCCTTATCTGCAGCCCGTTTGCGTTTCTTCTTCTTGGGCTGACCCACGACAACGATGGTGTCATCGATGGGTGCCAGTGCCGACGCTCGTTGCGCCGCGGGCACGAACGGTATCTCGACCTGACCCTGCACACCTCCATCATCCACTGCGGGCACAGTCGCGGTAGCGGCGGCGGGTGTAGACTGCTCGGCCTTGACATGCACGATGCTTGGTACCGTTGGCGCGATCGCGAGGTTGCTATGTATGCGTATCGCAGCTTCCAGGAAGCGCGCTCTTTTGCTGCCAATGCTTCGTGCGAGAATCTAAGGAAGAGTCATTAGCACTGCAGGACTGTCTTTGGCGGCGAAGTGCTAACCTGTCCTGTATGTGACCGTGCTCCCAGGAGCGCACTGTGCTGCGCAATCGGAAGCAGGGGCGTTGCGTTCCTTTGTAATGTGGGACCGAACAGGACGGACTTCGTGGTTGCAACTGTGGATACTACGGGTGGCATGAGACTTGGAATAGACTGGATGAAATGCTCTACACACCAATCGACCATAGAGACCGTGTCGGCTGCGCCGACGCTACCTCCTCCGTCTCCTTCTTTTCGTCCACTGCCATCGTTGTCGACGACTCTGGCACTGAGACGTCGGCTACGTTCTCGTTCGCTACCTTTGCGGGACCTAACGTACATTTGACGGCATCACGGATAGTGTCAAGAAGTTCCTTCGCGCGTCGTCGGATGACAGGCGGAGTAGGATGGAACACAGACAACAATGCAGCCATGTCGGCCGGAGTACGCTCCGCTAGCGAGAAGAGGTAATGATTCGGCAGAACATATCTGCGAGGTACCAAGTCAGCATTCCATCGAACAGCAAGAATACATAGCATATACCGAGTGCTTTCATCCTCTTCTCTGGATACCCGATCGCGCCAGGCATGGACCGTAAGATACACGGCACGCTGTACGCTCGCAGCGCTCGCCTGCTTAGGGGCGGGCGAGTTCGCCATGAGGATGCCCTTGTTCCACTTCCGTGCGAGCGTGTCCCAACCGCCGGGACCTGAGCCTCCTTCTGCGTCATAGATCTCCCTCTCGTAAACGCGCAAGGCAGTTTCTTCAGACCTGGAGAGAACCTCGCGAATGAGGATATGCGCTGGAGGGATCGCGGGATCCGGAGTGGGAGTCGACGATGATGACGAAGGACTCTGCGCGCGGGATTGTGCTCGGGACTGTGCGCGGTCGAGCAGGGCGTTGCGAAGGCTATCGTATATGAAGAGCAAAAAGTGCGTGTCGGACCGCGCATACTGTAGCATCTCTGTTGGAAGTGGCCTGGTGTAGCGAGATAGTGAATGAACGTCCACCGTAAGAGAGAAATAGATCACACCTGATTCGCCAGTCTGCGAGCTGGTAACGCTTATCGGCGGTGAAGTCGCAGTACATCTCAAGGAGGGTAGCAAGACCATGCCTTGGGAAATCTGTCGTCCGGCATGAAGATATGACCAATCATGAGAAATGCGAACTTACCAAGAACTTTGGATGCGTGATAGGTATCGAACAGATTGACAATGTACAGGTTAAAGTCTTGTTGCAGCCAGACGATATCGCTCTCCGCACCATGCAGAACCTATCTCTAAAATGAGCATATATGCAGTCTCGACGGCGAAAAAGTGCTCGTCTACCTTGACGATGTTGGGGTTCGTGAATACCTCGTTCAATTCCTCCAACTCCTCCCGAAGTATGAGAGTGTCGACAACGAAGTCTTCCTCTCGTGTGCTAATTTGCATAAGACAGACAAAGCCGCCGAATGTTCGGTAGTTGTGATATTCCAAGTCAATCGCGATCTCGCTCGCGCTACGGAGTTTGTCGAGCATAATAGCAAGGTCTTCGGGAGTCGAGACCCACGTAAAAGGCGTATCTTCAAACGACCTGGGTGCTATTGGCGGAGATGCAGTGAACATGCGTGCGGGATAAGAGAGGTGCTTGATCTCGTAGCGGTATGGATGAAGACTACGCGGAAAAATTGATGCATGATCAGTTGACGCAAGTTCGGAAACGCACGAGGAGGAGGCCTCTTCGGAGTCGTTCTTAGTGAGGTTGTACCCAAGGGGCACTTGCGCGTTATACTTGTGTCGCAGCGTCGGCATCGATGCAGTACTATTGGTGTTGTCCACCTTCCGCTTGAAGGACAGTTGGGGTTTCGCCAAACGCGAGGCATGTTGTAAGGCAGGGTCTAATCTTCCCGGTGCAACATTGCTCTTGCTCTTCTGCAAACGTTGTGAGGCGGTCCAGCAACGTGAATGAATTCATCAACATACCCTCTGAGCTGTGGCGAGCGCGGCAGGATTCACTATAATAGCAGGTGGCTTGAAGTGTCCGAGAAACTCATCCAGACCGATGTCCTACGGCAATAGCTCGTAAAGACGTCCAAAAATATAGACCCCATAATTACACACCGCACGTTCAAGCAACTGGTCCATGGCATCCACAACTAATGAGTGGAAATTATCCACAACGTCGTCCTCCGCTTCCAACCGCGCCTTCCCCTTCCCTCGCGCGCTGGTAGATGCATTGACAGTAGAGGAAAGTTGCAGCAATCTGTTCGTGAGCGCAAGAACGCGGCCTGAACATTGGTCGACCTCTTTCGCGAAGCTCGGATGAACAGAACGGTGAAAAGGTATGTCGGCAGGCAAAGAGACAACCGCGCGTATCGCCTTGAGTGCTGCGCCCTGTAGTTGTGTGTTGTATTCGTTGAAAGATGACGACGAGAGACTAGAAGAAGACATGGTCGTCGAGGCCAAGTCACTCAAGGTTCCAACGCGCGTTGAACTTGCAGCACCTGAGACCTCAGAATTCTTCGTGTGACGCAGGGTCACACTGTCGTGACGCTATGGTCACCCGCCGCGAATAGAGGTGCTGCAGTGAATTCAACGCGTCCGTCGACGACGACCTGTTGACCTCTATTCACCCTTGGCTTCTCGCCGCGATGTCGAACACCATTGCTCTGTGAGTACATGCTAGCGCGTTAACGCGCATATACTCATGTGCTCTCGCCACTAGGTACCCCTTGTCGAACTTCACCTTCAGGTAGACTTTCTGTCCATATTCTGGACGAATGATTAACAAATGGACGTGTTTCAGCACGAAGGAGGCTCAGCCAGAAGAGGATCCATCTGTTTCCGCTCGCTTGCAAAGGCTACAGAACAACTACGAGGATTTTGGAATGCGGCGGACGGTTGAAGGGATCCTTGTTGTGCACGACCATGGACACCCGCACATCCTTATGCTCCAGATCGCGAACGCGTTCTTCAAGCTGTATGTATCCACTTTGCTGCATACATGCGCTGTTATTGCAAGAGCGAGGTCCTCTCGGTACTGTGCTTGCCGCCTTAGAACGCCCCGCTACACAACAAGTACACGTCTGTCTTGTCCATCCATATGTGAGGAGGGGAACCGCTTGCCCTGTTTCACACTGGTTGCACTGCACCCTATACGCGTAACAGCAGTACAATCAGTGTGTGATTCGGCTTGGACAGACCCCCAAACGGTCTGCGCATGCAGTGCCTCGTCTCCCCTTCGTCATATCTGGTTAAATGACCACAATGCTGTGGATTGCAATTCAGTCATCCCTGTGGGAGAAAGTGTAGTGAGAGAACGCTAATCCTGTATTCATAGCCCAGGGGACTATCTAAAGCCCGGTGAGGACGAGATTGAAGGCTTGAAGAGGCGACTCGACGAGAGGCTGGCCCCGCCCACGGACTCGCGCCAGTTCAACTCGTCTCATGGAGTAGACAACGAATGGGAAATCGGAGACTGTCTTGCACAGTGGTGGCGTCCGAACTTTGAGACATTCATGGTATGTGCCTCGTCATCTTTTTCACGATGTTTCACACCGACCTATTCCTGGTGTCCGCAGTACCCCTTCATTCCTGCCCACATCACGAAGCCGAAGGAGTGCAAGAAGTTGTTCTTGGTGCAGATGCCCGAACGAAGTGAGCAAACCATTTGTGGCAATCACAACGTCCGCTTATGAACTGTGTCCCTGGCAGAGGTACTCGCTGTGCCCAAGAACATGAAGTTGCTCGCAATCCCGCTCTTCGAGCTTTATGACAACGCCGCAAGGTGGGTCCGGTCATTGAATCTACCTACTCGCACCCGCTCATTATCGGACTCAGATACGGACCTCAGCTCTCTGCTATCCCGCATCTTCTCTCTCGGTACGTTCCGTTCCGCTGTGCCTGGAGATACTTGTCTCACCGACAAACTCACTTGCGCCAGGTACAACTTCATCTATCAGTAGAGTTACTGCAAAAGTATCGGAGCCTGGTTCGTTCGGCTGGAATCTCACACTGTCCGTAATCCGTCGTTGCATGTTGTCTCGCATTGATGTCGCTTGTCTGTGAATAGATAATTAGTGTCCGATCATGTATTGTATGTACTCTACCTCCTCGGTGGCGAGGAACACTTGTAGCAGAGGCCATTCTACTTGAGGCGCTTAGCAATTCCCTTGCCGACCACCACCATCTCGTCATTCTGCTTCTGTTGCATGTACTGACAGTCACTGAGAGTGCATGCACGCCTGACAGCGGCGCGTTCCCAGCAGCTTGAACTCGACTACTGACGGCCGGACAGGTTTGATTTCGTACTATTCTGTTGCTAAGTAATATTAACTACTAACTGATGAAGCTTTGAAGGAGCGCTGGAATGATCTCAAGAAGGGCTGCAGATCAGGTGAATTCCTTGCGAGGCATCCATGGTACAAACAGTACTGACAGTACGACTTTCGCAGCAACAGCTCTAGCGATGATTTTGCACGCGAACATCGGACCCTGTACCGAACCGGCGGCCTGTGAAGCAGCTCAAGAAGCGTTCTCTGGAGATGGTAGACCTGCTGACAGTCGGATAGCGTCCGTGTAAGGGACGCCATGTCGTGTCTCATTCCGGCATTTCTCCTCCCACGTCCACCATGTCCGCAGGCAATCCAAGACGCGCCGGCCTCTCGAGGATTCCCATCACACTCTCCGGGTGCGCCCAGTCCTCTCGGTTCGCATCGGAGAAGCTCCCTCGCTCGGCCTTATTATCCCACAGCATCCCCACGTTTCGACCGAAAACTCGCGTTACTTACGTCCAGGACTCCCAGTGCAACCGACCCGAGGCTGCTGCGGCTCTATTATCGGCGACAGGGTCTCCATCAGCGTGAGGCACACGACACCTGCGGACGTCGCGACGACAGGGAATAGCGCCGTCGCTCGAGTTGCGCGAGAGTTTGCATTTCAGCGCTGGCTGTGTATCCATTCGGGTTTCCCTTCCTCACCCCGTCTCCCCCGTATTCTTCCCGTCTCTAGGTCTCGGAGTCCTCGATGTCGTCGACGGTGCCCTCACCCACTAGCTCGTCGTCCCCGTCGTCTCCCCCGGCTTCGGACTTCCCGCCTCAGCGCTCGCCTCCAGGCGGCGGAAATGAGAACAACTTTCCACCGGGCGCGGCGCCACAGCTGACGTCATCTGCCTCCCTGTACTGTAAGTGCTCTCTTTGACTGCCCGCTGGTGATCGAAGATGGAGTGGTTGCTGAGAGACGTAACGTTCGTTGTCCGCAGTGTACACCTTTCTAGGTGAGTTGCACATACTGAGAGCCAAACTCTGTCTGCTTGTCGTCTGGAGTTCGGTTACGTGAACGCGGAAATGTGCGTATCCCGTGGGGCACACCCCGGCAAATGAGGTCATCTGCGTTGGGTTAGGTGCAACGATTGCGGCGCGGGCTGGACTGCGAGCGGTCGCTCTAGTGCAATTCACAGAAGGATTGCGCGCACTACGCTCGTTGAACTATATTCGCGTATGCGTTCCTGTTTCGATGCTCGTCGTCGAGCACTCTTCTTTTTATTCTCTGATGTGCCGCTGCGGTCCTGTGGTTCGACCTCATTACCCTCCGATCCTTCTGAGAGAGTGTTTATGACCTCACGTACGACTACGACCATCCGTTGACGACCGCGAATGCCCACGTTCGACGGCTCACACCGGACGAACATGCCTGCAATCCCAAAAACTATATCTGAGGCTGTCCTTGTTACAGCGACGCTCGTGTTACTCCTGGTCGTCTCGGGCACCATCATCGCTAGAACATGGGCATTACGACGACGGCAGCAAGCCGCGATTGCTGAGGCGATTGCGAACGGCACGTACCCGCGCTCACCGCGAGGCGGACCCGGAGAACGACCGAAGATATATCAAGTGCACATAAGTCAAGAGCGCGCGGAGGGGGAGAAGGGGGCCGAGAACAGGAGCAACTCGATGGAGAAACTGAAGGAGAAAGGGAGGGAACATGTAGGCAGTGGTCTGATCGTCGACTGGAATAGGATGGTGGTGCGTTACTCTGTAGACGCACATATGTCATGGTCATTACTGATCCTGAACCTCTTTGTGTGCGTCTCCAGCCGATGTCGTGTAGGTGGTTGAAGCCACCAGAAAGATCTATGACACCGACTCCTACGACACCGCTTACATCTGCACCTACATCCATCCCTCGGTCCCACTTCCATTGGCTACGATGGTTCAGCAGCTACCGTCAGCAACCACTGCTTCCCGTCTCCACACCCTCACAGTCCGCCGGCAGTTCCATTCCCCCTCCAGCGCGATCTTCGTCACCATCCGCACGCAACTCTCAGTCAGCAGAACTGCTTCGCGCCTCCGTCAGCTCCACCGAAAAGCGTCTTCCCACACCCGAGCCGCCGCCGGAGATGGTACGGATCTCTGTGCTCATCAGCATGCCGTTTGCGGACGTTGGGAGGAGACATACGGATGACGCCGCGGAGGCAGAGCTGCCTTATGTGGAGTTTGGGGTGGCGGATGTGCGCGCGGATGGGCTTGGTGCGGCGCGGGACACCCCTACTCCTGGTGCAGTTGCGGGTGCCACGCCGCAAGCGCAAGTCAGGTCAGCGGAGTCGCAGGTCGCAGGGTCGTTGGGTAACGGGGCGTCTGCTGGTAGTGGATCGCTGTAGGAAATGATTAACGATATACATACGAAGGACTGTTCTGCTACGGCATTGGGATGTGTTCCTGGGCGTCGGGCAGAAATGTATCAATACCCCGCGAGATGACTTTCACGAGGAGTGTGCTGCCTGGCACTTGTTCGAACAGTAAAAACTTGAACTTGAGTGATATCAGACCGGTCCGAAACCCGAGTATATACGCGTGTAGGCGCTTGCATCCGCAGCCTTGACCTTGAAAGCAACCTGAACCTCTACACTCGGAGAGGCAATCTGTGACCCATCACACGAACTAAGTATCTGTTTAGTACACGGCTTGCTACGCCGCACGCGTCTCAAAGATGTCCGCGCACTGTCCGTCACCGTCACCCAGGCAAGAAGACATCGAGCAACGAGTTCTAGTCATTCGCTGGCTTCAAGATATATCCTCGAGAAGTGGCCTAGGCCTATGGACTGAGCTTCGGACTGGTAATGTGGGCGCGACTGCGCGATATACTCGCTTGAGCAAACGAATGGAAGTGGCCACTGAATGTGGGGACGATACAAGTGCGTGCGTTGTCTTGCAATCTCGCTCATTATTATCGACTTCCTGAACTCGCATTGATACGCTTTCCTAGTCCCGAGCGGATGTGCAGAACACAGATGCTAATAGTCTCAGTCCACACCTAAGCCGATTTTTACGCTGGCGGTGGCGTGGATTCCACCTCAAGTAGAGCATAAATTCCGCTCCGTGAACCCTGTGATTGTCTGTCGATCGTCATCATCAGCACCGCGGCTCATTGCATCAAAACGCTACGTGCGATGCTGTATAGACAGGTATTCTCCGCGGATCCCAGACCGTGACTAAGACGGTCGCGGACAGTGCAACCTGGACTGAATTTTGTAGTGGCGATACGCGCAGGCAGTTTGATTCCAAGTCCGCGCCCCCTCCTGAGAGTGCCTAGTAAGCAGAATAGGGTACACACCGCTATCCCGTGACATTGCTGAGTACTATCTTACTAGTCCATCAACCTATCGAGTGTCGCCCACTGGACTTTGACCGGTCCAAACTGGCTCAGGCGCCCTAGTACAAGTAACTCCCGTCATCATCGCACATGGGTTTATAGTTTCCACAGTGCATCCAGTCACCTATCTGTCTGGGTGGAGAAGCTAATCCAGCCATTAGGTACAGTCATTCCGACTGATTCTTGTCCTAATTTAGACTACAAACTGCTTCCCAAAGGGCTCATCATAATTGCGTTACCGAGTCCGAACGCAGAAGCTTGCCAACAACCATCTTTAGCTGCTCCCTCTCCCTCTCTATCTAGCGCCACGGCTTGCGGTCAAGCGCCGATCTTGCTTACCTGATATCGCTCGAGCTCACGCAGAGCGGCCTTAGCAAGGTTCCAACCTACACGACCAGCCGCACATCCAAATAGGTGGCGCAATCACACTCATAACCCCATTCAATCCTCGATTGTGAAGCCGGGCTGAGCATGTATATATTGGACCAGTACCAGTCTAGCTCGCAGCTAGGCCCCTCGCGACTCTGCGCTCATCCACTCTCCATCTTGCTATGCCTCTAGGAACCGTCCCTCCACATATAAGCACGGAATTCCGTGCGCCCGAGGAGCTACTCAAGCGCAAAGATGTGGTGGTGTCCCAGCTCTACCAGTGGCACGCGAAGGAAAACCCCAACTACCCTCTCTTCGTTTACTATGACGAGGACAAGCTCGAATACATCACGTATGCGAAGGCCAACCGCGCCATGGATCGCGCATCGCGTTACATCGCTTCCATCGTTGGTGTGAAACACAACCACGCAGGCAGCAGCCAGCCTGTGGTCGCAGTCTTAGCTAACGCAGGTGAGTATATGCACGCTGCTCGATGATGATCATCTTCGTCATCTCATGATTGGCTTTCCCAAGACTCCATCACGTACTGTTGCACTGCTGTTGGGATAATGCGGGCTGGATACACCATTTTCCACATCTCGACTCGTAACACGCCTGCCGCCGTCGCGGACATGCTGGGACGCACCGGCGCTGGGCACCTCCTCGTCTCTCCTGACGCTGTGATGCAGGGAATCGCGAAAGAAGCGCTGACCTCGCTCGCAACTGCTGGGAAGCACGTCGTTCAGCTGAAGCTGCCAACCTTGGAAGAACTCTTGTCCGAGCACATCAACCTGAACAGTCCATACGAAGCCAAGGTTCAACTTCCAACTAGCTATGATGCGGATGCCGTTAGCAGCATCCTGCATTCCTCCGGTGAGTTTCTCTGACGTAGTGGGAATCGGATGCTTACAACGCGCCATCAGGGTCGACTGGACATCCCAAGACGGTAGGCTGGACGTACAAGAGACTGGTACACTGGGGAAAGTCAGCAAGTTAGTAACACGCATTGCCTCCAGCGCGCAACGAGAAGTGAGCTGATTGCGATTGCGTGCTCACAGCGTACTGCGAGCAAAATATCCAGGGCGCCGTCATGGGTTGTCACGGAACGCCCATGTTCCATGCCCTGGGATCTTTCATGACATCCGCAGCGGTAAGTGGTGTTATTGCGCCACCCCAGTCAAGGTGGCCAAACCTGACGATACGCACAACCTTCGCGTGCTGCTCTCTAGCCATGTTCTGGCTTTGTACTCGCAGTGTTCAAGCCAGCCTCGCCGCCTGCAGTTCCGACACCCGATGCGGTGTGGGAGAACGTCGTAGCAACGCGTACGGACTTCTCCTGGACTGTTCCCTCGTTCATTGAGGTGAAGATCCCAGTCTTTGTCATGCCCACTGAGGATGCTGACACACGTCGGTTGATTGCAGGAATGGTCGCGAGATCTGGAGAAGGTTTCTCATATGCAGAAGATGCGCGGTTTGGTGCGTCTATCTTTCCGCACTAGACCTGCACATCATGTTAAACAGTGGATTTCCGGCGTAGATGTTTGGAGGCGCTGGTCTCAATGAGGAAGTGGGCGACTCACTCGCCAGCAAGGGCGTGTCTCTATGGAGTGAATACGGATGGTACGGACATGATGTTACCGTCTATACCCTTCTTATGGCTGACCAGGGTAGTTTTAGCTCGGAAGCCGGACAGATCAATGTCTTTGGGCGACGTGAGTATCACTGCTGCCACTCGGAGTGATGAAAGCTGACAATGACGGAATTTTGCAGCCAATCCCGGCATGGACTATGCATATTGGGCAGTGTCCAAAGGCGTTGAGATCCTCTTCCGCCCTTACGACGCCGGCATATACGAAGTGGTTCTCCTAGTGCGTATACCCAATGATGTTGAACAACGAGACACTGATGTATAATTCCATGGTAGTCCCTGCCTGACATGCCCTTGCCTGGAACAAACACTAAGATCGGCGACCGTGCCGCATGCGCGACTAATGATCTCGTCGTGCCTCATCCCACCAAGCCAGGTCTGTGGAGGCTGATAGGCCGCGCTGACGAACAGATCATATTGTCCAACGGAGAGAAGGTTGGTGAATTGTTACACTATTTCTTAATAAGATGGAAAGTTGACGTAATCCTGGGCTGGCATAGACAAACCCAGTTCCTCTAGGTTTGCATTGATCATTCCGATCAATCATTCAGGAGATAACGAAATTGCTTAGAGAGAATCTTGAACGACGACCCGCACATCAAGTCTTCGGTCATGTTCGGAAGGGGCAAGTTTCAGAACGGCGTCCTTATCGAGCCGACCGAGGACTTTGCCTTCGATCCAAGTGACATCAAGCAGCTCGAGGCGTTTAGGAATACAATATGGTTCGCACATACCCGCTGTTCTGTACGGATTCATGCAGCTCATTCCTAATCCGTAGGCCCACCGTTGAAAGAGCGAACGACTATGCGCCGCAGCATTCCCGAGTTTTCAAAGAGGTCTGTCCATCTCTCGTGGGCATGTGCCTACATGTTTCCACATCTTGAGTATTGGAATCACGCAGATGATACTAGTCGCATCTCCAGCAAAGCCGTTCCAGTTCACAGTAAAACGTCAGCCTCGGAGACACTTCATTGTGCAGGAGTACCACGACGAGATCGAGAGGCTATACAAAGAAGTTGAGACGAGCGCTCAGAGCGAGCTTCAGCCGCCTGCGGAATGGAATCAAGAAGGCACGCTGGCTTTCGTGCGCGCCGTCGTGACAAATACCCTACGCCGCAAGGTTTCGGACGACGCTGACATATTCCGCAGTGGCGGAGACAGGTAGGCGCGCTCGATGGTATCACCTCGATATACGCTCACCTCTATGCAGTCTTCAGGCGACATGGATCCGCAATACCATCCTCCGCGCAGTCCGTGAGACGGATAGGGCCGCCGCCAAACGCCTTCCAATGAACCTAGTTTTCGCTGCGCCAAGCATATCCTCCCTAGCCCGTGTCGTGTACAGTGTGTTGTACGACGACAAAGATGATGCGTCACCTCGCAAGCCCGAGGACCTCTGGAAGTGGGTCGAGAAGTACTCTGCGGACTTCCCCGCACGTCCCTCCAGCCTTGTCGAGCGACCGGCAGGAAAGGACGTCGTCTTGATCACCGGGACGACGGGCGGGTTCGGGTGTGACACGCTCGAGCATCTGCTCAGGGATCCGAGTGTTGGTACGGTGTATGCCTTCAACAGGAAGGACGCGCAGGCGATGGAACGGCAGAGGGCGCAGTTCCGCGCGAGAGGGCTTGATGAGGCGCTCCTTGGCTCGTCGAAGTTCAGGATGGTTGAAGCAGTCTTGCACGAGCCTGGGTTCGGCTTGAAGCCGGAGTTGCTGCACGAGGTCCGGTGTTCTGTCACTCACATCATGCTCAACGGTTAGCGTCCCCCTTGTCTTCGGTCCGTCGAACAAACGCTGACGATTGTCCTTTTAGCTTGGAAGGTTAACTTCAACCTCTCGATAGCTTCTTTCGAGGTCGACATCCAGGGTGCTCGCAATTTCGTCGACTTCGCATTGAGCTCTCCGTATACCAAGGCACCTGCGATCATCTTCGTCAGCTCCATAGGCATCTTCGAGAGTACGTGCACGCTGGCACTCCAGTACGGATCCGCTGACGGTCACCCTCTTGACAGACTGCTCGTTGCCTGCACCGATCCCGGAGGTGTCTATGGACGATCCCGCCTTCCCATTCGGTATCGGTTACCCGGAGGCGAAGTGGGTCGCGGAACACGTCCTGGCGAATGCGACGAAGCAAACTGGCCTGCATACGGTCTCCATGCGCTTGGGTCAGATCGCTGGTGATCGCCTCGGATACTGGAACGAAAAGGAGTGGTTCCCTTCGCTTGTCAAGTCTGCTCTGTTCCAGGGCTCCCTGCCAGATCTCGAGGGAGTACGTATACACTGTTCTTCCGCCCTGACTGCAACATGCTAACGTCGCTGCTGCATTAGACTGTGGCATGGTTCTCCGCATACGAGGCTGCCAAGGCCTTCGCTGAGATGCGCCACTCGCCCGAGCCGTACCTCCACCTCATTCACCCTCGCCCTGTACCCTGGCACACCATCATGGAGCCAATAGCAAGGGTGCTCAAGGTCCGTCTCGTGTCCTATGAGCGCTGGCTCTCCGCGTTGGAGAACAGTGTCGTGGCCGAGTCCGCCGAGGAAGTGGAGGCGATGAAGCAGAACCCCGCGCTGCGCCTCTTGCCGTTCTTCGAGGCTCAGCTCAAGAACTTTGCGCCTGGTAGAGAGCCGATGGGTTTCGTCCATTTGTCCACGGAGAACGCGGCGAGGGTCTCGAAGGCATTCAGCGAGATGCCGCAGTTGGATGAGCATCGCGCTCTGCGCTGGGTTTGTGCCTGGAGGAAGTCGGGCTTCTTGCCGTAGGATGACCAAGGCGTGATAGTCTATAGATATAGGAAGCATAGCTCTACCTCACCGTGTAGAATAGAGATGTACATCTAGAGGGCCCGTACTTAACATGTTTTTTGCCAAAGATTTGTGTAGTGATGATTACTAGTGGATTAGAGGGCTATGGCGCTTATGATATTCGACCAAGAAGAGCGCCCATGAAATCATTTCTTGGCCCATGCCTCCATTTGTCCTCTTCAGTCCTCCTCTGGTCCTCCTGTAACCTCTACTTCAGCTGTCTTCCTTGAATGGCTAATTAACACCTCCAAAGTTATTAGTGTCCATGTTGTGGACGGGGAGCGGGATGACACTCCAAATGCTCGGCAACTAAGCCTTCCTGGATTGTGCTCAAGTCTAGATCTGTCAGGTGAGGCTCGAACGAGATCATCTGATTCTCAGTACTCTCGTAATCCAATGTCTGAGAGTCTACGGAGAGACAACATAACGTTCGCCCCGTCCGCGAAAGCCTAGTTTCGAACCTGTCCCTGGACCTCGTCCAACATCTTCACGACTCTCACATGTGAAGCCTGTTTTCAACGATGGCGACTTCGTCAGCTGACGACAAACAGCTGAATCCAGTAGTGGAGACTATACCCGGCATCGCCGCTCTCGCGGTGCTCACCGTCCTGTCGCTGGTGGTCATATCCCGCACATGTATTCTACGACAGCGACTTCGCTTGAGGGTTCAATCAGCCACCCTCGAAGCGAAGGAAAACGAAGTGGAGCGACCGAAGTTACATGAGGTGTGTTCCGAAGAAGCTGGGTCTGCTCTTGAGAAGGACGCGATGGTGGGCTGGACCCGAATCATGGTGCGTGAGTGCAGTCTTTTCCATTTTCCAGTTCGTGATGAACGGTGTCCCTCGCGCTTCCAGCCAGTATCTTGCGCGTGTTGCATCCAATCCTCGCCCACAGCAACAGTTACAGGGCAACCAGCGCCCTCACACCTACACCCACTCTCGCCCCATTTCCTTCGCCTCCGACCTCTCTGGTTCCATGGACCACGCAGTTATTCACTGTTATCTACTTCCCCCCATATTGGTTCTGTGAGCGATACAGACCCACACGCTCAGACAGGACGCAGCTCTCCGTCTACAGAGTTGTCTCCTGCATATTCCTCCTTGGCAGACCCCGGTCCTCAGAGAGAACGTCCAGTCCGTGTCGCTTTCATCGTCAAGATGCCATCAAATCGGGAGCAGGCTCGTGGAGGTTCTGGACTGCCGCACATGGAGTTTGGTGTTACGACAGTCCGCATGGAGGCGATTGCTGGGGTATAACTGTCCAGTATGTGTCAGCACGTTCATGACACCGTTGAAGTTTGATGTGACCGCACAATACACGACTACTGTGTGAAGGCGGCTGAATGTCGAGAATCGAGTGCTGTCCAAAGCAAGTTGATCGTCTCCGACCTCATACAGGTTTTAACACATATCTATCTAAGGACATGCGTAAGTACACTGACGCCCTTTATGGCATGCAAGCCCTTAGGTTCCCTAAGGAGATTCACGAAGGACCTGACAAGGTTTCGCTGACAATGTCTTCTGGGCGATCACGGTTCCAGACGGTGCGTGTCATGACATGTGCTACATCGCTTTAGGAAGGTAAAGAAAGGTTCAGCAGTCCGGACTCCGAAGAGCAACATTTGAATTGTGAGCTGTTTCTGGTCACGCTTCGAGACTTGTACTGATGCGGGTCTGCGGATACATGACTGTACAGCGCAGACGTCGCTTACCGGTGTAATCATTCATTCCTGATTATACTGACAATCGTGGGTGCCTTCTGCTGTGTAGTAAAGCTGCCGAGTACCCATATGGCACATCTGTTCCACGAGCCACTGCCGCTGTGTATGAAGGTCGCGTCGGTCCGTTAAATGGATCCCAATGGCCAGCGATTGTCTGG
This sequence comes from Fomes fomentarius, assembly GCA_022606135.1. Lineage (NCBI taxonomy): Eukaryota > Fungi > Basidiomycota > Agaricomycetes > Polyporales > Polyporaceae > Fomes > Fomes fomentarius. Next base: position 854,531 of record JABYQN010000014.1, on the reverse strand, counting down.
AACGGGATGTTCGTGCTTGAAGAATTGTCCTCAAGCACTAAGGGGATGTGGACGCCTACTTCGCACCCCATAGAAGACGGTGATGAACGTGCAAGCATGCGTGTACACCTTGAGCCCACCAGGAGGGTTGATCCACGAACCATACGTAAGCCATTTGTGATTCTCGCTGAGATCGCAACCCACGGCAGACCTATCTGGTCGCAGCTCGCATTCTTCCCCCATTGATCCGGTGGGAACGTATCCGAACGCAAGGACGCGCAATGCACGGATGCTTATAACATCGAGCTGCAGTCGACCAAGGAGCTCGCCTTATCTCACATATACATAGCCCACAACCATACAGCGGTCTGCTCATCTTCCTAGACTTCTGTCGACGCGACATAGATTTTGTTGCCCACATGGTGCCGAATCCTGCCGACGTTCCCGCCCACATTACCACCGATTTTCGGCCGCCCGAGGAGCTCATCAAGCGCACAGACCTCGTCATATCGCAGCTCTATGAATGGCATAGGACGGCCAACCCGAACTACCCACTCTTCGTCTATCAGGATGGAGATGAGCTTCAGTACATCACATACACCACTGCGAATCGAGCGATGGACCGCGTCGCCCGATATGTGGCATCCAAGGTCGGGTGCGGTGGCAAGGAGGCTGCGCCCGTGCAGCCCATTGTCGCACTCTTGGCCAACACAGGTGCGTTCGTATTCCCGCTGCCCCCGAAAAGGGGCAAAGATACTCAAAGACTCCTCACAGACACGATCACGTACTTCACGACCGCTATCGGGATAATGAGGGCAGGCTGCACTCTCTTCCTCGTGTCGACGCGGAACGCCCCGGCCGCCATCGCAGATATGTTCCAGCGTACGGGCGCTGTTCACATTGTTGTGTCCGGGGATTCCTTCATGCAGGGGATCGCCGACGAGGCGCTAGCGATCCTGTCGGCATCGGGAGTCAATGTTGCACAGCACGCGATGCCGACGTTCGAGGACATCTATTCTGACGAACTAGATCCCCAAAGCCCGTTTGCAGTGGAGGCTGAGCTACCACAGAAGTTCCACATCAAGGCACACGGGATCATTCTGCACTCCTCTGGTCAATTATCCTGCAATCAGTAGACTTCGAAGAAACTGAGGCATTGCTGTGTACAGGATCGACGGGACATCCCAAGGCGCTCCCATGGTCGCACGAACGCATGTTCTTGTGGGGACAAGAACCTCGTACGTGCGCCGTTGCACCGTGATTCCACGAAGTCTTAACAGGCATTATATAGGTCGGTGTGGTCTTGATGTGTACCGTTCCATCATGGGCTGTCATGGCACACCGATGTTTCATGGGTTGGGCATGTTCATGTACTCGTCATCAGTAAGTACTTGTATCACTCACTCGGAATGCAATGTGGGATAACCAAGTGGTCATAGCCTGTAATGGGCTTCATTGTAGCGGCATTCAAGCCGAAGTCGCCCCCAACTGTACCCACCCCGGAAGCCGTCTGGAAAGGCCTTGTAGCAACTAAGTCTGACTATTCTTGGGGCGTTCCATCGTTCATAGAGGTCTGTACTCACTATCTATCTCTCATCCCTCTCTCTCATCACGGTGAACAGGAGTGGGCTCGAGACCCAGAAAAGGTGCTCCGCATGAGGACGATGCACGGTGTCGTATGTGTCCACCAATATTCGGATCCAACCTCTTGCTGCTTTGCTGAGACACCCCATAGCTATTCGGAGGAGCAACTCTGAACGAGGAAGTTGGAAACACGTTGGCGAGCGCAGGAGTGAACCTCTTTACCATATACGGCTGGTGAGTAAGGGAGTCGCTCGCAATTCTATCACTAGCCATCTCATGATCATGACTGGGATATCAGCACCGAGGTCGGATTGATCAACAGATTCGCTAGGCGTGAGTCTCGGATTCAGCTGTACGTACAATCGGATTGTTGACTTAACATGCATCTTTGCAGCGAACCCGGGAATGGACTGGGCCTACTGGGATGCGACCCCAGGCGTGGAGTGCGTGTTCCGTCCCGTCGGAGACAACACGTATGAGGTCGTCGTGCTTGTAAGTGTTTAGGTATGCTTCCTCTCGGCCTCCCACCTGATTGGTGCCTGCGTCAGTCACCTGTGAACCTGCCCCTACCCAAGCTGAACACGAAGGTGGGTGACCGGGATGCATATGCGACGAGCGACCTCGTCGTGCCACATCCCACGAAACCGGGGTTATGGAAGATCATCGGTCGCGCGGACGAGCAGATCATTTTGTCAAACGGCGAAAAGGTACGCTCCTGTTATAGGTGCCTTCGTCCCAGTACTCTATACTGACAGGGGTGACAGACGAATCCGGTTCCTCTCGGTGAGTTCTATGCCCCAAGTTGGAGATGGCACGCTCGGGCTCACACCACGATGCGATACAGAGAAAATCATAAACGACGACCCATATATCAAAAGCTCGGTCATGTTTGGGAGGGGAAAGTTCCAGAACGGTGTTTTGATCGAGCCGAAGGAGGACTACGCCTTCGACCCTAGCGATATCAAGAAGCTAGAGACTTTCAGAAACAAAATCTGGTAATCTTATCCGCAACAAGAATGATCGTTTGCTGAAGTACTTGCGCAACAGGCCGACAATAGAGCATGCGAATGATTACGCTCCACAACACTCTAGAATTTTCAAGGAGGTCTGGATCCATTCACATAACAGACCACAAACTTGCTGATTTGCTTGCCGTTTAAGATGGTTCTCGTTACATCACCATCGAAGCCATTCCAATACACGGTCAAGGGCTCTCCTAGAAGACATATCATACTGCAAGAATATCACGACGAGATAGAAGCGCTCTACAAGGAGGTTGAGAATAGCTCTCAGAGCGAGTTCACTCCACCTGCCGTCTGGGACTCTAACAGCACCCTGGTGTTCGTTCGCGCTGTTGTTGAGAGCACGCTGCGTCGCTCCATTCCTGACGATGCGGATATTTTCCGCAATGGTGGAGACAGGTTGGTATCTATTCAGGTGTGTCCAGTGAATCGAGTTACTGATTACGCGCAGCCTGCAAGCGACGTGGATCCGCAACACGATTCTTCGTGCGATACGCGAATCAGATAAAGAGGCCGCGAAGCGCCTCCCGATGGACCTGGTCTTTGCTGCACCCACCATCGCGGCTCTTTCTCGCGTCGTGGCAGCCACAGTACACAGCTCCACCGACGACTCTGCACTCCGTGATGCACACACGCCAGCAGACCTCTGGAAGTACGTGGAGAAGTATTCCGCTAATCTCCCGGTACGGCCCGCCAATCTTGTCGAGCGTCCCAATGGCAAGGACGTGGTCTTGATTACCGGGACAACGGGGGCTTTGGGTGCGATACCCTGGAGCATCTGTTGAAAGACGAGAACGTGGAGAAGGTGTATGCATTCAATCGCAAGGATTCTCAGGCGATAGATCGGCAACGTGAACAGTTCAAGGCGAGAGGTCTAGACGAGACCCTGTTAGACTCGCCGAAGTTCAGGATGGTCGAGGCCGTGTTGGACGAATCTGGATTTGGGGTTGAGCAAGAGGTACTTGACGAGGTCAGTGTCTGTATGGTCTGTGGTCTGTGAAGGCCGTGGCGTGCTTACACATGAGCATGACAGGTTCGGAACTCTGTTACACACATCATGCACAACGGTAAATTCTCCACTTTAGCACACAATAAGATAACACGATGTTGACTATGATCTCAAACGCAGCTTGGAAGGTTGACTTCAATCTGTCGATTACTTCATTCGAAGTGGACATCCAAGCGGCAAGGAATCTTGTCGACCTCGCGTTGAGCTCGCCGTACACGAAGCCGCCATCGATCATCTTCGTCAGTTCCGTAGGCATATTCGCCAGTAAGTAGAGAGAGCCCTTGCGATGCCACACCAGTACTAATATGTGCGCCTATGCAGATTGCAAACTCGCCCCTCCAGTACCCGAAGTGTCTATCGACGACCCCGAATCTCCTTTCGGCAGTGGATATTCTGAGGCGAAGTGGGTCACGGAACACGTGTTACAGACGATCTCGAGGAAGACAGATCTGCACACCATCGTCATGCGGTTAGGCCAGGTGGCGGGAGACAGGCTAGGATACTGGAACGAGCGGGAGTGGTTCCCCGCATTGGTCAAATCCGCGCTCTTCCAGAAATGCCTACCCGACCTCGAAGGAGTGAGTCGCCTTGGCTGACAAGTTCCTTCGTTTACTCACAAGGTCTCAAACAGACCGTCTCTTGGTTTCCGGCATATGAGGCTGCGAAAGCGTTCGCCGAGATGCGCCACTCCCCGGAGCCGTTCGTACACCTAGTTCATCCTCGCCCGACACCCTGGCACACCATCATGGCGCCGATTGCGTCGGACTTCAACGTACCGCTTGTACCCTATGAGCATTGGCTAACGGCGCTGGAGACGAGCGTAGTCCCGGGTTCGGCAGCAGAGGTTGACGCGATGAAGGCGAATGTTGCCTTACGGCTCCTGCCATTCTTCAAGTCCCAGAAGAACAATCCTACCGAAAGGGAACCTATGGGTCTCGTTTACCTGTCCACGGAGAAGGCGAAGATGATATCCGAGTCTCTGTCTCGTTTACCAGAGCTGAATGCAGAACGAGCCACGCGTTGGGTAGCTGCATGGAAGAAGTCGGGCTTTCTGTGAACCTTCTACGCTGCTCGTGACACGAACTTGTATACTAGTCATAGTCGGGATCAATCAGCCGTTAAGCCCTGTACATAGAATATGCTTCATGAGCGTGAATCAATAGCTGAATACCTGACCGAAGTCAGTGCCAAATCCACGAAAGTGCGGGACGCACCTAAGCGCCTGAACCACACTCAGCGGCTGAAACCTGGATCGCTATATCTCAACGTGTTTGATCCAATGTCGTGTATATTGGGTTCTATAAGCAGATAATGGATAGAAGAGGGCGCATGTGATGTTCCAGCGGAATTGCAGTATAATCGGATGGGCTTCACTTCACGGGCTGCTAACATCTCAGACTTTGTGTACACCGTATTTGCACTTGTTTGTTCCAAGAGCAACCCTCGAGCGGCATGTTCGATTCGTTCACAACCACAACCACATCTTGGTGGACATGTCGGCGTATAATTCGAAGCGGCCTCCAGGCGTATGTGATACTCGTATGGCTCTCGATCCAATGCTCTCGCATACCAATGGCTTGGATCCAAGTTTTGCTAAGTCGCGTAACTCGAACCACGTAGCGGAACTAGCCTCATGCACTCTAGGACCAATGCCTACGCAAAAATTTCTCGATTATTTTCTCCCACAGGAGGCTCCATACGACGAAACCCATCAATTGTCCTCACAATACGCGTTCAACTCAATCCCTTCTAGTGCAAATGATCCTGTCGACATACACATCCCTCTAGTAAGTGTTCTCACTCAAGCACGCGTTTCCGACTTGACGTACGTTCATTCAGGTCAAGGCATTGAACCGAAGGACCAAGTTCAAGTCGCGTTGCCCCGGATACGTGTTCGATATCGCCGCGACGCGTAGCCTGCTCAGAACGTCACAGCAAAGACTGGCATATCCACACTGCAGTGGTTCGTTTGGGTCAGGTCGCCGGAGACCTGATTTCACAGGGGTGGGCAGTACTCCACTCCAAGGAGGTTCCACTGTCAACTCACTCAACATTGCTCAATGCAGAGCATCTCTTGGATCCCGTCATACGAAGGCGCGAAGGCATTTGCGGAGTTGCGGCATTCGTCCGAGCCTATAGTGCACCTCGTTCATCCTCGTCCGAGTCCTTGGCGTATAATCATAGCGCCGATCACGGAACTATTAAACGTCCCACTTGTACCAGCATATCGATGGCTGTCTGCTTTGAAAGGCAGTGCGCTTCACGCGGGATCGGGGCCGGCGATCGAAATGGAGAGCATGAAGCAGAGTCCCGCGCTCGGGCTAATCTCGTTCTACCAGGCGCGAGGAGGGGATAAGGCTGACGAAAAGGAGCCAATGGGCCACGTTCACCTGTCCACGGGGCACTCTACGAGGGCATCGACGTCTCTGGCGAGTATGCCCGAGTTAGAAGGAGATAGAGCGAGGTTGTGGGTGGTTGCTTGGCAAAAGTCGGGTTTCTTGGCCCTCGGGCTGTAGCTATGTTATGCACCTATGTTCCATTTCCTCGCTTTGCATAAGTATACTGCAAGACTCAAATACTGATCAAGATGACCTGTTGTTGATGAGTTGCGTACGTTGCTTGGTGTCAGGAGAGTCTTGCTAGCGCTAGACGTGAACATCAGACGCTGACTTTTCTCGAGAGGATTTTGCTTGGCGACGTGGCAGGCATGGAGAGAGGTTTGCGCAAGGAACTTGAGGGCTGATGCGAATTGGTATGCAGTATGAGCCTTGTTGTCTACTCGCAAAAAAGAACCAAGTACGCATACTGACCTGCCCTAAATAACCGCGTAAGTCGCTTGTCAGACGTTGTAAATGTCATTTAGCGCCTCTTGCTGTCTGACCATCTGAGACGGTCCTCAAACATCCTCACAGGTAAGTGCACTCTGTACTGGCGTGATTCTTTGCTTTATAAGCACCGGTTCCATGCTGATGATTCGACTTGTGGCGTGGCAGTGACACTGAGCTCCTTCGTTTATTGGCTGACACTAGTATTGAACCCACTTCCCGACTACCAATTATTGAGTTCGGCAAGAGGCTGGCCGGTGAACCGTCTTCTCCCCATATGTCGTGGCGCTCTAGCTCCGCACGGTGAATTACTCTGCAGCTTCTCCCAAAGCACCCGCAACACCTGGATATTGGGGAGAGGTACCCCATTTTGCTTGGCTTCAAGCGACCTGCTACAGCGCGTGCAGTTGAGTTCGTGAGCATGTCGGAACGCCTCGCGGAATTTGACCAGCTTCGTCGCATCACGATCGCGGCGCGGAATGGTACGTACAATCAACACGCTCCGCGATGGTTCCATGTGGGCGCCTGACTATGATTCTGTGATGTATATTCAGCTCCGCCTTCTTCTTGGGGCGGTGCCTCAGTGCGTGACCTCTGGTAAGTGTACAAATCGCAGGCCGCTATGCGACCGTTCTGACGTGAGTATCTCAGGTACAACATAAATCAGTCACGAGCTCGTATTACAGTGCTGTGCGGCACTGTATGCGCTCGTCGGAGATCCGGCGTTGATCAGACGCCGCTGGGAATATATTGACAGCCAAAGCGGCGAGAGCTCACTGGACAGCGTTAGTGTAAGTCAATAACGTACGTTGCGCAGGATAACAATGTCGTACACAGCGTCGGCCGTCATGCTCTCCCCGCACTTCCCCGCATTCCCATCGGCCACGCTTTGCCCCTTCCAGCTGAAATAAGCTGGTCAGCTGGTCAGCTGGTCCGCTCATACTCTTGTCGACCGAGACGTACCTCGGTTCCGGGGCGCTGTGGCACCGGCTATGAGGTCCGTACTTACGTTGGTGCGCCTAAGCCAGCTGGTCACTTGCTGGTCCTGTCAGCGCCATGCAAGAAATCCGTCAGCGAACATACCCCTTCTCTGTTCGTTGCCCCATGATTTGCTGACTATCCAGCCGCTGTTCCGCCAGGGCTCCGGCCGCGTGGCGCGGTATGCTAGTGGTTGCTATAAAGCGAGCTCAAGGTGAGGCATAGTGGCTATCTCGCAACCTCGACCCAGCCCTCTGTCTCCCGTCCTCACACGTTCCACTATTTGCCCGCGGTAAAAAAGCCAGGACTACATCCCAAACCCGCTACCTGATACCCTGCTTGACCATCTGCGGAGTAGTCGGATACAGCGAAGCAACTCCGTTTCCGAACCACACACACAAATAACTCCCCACCACTTCTATACATCCCGATGGCCCCGCTGTCGTTCGCAAAGCTTTTCTCGTCGCGGAGCTCAAGCGTGCGTGTTCCTTCCCGCGATTCAACGACGGGCCCGTTTCTCATAATAGGACTCGCCGTGTTTCCGCTCCACAGAGGTCCAACGGATCGGACAGGCGCTCCTCTCTGGATTCCTTCGAGTCCGCGGAAAGCTATGTCATCTCACTGGTCAGTCTTTTCTTGGTCCCTATCCGCGATGATGATTACTTCGGCGCTGACATCTCCATCTTTCCATCCTCCCTTCGCATGGCCTCCCCCGAACTCCATATATCCCTCCATTCTAACACATCGCTACGCCCACACTGTTCATCACGTCGCTATCCGGAAAACAGCCTTCCATGAGCGTGAACGCAGCTCCGGAAATGACAAGACCCCCCTCGAGCCCACTGCGACGGGTCGTCTCCGCAGTGTCGGAAGCATTCCGAGTCCACAAGCTGTGAGTGTGCCACAGGGTCGCCTCTAGTTCTGTTAGCCGTCGCCGTTCCTGACCGCATGCATTGCCTGTCTGCAGGGAGAGGCGGAGATGCTCGACGACGACAACCTCGCCTGGGGCCGTCCCCACGCAAACAGCATTCGCGGACGAAGGCGCGGCGGGCCCACGCATGAGGCGAGGCGAGACGTTCCGTGCTATCCATCATCGGTCGCCTGTCTCTCTGCGTCTCTCTTCTTTTCCTCCTCATCGCGGTTCCTCTTCGTCTTCTCCCGTCGTCTTCAAGCTTCAGAGCTTCCACCCTTCTCCCGTCCCATCTCTTCTTCTCGTGTTCTCGACCCATGTTTGTTACGCTCTCCCGGACCTGGGACCTTGATGACTCCGAGTGGCCAGTGACGGCCCGCACGTGGTAGTCGTTGCCGAGTCGAGAGCTCGAAACTGCAACTCGCGAATGACGAATGACGAATGACGATGCTGTGAACCTGTACGATTGTAGCATACATACATATACCCCCCTCTACTTACGCCTGTGTACCATATTCATTTACTCGTCGCCATTGCAAAATGTTCCATGTCTTAATCATTGATCGTTTATTCGCTGCGCTAGCAGCCTTCTACGCACCCGACCAATCATCAAATGCTTAAGTTTGGAGCTGGCAGCTCGGTCTGACTACATCATGCATGCATTGGTAGATCGGTGGCTGACCACGTTCCATCATGAGTTGAGACTCACCGAGCGAACACGACGTGGCACACATCCTCTTGGTGCGGTCGCAGATGGTTGGGTATGCTTGAGTGAGGCGGTGGAGGATCGTGATTGCGAACGGCGTATATGCTACGGGCTATGTTACCAGAAAGAGGGGTGAACATACATTACATGACATATATGGACCGATACTCCAAATTCGATCGCGGCACGCGAACGGTAGCAAGGAGTCTAGGACCGGAGGATGCGAAGGGCAAAAAGACAGACGTCATAAGTATAGCTGACAAGAGTGCGTCCGGTGATAGCGTGAGCAATACACAGTGCGTTAGATAGGTCACAGATGTACGTGTGTACGTATGTATGTAAGCTACGAGATACAGCAAGCGAATAGCGAAGAATAACACAACACAACAGATCCTCCTATCGACAGATCACAGCAAAATGAGAAAAAAAAAGGCCCAGAAGCAAAGTAAAGGAAGGTGTCATGACTATTCGTCAAGGAAGACGGGAATCCCATATATGTATACGCACATCCCCAAGCTGCGACCTGCGACGCCCTCATCTAATGCACAGATACGCAGAGCAGACACACAAAGAATGAAAAAAAGGGGGGGAGCGCACCAGATCACTAGCTCTCGCGATACGACGGTGGCCGGTCGCCCGCATCCTGGGGCACGTCCAAGAAGTTCCCGAACTGCTCCCGGTCGCGCTCCGAGACGACCACACCTTGGCGTCGGCCTCCCCGTTTCTCCTCACCCACAGGTGCAGGGGCCTGCGCTGGTCGCAGCGCTTGTTCCCGATCTCCCTCCCTTTCTTTCTCTTGATCTCGAGACCGCTCTCGTTCTCGACCTTGGTCTCGTCTCCGATCTGACCGCTGCCGCTCGACCGCCGCGGGCTCTCGGGCCCTTATCGACGGATCCACCGGGTCCACGCGCCTCGGCGCGGACCGCGCTCGCGGTTGCGACTGAGGCTGCGACTGCGACTGGGGCTGAGATCGCGAGTGAGACTGGAGCCGAGATGGAGGCTGAGCTTCAGGCTGTGAGTGAGAACGCGACCGGGAGTGCGCGTTGCCAGTGCTCGGATGCCGCTTCGGCACGAGCATGGTCGTGCTCGTCGGTGTTGTCGCCGTCGAAGCCAGTGTCGCTGTCTGGAGCGCGGACGACGACGACGGCGACATCATCATCATCGTCGACGATACTTCGCTCGCAGACGCGAGATCCGAGCCCGACGTCTTTGGTACGGGCACACGGGCCTGCGGCCGTTGGGTAGACACGAGTGCGCTCGTGGATGCGCTTGAAGGGAGCGTCGCGCCCCCACTTGGCGCATGGCCGCGTTGCGACCTGTTCGAGCGAGTCGATTGGTCGCTGTCGGAACGTTGGCGGCTAGGACGGTCTTGTTGGCGGACGTATGCAGAGGGCGCGACGGCGGACGGGTTCGCAAAGGGATGCGTGGGACGCGAGGAGAGGGCGCTCAGGCCTGCGTGTGCTTCTGGCGAGGAGCGGCCCATGTCGAGGAAGGTATCGCTTGGGTCCGACGGTGGGGTGGGGTCGGATTCGGAGTGGCCGCAGGGAGGGAATGCTTGGGGAAGCCAGAGGTGGGGAATGGAGAGAGGAGGTAGGTCGCGGAATCGGGGACGGTGCTCGTGAGGTTGCCGAAGGACGATGTTGGACTTGTGGGCATGAGGTCTGCGCGGGCATGCGCCATCTGCGCGGGCGCGATGCGGTACGCTTGGCTCTCGCTGAGCGGGCCCTGCGTCTGCGCGGGCGACAGAGCGGCGGAGGATAATGGAGGAAGTGGAGGTGTGGGGCCGTGCGCGTTCGAGAGATTTTGCTTACGCCTGGAAGAGCCCGTACGTCTGGTGGACGCGAGCGTGCCCTGGTCGTCGCCTCCTGCCCACGTTCCTTCTACCCATCCGCTCCCTTCCGGGTCCTCGTCTTCTATGCGAGCCGCATCTTGCGCGATGACTCCGTTGGCCGGGGCGTCGTACCGTCGCCGTTTGCGCAAGCAGAGGATAATTGCGACGATGGCCACAAGAACAAGAACACTGCCAATCGAGGCGACCGTACCGATGACGATGACCTGGGTGTGTGAGGACCCGGCTGCGGCCATGGCCGTCGAGGAAGAGGACGAGGTATTAGCTGCGGAGAGCGTATCGGCGGGCGTGAGAGAGGTGCTGGCATCCAACATACCTGTCGAGCTAATATCCCGCCTGGTAGACAGTTCGGATCAGTGGAATACCGCAACGCCTGCCTGAGCTCAGTGAGCTGAGGCTACATGCCTTGCGCGAACTGGCAACATATACGTGGACTACGATAACCTCAAAGTCATTACCAGGACCTTACCAAGAGGTTCGAATCAAAGACAGGCAGTAGACGGCTGGTGACGTAATTGTCATACACCTCTTCCCTGCATGCGCATGTGTGTGTTCCAAGGCACGTTCTATGTTGCATCAGTGCATATGTGTGCCACAATAAGCGGCCTGTGAGACGGAGAGAACAGAGAATCTCCCAGGACGAGAGAGGAAATCAGGAGAGTGCAGACAAGGGATAAGAAGACCAGGGTTATGATGTACTTATACGGTACTTACTAAGTGCAGGACGGACACGCCTAGCCCGGCAAGATCAACCCTCATTGGCCTGATTGCCGGCGCCACCACGACATGAATTCCGGATCACCTACTACCTCCAGCATATGTACCTCCAAGTCGGACTGTGGTGGAAAGAGGAACAGACGACCGCCATGCTGAGGGGAGATCAGCGCTGGCTGGCGTCAAAGGCACGACTGTCAAGAGCCTAGGTAGCCTTATCCAGGAGGGGGCAGTTCCCCAAATTGTATTGCTCGTGCGGGCACCCTTCAATGGCCCAGAAACCAAGGGATCTCACCTGGGTGAAGTAGGTATGTGACTAGTACTGACTCCGGTGTGTATTTCCTCTGCGAACTAACTCCGAAAGTCTATACAGAATTGTTGTGAATTTTGGCAAGACTCCCCTCGTCTGGGTCTGTTCTCACCACATGGAAGCTGTTCGCAACCCTATTGCACAATGCAGCTTCGCGCTCACCTTGCACTTCATTTTCTCCGAACTGTGTACCTCAACACCCCAGCTAGGTATGAACGACTCCACAACTTTACGGCGCGGTACCCAGTCCGTGCCCGCTCATCGCAGCGCCTGCGCTGTACGCCTTCTGTGCCTGTTCGTGTAGTCTTGTTCCCCTGTCTCCAACGAAGGCCAGCTCACAGGTGACCATCCGAAGATTCACACATCATTCGGTGGCTTTGCGTTCCGGAGTGTCCTTATATGCAGCGGGCCCTATAGGCAGAGGGCACAATACCCTGCCAGCGACAATCCTCGAAGCGCAGCCCACCCTGCCCCCAACGCCTCGCAGGCACGCTCACCATGCTGACGTTGCAAGCAGCAGCCATCTTTTCAACGACGATCGAGGGCATCCTGTTTGGTGAGCTTCTCGGACGTTACGTGATCTCTGTTCCGCTTGATGCATCGGAAGAAGCTAAATAACTAAGTTCAACGTTCGTTTTTTTCAGGATACTCGGTCTTTATGTTCACGCTCGCGATGTACATCATGCTGCGGGCCAGGCATAGGCGTCGCGTCAATTATGCGATGGTCGCTGCTGGCTGCGCCCTGCTCACTCTGGCGACGGCTGTAAGCTATTCGGCGTGTCATTGTGATCGCGAAGGGGTGCTTATGTGCCACCTCGGACAGGAAATGGGTGTCAATATTGCTAGAATCTATGAAGGTTTCATCTCAAAGGGTCTAGCAAGAGAAGGAGGGCCGGAGGGGTTTTTCGCAGATGTTTCAGAAACGACGTTCGTTCTCAAGAGTTGTCTGTACAACACCCAAACCCTCATTCTCGACGCCGTAGTAGTGAGTCCCCACGTTTCGTTCATCAAGTCCGAGGTCTGATTGAGCGCGACAGATATACCGCACATATGTGGTATGGCAGAAGTTCTGGATTGTGGTCGTTCCCATCGTTGGATGGCTCGGTCTGTTGGGTGCGCTCCATCTCTCTTGCAGTCTGAAAGTGCACTCAGTCGTGGTATATGACTAGCGGGATCTATTGGCTTGAACGTAGCTCTGGCGACTGCATCATCTCACAAGGGTGATGTCTTCGCTGTTCAGACCGGACTATGGATCACTGCTGTCTACTCGCTGACACTTGGGACCAACCTATCTTCAACCAGTACGTGCCATCAAACCATTTGCCTTCGTTGTCACGGTGTCTTCGTGTCTGACTACACGTTTTTCTTTGACCAAGCCCTCCTTGCGTTTAGGATATGGACTGTCACTCGCAAGTCCGCCCAGTATCGATGCGGCAACATACTCACACCCGTGCTCCGGGTAATCATCGAGAGTGGCGCAATATACTCCGTGACCATCACCGCCGCGCTCATCTCATTCGTCGTGAAATCCAATGGAGTCTACGTCCTTCTCGACATGGTGCGCCCTCTTCTTCCTCCTTTTTCACGGCAGTATGTTTCCTGACGTATCCCTCTGCCGCACCCAACCTACCCTCCTGACCTCTCGCACACTCCACCTACTGCTACTGCTACTGCTACATCCCGCCTACCGTCTGTTCCGGCATGCTCACGCACCCCTGCGCCCGTCCCAGATCTCGCCCATCATCTCGATAGTATTCAACATGCTCATCATCCGCGTCGGCCTCGCAAGCGAGCGCAGCCTCGGCGGCACCACCACCACCCCACAAGGCACCTGGGCCGCCGCCGTCTCTTCCAGCTCCCAGCGCAGTGGCCCCCGCCGGCGGCACCATGGCATCGGCATGGGCATCGGCGCGTCATTCGCGATGCAGATGCAGGACCTCAAGGTCGAGATCACACAGGTCGTGGAGGAGGACTCGGACTATTCGCCCCACTACACCCACTGTGCCGCCCCTGACGGTCCCGGTGACGAGGAGAGAGAGTCGGCGGCGGGCACTGGCACGACGCTCTCCGCGATCTCCTTTGCAGCACGTCCGGCGGTGGCCGCGGCGGATGTCAGACAGTTCAGGAGCGAGCCGCCGCTCGGGATGCCTATCGTAGTGCTAGAGTCGCCCGCTGATAGCTCGGAGTCGGGAAGGTCCTCCGTGAATGGCGGCGGCTCTGGAAAGGGAAGGGCGGAAGGTCATGCATCATGAGACGGCGCAAGGCGCAGGTAACGATGGAAGGCTGGACTCAAGTGCGGGAAGTGGAGAGGAGCATTAGTGGTAGGGGACAAGGGGCGGCGGTCACGCGGGTGGCCAATGCGTGTCGGCTTGGGTACGTTCTTCGGACGTTCTTCTCACTGCGAAAATCTGTTGCGCCGTGTCGTGGCATGGACCAGAAATAGCTACTCAAACCGAACTCGGACCATTTGCGAGAACATCAACATCCTTGTGCGTTCTTATGCGCACGATGATTCCGGTCAGTCTGAACCTTCAACACTGACAGGCCTGGGGGTGGGGGCCTTGGGCAACCTGTTCACGCGCTATGTACACTGGCATATTACTACTGATGTACGTGATATGGACACACTGACCGAACTACTTAGTTATAGATCTGGCCACCGTCGCTCATCCTATGCTTCTTACTTCACAGAGAGAGATGCACGTAATTGTGCAGTAAAGTTTGATAATTCCAAAGTCGCGTGGAAGCTGCATTGTGACTGAGCCCTCTCCGCCGTAGCTTGGGGTATCAGCTCAGGCTGAGGTAGACCCAGCACAGACTCGACTACGTCACATGACCAGATTGTGTCACACTGGGTCCATCTTGGCGGGGGCGCGACATTGCATTTCGAATGCGAATGAATACGAGTCACTAGTGAGAAAAACACGACCAGGGAACGATAGATATGTACTGTATGCAGAATTCCCTGGTTCTCGATTTTGGATGCAGTGTGCGTGTGCGATCGCATTCAAAAGGTTCGGATGCTCGGTGGAGTAAGGAATTCGATGAATGAGTACTTATGTGCGATAAGTCCCTGCGCTAGAGATGAGCGCCGTCCTCGGTCAGGTCGTTCTCACAGTTGAATACATTTGACGCGCATATGAGGGCACTTATCATGTTCATCACGTGTTGTGTCACCGGCGGGTAACGCAGTCACGACGTAGTCGAGTGTCTACCTTAGTACAAGTAGCAGTCCTACTACCGCGTAGGCTGCTTTCGATCTCTCACCTCCGACCAATTGGCTCTCGCACTGAGTTCACTATCTTCAGTGTACCGCACCATGAGCCATAATCCCCTGAGACAGTCCTCGCCGCGCGAGGAGTTCCCCTCCCCGTTCGTCTGCAGGGGCCGTGAGCCAATCACGCTTGTTGAGCTCATGGGCGGCAGTTCTCGGGCAAGATTCGCTCGAAGCCGAACTGGTGGGAAAAGGTCAGCGACGCGGCGATAGTTGCCAAGTGGCGCCAGGAAATCGTGGACGAGGATCGTCAGCTCGTCGACAGGCTGTGGGGCGGCGAGGAGTACTTCGAGGACGGTGACGGGCAGAAGAAGTGGCCGCGCGAGCCCATCACCCCCGCGCAGGTTGACTACATCTTTGCGGAGTTGGCGCATGTCGCCAGTCAGCGCGACCCAGAGACCGGGATCTTCGTATGTCCGCTTCTGTCTGTACATAAGCCTCTAGTCACTGACAATCAGTATAGGCAACTTCAGTTCAGAAGGTTTACGAGTCTCGGTCGCTCATCTCTCCCGAGATTAAGGGAGAGCTACTCAAGGGAGTCGCGCTGCTCGAGGACGTCCCCGAAGATGAGCGAGACTGGCATCCCGAGTCCGACAACCAAGTGCTTGACCTCGTTCATCCTTCCCTCTACTGCCTCCGCATCGGCGCGTCCTTCGTACGGATACCCAAGGGTAGCGCGAACGAGAACGAGGTCGAAATCGTGTCCATGGACGAGTACATCGCGCGCCGACCCGACCTCTCAGACAATTCCAAGTGGAGTCGCTGGGCGCTCTCGACTGAGTACCAATGGCTCCCCACCGACTTCTCCGTCTCGAGCTCCGGCGACGTCAAGTGCCTAGGATACATCAACAACATCCATCCTACCCATTGTGCCTCTCTATATCCTCCTATCACTGCGATCATCGGGCGCTTCGTCCCTATGTTCGAGCGTGTGCTCTCGGACACACACTCCGCCGATCCAGTGCTTGCGGTGCAGGTCGACCCATTCGACTGGTATAATGAAGAGGAAGCAACCGACGATCTTGAGACGGCCGAGGAATGGGAGGCTTGGGATCGCGAGCACAAGTGGCCGACCATCCCCGACCCGGAACCCTTCGAGCCGCAGCCCGCAAGTGAGCGAATTGACTACTCACTCAAGGACCGCAACATACAGGTGATCATCAAGCTTGCGAACATCGTCCTCACGCCGGAAAATCCGAAGTACCCCGGCGGCGCATGGCACGTCGAGGGGATGGTGAACGAGAACATCGTCGCGACCGGACTGTACTACTACGCGTGCGAGAACATCACCGAGTCGCGCCTGGACTTCCGTACTGCCGTTGGCACTGCAGTCGACCTGCCGTACGAGCAGGACGACCATAGGGGATACGTTGTCGCATACGGCTTTGGTCGCGACCACGCGCTCAACCAGCAGCTCGGACATATCGTTGCAGAGGAAGACAAGTGTATCGCCTTCCCGAACGTCTACCAGCACCACGTGGACGCGTTTGAGCTCGCGGACCCGTCGAGGCCCGGGTACCGCAAGATTCTGGCCTTTTTTCTGGTGAATCCGGACACCCGGATTCTGTCCACGATGGATGTGCCACCGCAGCAACAGGACTGGGTGTTCCAGGAACTGGAGGGGGCGCATGCCTTCCAGAAGCTCCCTCAGGAGCTGTTCGACATCGTTACTGGGTATGTGAAAGGCGTCATCTCGCGTAAGGAGGCGGAAGAACATCGCGCCAGACTGATGGACGAGCGTTCTGAATTTGTCGTGATTCATAACGAGGAGGTCTACGAGGTCGAATTTAATATGTGTGAGCACTGATATCGCTGAATATCTACGTTCGTGGGGGTATGAATGCCGATGGCATATCCATCATGCATCTATGCTGTGCTGCTTCTGGGGATAGGCAACGCCCGCAAGCATCCTTGTGTTTGTCCTTGTTTACAATCAGACCAAGCGCCCTGTTAGGATGGTACCCAGAATGCACGAAGTTTATAGGTCTAACGGGCTCATTTTTTCTGTCAAACAACACTGTGTTCAACGCCACCTACATGGTACTAGGGATTGGCCATGAAGAATCGGGGATACCAGTCGAAGTCGCTGTTCTGGATTACGTATCACAATCCTGACAGTGTCTTATTAGTCTTATTTCATGAAGGATCCCTAGATGACTGTAAAGTACATAGATTGATGTCGAAAAATGGGTAGAGAAATGACTGCAGCAGGCTACAAACTTCGCGCATAGTCGATGCTTGCGCGAGGTGCGCGCTATGTAGGCGCCGGTGCCACAAACGCGAATGCACGATGCACGTGACCCCGTAGAGGCCCATAAGTGTGAATACTTCTCATTCTTGTGGCCTGAAACTCGGGTCTCTAACACAGGTGTGTAAATTAGAATGAACTCATGAACATAATTGCATGCTTACATGCGCTTTAGTCACAACGAAGGGCGGGTTCACTGGCACACTTGCTGGTGAAGCCTGGCAGCCTGGTGGCAGTCCGATGGGGTCACACCTGCGGAGCAAGTACAAACACCGCAAGTAGATTAGTGCACAGCGCGATTCTCTCAGCAACGTGCACTCAGTACGGCGGGGTAGTGGTCACAACTCGGAGAAGCTGGTCTTCAAGCTGGGCAAATGAGGTGGCGATGGCAGTGAAGCAGGACTCAGAGAAAGCAGCTGTGGCAGACTCGATGGCAGTATCAGAGCCGTCATGGTGCAAGTTGATTTGGGACCGGACAGTTGTCGAGTGGATGACAGTGGCCCATATTGAGGAGCAACTTGAGGTCTATCACAAGGCGAAGTGCGATCAAGCCATACTGCTGAAGTCAAAGGCTGGACACAAGCTGAGAACTTGCGGTAGTATTGGACGCAAGCCTTGGAATTAAGTATATGATCCCCTTCTACAACATGATGCTCGTACATATTACATTCTACTCACACAACCACAGTCTTATATCACACACATACCTTGACATGACAGAGCCTATACCACATAGCATTTCATTCAGCTTCAAACTTCAAAACTGCGCCCCCGCGCGCGACACGCCGGATCTGTCGCGCGATGCGCCACGCGAGGGCGCGCGCGATGGGCGTCTGTTACCTGGACTGACCACTGCGGAGTAGGGCGTCTGCTGACTCAGCTGTTCATATGGCTTAGAGGCATTGCCCATCCCCAGTGCTTCATAGACTGCGGATGTTGCTTTGTAGACAGAGCTATGTACCTCGAGCTCGTTGGCGAATCAATGTCGTTTCATGAAGAGTGAGAGAGATGGAACATGTAAACACCTCGAACAGCATCATTCGTTTGGTATTACTAACACTTGTTCATTCCAGTACGTATGGTATCCCATGTACTTCTGGTATATTGAGCGATCCCCGTCTTGATACTAAGTATTCGCTCAGCACCGCGCAGGCATGCGTGAAATTCAAGTTGCGCATCTGTCAAAGGAGCAATAATTCCATCTCTTCGTCTGCCCAGTAACGGTGGAGAGTAACAAGAGGATTCAAGAAAGTGTTGCATTAAAAGCAGAATGTCCTAAGACCTCTCCGATGGAATCGGAACAAGCCGCCTGAGTCTCCGCTCAAATTTCCGTCCGAAGGTGCGCTGCGAAGCAAGCGCCGGAGCAGGGGCTTGCTTCAAACCTTGCATCCTGCAAGCGTTCTCGCCTTTGCGCGCGCGATTCAACAAATAATCTCAATCATTTTCAGACTACGTCGATACTTGTGAGCGAAACTCGCGATCTCCGTCACTGTACTGAAGATGTTCGATGGAATAGCTTGATTCGAATCAACATCTGCGAACTTCCTGCCATGGAGAAGACAAACATAGAGCGGTCATGAGCTCCTAAGCCAGGGGAGCATTTTTTACATCCATCGCATGGGGTACGAAGATTCTCGCGATGGTATGGAGGGTGACACGAGAGAAGACGCTATATCCAGCGAATCAAACTTACCTCCGCAGTAGGTTTGCAACCTTCGCGCGCGCGAAGAGTGTTAACTGTATCGTTGTGTTCGAATCGCAGGCTTATCCCCAGATCGTTTGGTCCATGCGTTTTCAAGTGGCATTCGATGACTCACCTTGACTTGTGTTGTTCGCTCAAAGTGTGGCATGTGGATAAACCGGATGATGATGATCCTACTAGGTTGCGCTGGCCGCCTCGGACCTCGAGGGAGCTAAGCATAACAACATTAATAGTGCAATTGAGAGAGGCTCACCTAGGTTTATTGTATCGGATGCCGCTTCCACTCCTGCCGAGGCGTGTCGCATGGAAGGGACTACTGCCAGCCTGAGAGCAGACAGTATCAATGCAGCGGCGGCTTTGTGAAGCGTGGAATGAGCATGTCCCTTCTAGGGATGCATGCGTGTAAGGTTGTAGCGTCTCTGAGACTCTGCGGGTGCGATCCTCGGGTCTCACTGCACCCGTGGCACGGGCTCCAATCTGCACATACTGGTAGAGCTGCCCTGACCGATGTGCCTGTGTTCGTTCGTGACAGTAGTCTAAAGAGCCAAGGTTCGAAACACTGACTCGCTCCCATACGGCTACGACTAACTCACCCCCTCCTACCTGTGTTGTCGCCGAGTCCCGAGTGAAGCGAGATACAAAGGGCAGGTATTCCCAGGCGAAAGTGACCTCACTTTTCGCTTCGTGAGGCAGCCCACCACTGACCTACCCATCCCGCCTTCGCAGCGTCACGGTTATCCTCACAACTAAAGGCGAACCCGCCACTACAACGCAATGACGGTACTCACCGGTGGATTGTCCATCGCTCAAGACACAGGTCAAATCGACGGCAGCAAGGACTTCACCACGTTGGTCATCCTCCATGGTTATGTCTGGCATAGTGGTCAGTACGCACGGTCTTCGGAGAGGTAGAAGACGATCGGCGGAGCTCACTGGCGACCAGGAAGCTTCGCGAAGCTGATTCCCATCGCGAAGGAGCACAACACTCGGCTCGTCCTCCTCCACCGTCGGGACTATCCCGGTAGCACGCCGTTCACCGAGGAAGAGCTATCCTGTCTTCGTGCCGGACCCGGGGAGTTGGGAGAGCAGGAGGAGCCTGAGGCAGAGGAAAAGGAGCGGGTTGATGGGTACATGCGCGATCGTGCGCGCGAAGTTTACGACTCTCTAGGCGATATCGTCAAACGGGGGGGCGTGGTGCCTATCCAGCCAAGTGGTACAGGTGGGATTGTCGTTGTCGGGTGGTCGCTAGCTTCGATCTGGATGAATGTCCTGCTCGCGTACGGTCCCACGTTCCAAGGAGAAGACGTCGGGTTGCCCAAGTTCTTACGCCGCGTAGTCTGTTATGGTACGTGAACACGTCGATTTCAGCGCGCGAGTTATTCAGCGTGTACGGTAGATCCCGCGTACCACATCATCGGCTACCCTCGGCTTCCCGACGGCTATAACCCCTTCTTCGACACATCCCTGAAGGAGGAAGAACGTCATGAGATCTTCAATCGTTGGATCACCGGTTACTTCTCCCATGGAGCTGAATTGGGGACCCTTGAACGTCGTATTCCCCTTGAAGAGCCCGCACCCATTATAACGCAGTGGACCCCAGAGGACATCGTTTCCATGACGCATCCACCCCCGGGAACGCCTTACGGCTCAGACTCTCTACTCTTGCGGAGCGGTATCCGGTCTGGGATCTTCGCTGCCAATAGAAAGAAGGCGCTTTTCTTCTCCGACAGCGACGAGGGAAGGGCGGACGAGCGGACATCTCGGCAACACTCTTGGAAAGACGTGGAGTTGCGCTATATCTGTTGCATACAAGGTTTATGGGAGTCCACGTATGGTGCAATGCTGCTTGGGTCAGAGCTCGAAGAAGCGAAGGAAAGAGGCGCACCGATGAGGAGTTTCAGAATGGTACGAATCGTCCATGGGAATCACTTTGTGCGTCCTTCACTTTGCCTTTTTGATATCGAAGTCGGACCTGAGGGAGACACCCGGATAAGGCACATTGGGATTATCCGAGTTTGGCCATGAAGGCGTTCCTTGAAGATGACGATATGGTCGAGTAGAAGCTGACACTGGTGGGCAGCACTATCACTAGTACTGGAATGGCCGACTTACAAGAGTTCAAACGTTCACGTTCATTACCGTCCGTCTGATGGAGCATGAGAGTACTGGCGACATGCCAACGCCAAGTCTCAAGCGCTACGCCTGCTGCTTCCATATGGTCTTGACTCTTGAGTAAAGTCGACGTTACTTATGTAACCTTCACTTCAGACCGTCCTCGGTGGCCCCCGTCGCACGGGGATCGGACAATCAAGCTGGACTTCTGATATTCGACGGACATCGAACTGTAGACAACGGGTCTCTGTCGGAGACTGACGTCGGAGATTTGGAGATCAAATTAACGTTCTCTCTGACGCCACCGTTGCCAGATGCTTCCGAATTCCGTGTTGGTCGATACTTCTTCCCTCCCTTCGTCGCACTCTCAGTACGTACGTATTCGCCCTGCTTTCCCAAGCCTTATATGGCGTTTGATCGCTGTCTCCGGCGAGGCAGCACAAGCTCGCTCATAGGCACTGAGGACGCAATGTATACTACCCACGTCTGAAGTAGGCACATAAGAGCCGGATACTACCAGGTCATAAGCTGCGCATGAAGGACTTTGAAGTTTGAGCTTGTGGCTTGCGATCGAGGTCGTCTAACCTCTTATGTCACCCGCAGGACTGAATCAAATACGGTATAGGTGCAAGTACGTGATCTCCATCCTTTCTATCTCGTCCTTCCGTTTTCGGCGCTGTTGCGGCCTTCGACCCGACTTGGTGATAACCGCTTGAACTTCGCCTTCGTCCGTCTTCTGGATCTTCAATCCTTCTATTAGGACAAGTACTTGACTATCTCAGCACCCGCATTATCCGACGCTGTGCAACGGAGCGCGGGGTGGCAGTAGGCGGCGGCGTCCTGCGTCTACTGCCATCGCATTACGCCACATTGTTGAAGTCAATTGCTTCCCAGCTGGCCTGTCTGACGGCACCTACGGACGCCGTAATGCACTTGGGCGAGTGGTGCTGGTTCTACACCCCACTCGGCCTCGTCTAGCCTGGCTAATATTCTGTTCAGATCAAAGAGGAGCGGACGAGAAAATGGCGATCGATCCGCTGGCGTTCTCTGGCAACCGTCGTAAGTACTAGCGTCTCCCTCTTGTCATCCCCCTTCCGCGGAAGGTTCTCTTTTTCCACGGATAGTAATATGCGTTTATGGTCATCGAAAGCACCAGC
Source organism: Fomes fomentarius (assembly GCA_022606135.1). Lineage (NCBI taxonomy): Eukaryota > Fungi > Basidiomycota > Agaricomycetes > Polyporales > Polyporaceae > Fomes > Fomes fomentarius. Next base: position 832,152 of record JABYQN010000014.1, on the reverse strand, counting down.
CGAGGCCCCTTTCTCGGTCGAATCGGAGGCAGGCTCAGGCTTCGAAGCCATTACCTACGTGATGGCGACCGGACTACATAAGACGTGGTGCCCTTGGAAATTTCCCCCTTAGTCTGGACTCCGTGGTCGTGCGGGTCAAGTCCACGTTTTGTCTACATCAAGTCAAGGTCGCCTCCATATGGCGCTGCTCTACCAAGCTTCGTTCTTTTCGACTTTCGCGCAAGGAGTGCTCTATGGTGAGTGATGTTCAGCTCTTCGATTGGCACTTCACACAGGCTCATTGTGTCGTATACAGGCTTCGCCCTGCTCTTGTTCTTGCTCACAACATGGTTTCTCCTCGGGAACCGCCGTAGACGTCGCGTCAACTACCCAATGCTTGTTGCATCCTGCACGCTCATGGCCCTCTCTACAGCAGTGAGTGCATGCACTACGTTTCTGTACTGCACCCCGTCATGGTGCTCAACAGGAGATGGCGGTCAACATCGCTCGCATCTATGTCGGTGTAGTCACCGTTGGGCCAACACTTGCCGGCGGACCTGACGCGTATTTGGGAGACAACTACCACATCACGTTCGTTCTCAAGAACTCCTTGTTCGCTGCGCAGGTTTTGGTACTCGATGCCGTCGTGGTATGCCCTTCAGTCTCTCTCAGTCCACCATATCATCATCATTTCTCCATGCCTGCAACTGTCTAGATCTATAGAGCGTACGTTGTCTGGCAGAACATTCTCGTCATCATCATACCGGCGCTGGGATGGTGTGGCCTTCTCGGTGAGGACAATTCTTCTTACTTGACTGTCTCCAATCATGAACGTGCTCAAAACCAGTGGTGTCCATCGCCACAAACCTCGCGCGAGCGCAGCGCATCAGCGCTGACAGCATCTTCGCTGTCGACACCGATCCCTGGATGGCCTCTCTCTACGCGTTGGATTTGGGCACAAACGTCACCGCTACCTGTATGTTGTCCCTCAGGCTATTTGCTAAGTCTGGTTACTCACGTGCTACGTTGTCTTAGCGCTCCTCGCTATCCGAATCTGGACGGTGTTGCGCAAGACGGCGCCCCAAAGCCAAGGCAGCGGTGACCTCGTAACGGTTCTACGTGTTGCCATCGAGAGCGGCGCCCTCTATTCCGCCACGATGTTCGTGTCGCTCATCCTCTTCCTCGTCCGTTCCAACGGACTCTACATCATGTCTGATATAGTGCGTATCCGCCCCATGTTTGGCACCCTCCGCTCCCTGCCGAGATCCCCGCTACTGATGCCGAGTCTGGTCTTCCATTCATATGTAGGCTTCCCCCATCATCTCAATCGTCTTCAACATGATCTTCGTCCGGCTCGGGATGGCGCAGGAGCGTAAGGCAAGGGCTTACAGTACCGTCATTGAACAAACGGGAAGCCAGAGCTCGTTTGTCATCCTCTCCCCCAAGAGTGTTCGTGGTGGTAACGCGCTACCGCGCGCTGTGTCCACTTTCTTCCCACCGGACATGGAAGCCGGCGAGGTGACAGGAAGGGTCACAGACATGTATCTCAATCCAGAGTCGCGCCGGTCTTCACATCACGGCGGCGGCGGGGTACAGGAAGTCAAGAGTCTTGACGGCCGCATCATGAGCGTGCACGGACTGGCCGTTTGAGCACCCCCGATCCTGACCTATCGTCTTCTTCTTCTCTCTCACATTCCACATTCTCTGATTGGACTCGCCCCTCTCACGACCCCGTCGATGGCGGGCCAGCGGTGGGGTTTTCGTTTATCCAAATACTTGTTGTCCGTTGTCTGTACCTACGTACGAATGTGCCATGTCGATCAACAGCAGTGTACTATCAAAAAGTGCGTTCTGTATCACTACGTCGTGTTGTTCTCGTCCAATTCTGATGCGTCCTTGACCGAGCTAGATACGAGGACGCTCATGTACGTTACCGGTAGTGGACATACCTATGGACCCTTCAATGCAGTACCTAACCATCTTTGACCTTCCCCGATTCGGTTGCGCGCGTGGCCTGTTGGCGCTACCCTTCATTGGCAGTGGTATCTCCTCACTTGTGCATGTTCACGTTTACGCGGCCCCCGTGTCGTCCATGCAACTTGTTCGGCACCATGCATGAGAACCCGAGTGGCGTACACCCCAGAATTGGCGCGAAGGCAATCTGGGCTCCATGTCTGTTGACCCACTCAGATTTCGGACCCATGAGGATGCCCCATTGTGGGGTAGTATATAGGGGTCTTGATCCGAGGGAGCTCAGGCTGCAGTAGCTGCCTCACGAAGTGCTTTCAAGTTCATGGCTCACACGCTCGGGCTTCACGTCTACCAAGACTCAGGCCCCCCGGTTGGAAGCAGCAATTATACGACACTGGTTATCCTGCACGGCTATGCGTGGCACGGTGGTGAGTCATTGGCAGACATCCCTGAGGGTCACGGCGTACGCAAATGTACATCCACGGAGCATCCTGCTAAACCACTGGTCACAGGTACCTTCGTCAAGTTGATTCCCTTTGCACAAAAGCACAACGCCCGCATTGTCCTCGTCAATCGACGCGACTATCCCGGTGCGGCCCCATACACCGAAGAGGAGCTCACGGCACTCCGGGAAGCCAATGTCGCCAAGGATCCATCCAATGCGCACGTGCTGTTTATGCCGTACCTGAAGGATCGTGCGAGGGAACTGCACTCCTTCCTCGTCAACTTCGTCGTAGAGAACGACATCCCCTCAATCCATGGCAACACAGGCGGGATCATTCTTGCCGGCTGGTCGCTTGGTTCGATCTGGATGACGGCCTTGCTCGCACACGTACAGACGTTCCCAGTGGTCGACGTTGAGCTCGGCGCGTACATGCGACGCATCGTACTACACGGTATGCTCACTTCTCCTTGCTCTCTCTTGTGCCATCCCTTCTCGTGACTGACCCCGAGTCGCTTGTTTGCCCCAATCATCATTCCCCCAGACTCTCCATACGAGGTTCTCGGGTACGCTTCTCCTGCAAACCCGCAGGGAAATCCGCTCCTAGACTCCTCACTTCCGCCCGAAGAAGTCATGCCCCGCTTTGCGACGTGGGTCAGCGGCTACTTCCTGCACGGGGAGCCGTACAAGAGCGACGGAAGCACTCTCGAGCGCTCCAACACGCAACCCTCTCCTCCCCCAACCTTGGACACCCTGACGGAAGAGGAACGCAAGTCTGCGCTCTTCCCCCCTCCAGGAGAGCAGGGTGGCTCCGATCAAATTCTCTTCGTTCGCGGGATCTCCTCCGGAGTCTTCGACACGCTACGCAAGGGCGCACTTTCCCTGAGAGCATCCGGTGTACAAGGACCTGATATGGACAGGAATAGACATGCAACTGACTCCAATACCTCTATTCAGGCAGAAGCGAGCGGCGATGCGTGGCCCAATATCGAGGTCCGCTACGTGTGGTGCGATCAGTCCGTCTGGGAGGTGATTTGGGGCATGATGAGCATGAAAGGCGAGTTAGAAGAAGCAAAGAAGGCGGGAAAGGATATCAGGAAGGTGACTTACCTGCGCCTGGAAGGCTCAAACCATTTTGTGAGCGCTATCCCCCCATGTTAGGCGCATCCGCTGACCGGAGTGTCCCATAATATGTAGGTGCACTGGGATGAACCCGAGCGTGCTCTGGAGGCCTTCTTGGTAGACAAGTCTGTTCAATAAGTTTTGGCGGAGTTCCGAAGGATGGAGAAACTGGCCACGGTCGAAGACTGTATGCGGGATCACTTCATCAAGCCATTCTTAGCTCTATTGCCCATGGTTCACACCATGTATAGTAGTGCAGGGTATCGGCGAGTGAGAAGAAAGAGAATTTCACGAACTTGGTCATCATCCTACGAACCGTCAGGCAGATTCGCACGAAACAAAGGCCACCGCGGGGCGCCCACTCATGCTTCTGGCTACAGAACCTAAGGTGTGAGGTCTGATGATGACCCAAATCAGGTACACCCCAATCCCAAGCTTGCAAAGTTTCACGCTAGCGACGTTCCCCACTCACATACCATTCAACCCTCCTCAGCGTGACCTGCATCCAGTGGGAATACGGCGCACGAACGCATTGACCCCTTCTTGGCGTCCTTCTGCGCGTATACAGGGTTAGACTTCGGCCTATGGGGAAGGCGTGCTATCATGGGAATGCCGCATACGCGGGTCAGCCACCGATCTCGGGCGAAGACAGAAGAAGACTAAGTTAGAAGCTGCGCTATGCGCTCAGCCGTCCGAGTGCTCGCTAAGTCTCAATCTCAATCTCAACCATCTCCACGCGCGCAGCTGCCGTAATGCCAGGCTCGTATCCAGGACCTCTGCACATACTCCGCGACACGGGGGCGCCCGTCGGGGCGCAAGGGGATGTCAGTAGCGACTACACGACGATAGTCCTCATTCACGGCTTCGCCTGGCACAGCGGTGAGCTCCCCAAGTCACGGTGCGCAGAATGTAGAATCTCACACGCACCACGTCCCTCAGAAATCTTCACCCCACTCATCGCACGCGCCCCGCAGCACAATGCGCGCATCGTCCTCCTCAACCGGCGCGACTACCGTGGGGCGACTCCATACGCGCCCGACGAGCTTGCCGTCCTCCAAGCAGCAACGGTAGCAGAAGATACGCATCATTTACAAGCGACCCTCCGTGCGTTCATGGCGGCGCGAGCGCGTGAAGTGTACGACTTCCTCGGGTGGTTTGTCGGGGAGCATCATATTCCCCCTGCATGTCCAAATTCAGAGAACGCCAAGGAGGGCGGGATCGTGCTGGCCGCGTGGTCCTTTGGCACCGTCCTCACAACTGCGCTCCTCGCGAATATCGCGACCTTCCCGGCCAGTGCGAGAGGAGTCGAGTTGAGAAAATATGTCCGTCGCATAATATTCTACGGTGAGCTGCACCCGAATGCTGAAAGATGAGATCGTGCCACCGAGACTGACCTCCCTTTCCGCACGCACAGACCCCCCCTACCTCGCGTTGGGCTTCCCGCCCATGCCAGAAGCCTACAACCCTCTCTCCGACCCTACCATCGCACCCAAAGATGCCACGCGCGCGTTTGCAGCCTGGGTCAGCGGGTACTACGCGCACCCTTCCATGGCACTAGATTCCGACCCAGACGAGAACCCGAGTAATCTGGTGCTCGAACGGCGCACCCCACTCGAAGCCCCGCCGCCGACGCTCTTCACGCTGACCGAGGCAGAGCGTGAGGCAGCGTTTTATCCGGGGCCGGGCGACCCGGGCGGCTCAGACACGCTCCTGCTCCTGGGCGGGCTACGCTCGGGACTGTTCGCCGCATTGCGCGAGGGCGCGTTGTTACTACCTCAGGGGTATGGTGTGTCGGTGGGGAAAGGAGCGGGTGAGGAGACGGATGCGTGGCCAAGCGTCGAGGTGAAGTACGTCTGGTGCGACCAGTGGGAGGTGCCTTGGGGGGTGTGGAACATGCGAGCACGAGTGCGGGAGGGAAGGGAAGCCGGGGAGCCGTTGCGTCCAGTCACGTTCCTGCGCGTGAGAGAAGCAAATCATTTTGTGAGTGACTGTACCTACCATGTTGCTGCTATGAAGTTTTGATGATGTTGCATATATGCAGGTTCATTCCGACGATCCGGAGCGCGCGCTCAGAGCACTCCTTTCTATTGATACTGCAGACATTGTCTAGGAACTAGTCACCGAGCGAGGGTGGTTGACGGCAAAACATCGCTCGACGTGTGCAATGAGAGGGTAGTGATAGCATAATACTACAGAGAATGTATAAAACAAGATCACGACGTACAAGTCTAAATGTCCCTTGGCCTTATCTTTGCACTCCATGTCTCTCTCATTTCGCAGACACTTTCGCCCGCTTGTACTCATTGGGGTAAACACCCCACCCCTGCATGATGAAGAACAACCTACAATTCATACAGCGGTGTCAGTAAATCATACGGCTCTATGCGCATCGTGTAAGAAGTCGCACCACTTCAGCCGATCCAGCCGGAAGATATGGAATAGCAGCAGCCACATCGCTGAGGAAAGATCGGTCACAGAAACTGACACGGCCATAGAACAGCACTAACTCAATTCCATATACGTGAAGAAGCTGAACGCGCCTCCGCGTGCACCAGACTTGACGAAGCGAATGACATCCACCCACAACTTCATGTCCTTCGGCGTCGGCCGCGCATCGGGATCCATGAGGAAGGTCAAGAGAATACGCATGTCTATAGCATCAAGTCAGCAACACAGCATATATGCAGTCGAGAACAGTACAAGTGACGCACAGATTCCTATGTGACTGCAAGTCGACATTCAATATTAACGCACAATGCTTCGCAGAATAGGTATACTCACAAATGTCCACTTAGTAAATCACGGTTCGTCAGCATATAGCAATTTGGGCGAAGGAATTGACTTACACAGTGCCAATAGCGTTCTGGTAGGCAGAGTTGGTCATAAGTATTGACCAGTCTTCCGTCGAGAAGTTCTGCAGGTACAAATTTGGCCGCTGCGAGTATTGCGTGTAAGTTTCTCGAGACAACAATGAAGCGCCACAGCGGCACGTATACCTCATAACTGTCCGGGAAGAGGTCGTCCTTGAAGAATCCGATTTCGGGCTTTTTGAACCCGGTAGCGAGAACCACCACGTCGCCCTTGATCTGCGCGAGCGGAATGAACGTCACTATGAGCTCCTTAATGTGCGAGTTATATGCGCATATACTCACCTCCCTTTCCTCCTTTCCCTCTCCAGGTTTCTCTTCCCGACCGCGCACCTTGACGTTCACACCGTCCTTCGTGAGGCGCTCAATATCGCACCGGATGTACTCGCACTTGCCGCTCTTGACAATCGGAACAAACTCGTCATTGACGACAGGCGTACTCTCGAAGAGCCCGAGACGGGCTGGGACGAGCTCGCGCGCGCCACTGTAGTTCCAGAGAGCGATAAACCTCTCCCAGAGGAAGGACAGCGGCATCTCGCGCCCGAAGGGTTGTGCGGAGATGAGCGTGTCGATGACGATGTTTCGCGGAATAATCCACTGTATGCGGAATTGAAATGAGTAGACGTGAGCACGGCGAGAGGTCGAGTGTCAATGGATACCTTGTCTTCGCGAGCAAGCATCACGCACTGCTTTGCGCCCTTCGACAACGCGGTTTCGACGGACTCCACACCACTCGCTCCACTGCCAATTACAATTATGCGCTTCCCTTCTAGAGGCGCGTCGTCGAGCTCAGAAGAATGAAAGACCTCGCCCTCGAAGACCTCACTCCTTCCTTTATGCTTTCCGTCTCCCTCGGTTGTGTTGTCATAATGCTGAGGCAGGCCAGGGAAATCGATGTGCATTGGTTTGCCACAGGTACCGACTGTCACGACCACGGCATCGAACTCGCCATCTTCGCCGTTGTTGATGGTCCATTTGGACTGCGAATGCGCTGGATCGTCTTTGATGTGTTCTGCTGTCCCGGGCACGCGTTTGACTGAGGTGACTAGGGTTTTGAAGCGAGTGCGGGGTTCGAGCTGATATTCCTTCCAGATACGGCGGATTTCTGTGACCAAAACTACTTCAGGGTCGATTCCAACGGTCAGCGGACTGAAAGTACCTGATAGGATCTCATCACGCTGGGGAAACGTTTTGGACCAGACAACTGCTGGGTGGAAGCGGTAGAGTAAGGAGTTGAGTTGCAATCCAGAAGTTTTGTTCACGTTGGCCCAAATGCCACCTTCGACCAAGGCCAGTCACGGTGACTGAATCAGTGACTATGCAAGTCGTGGTGATCATTCACATACCAACTCTGTCGCTCTGCTCATATATTACGACATCGAAACCGTGCGCGGTGGCGTGTGCAGCGCTGGAGATTCCTGTAAGGCCGGCTCCAATAATCGCAATCCTTCCTTTCGGATTCATGGGGTACTCAGGTCCTGGTGGCGGAGGCTTTCATAGAGTCAGGCCTGTGATTTTGCGGATGAAGAGTGTACACCCACCGGTTTGAAGAGCCATACGATCACATACTGGACCAGAAGATAGTAGAAGTTCAGGATGGAGATCATCCAAGTCCACGGAGACAAGACATGAGTACCAAGAGACATATTAGCACAATGAGGCGAGGGCGGAAAGAGACGTATCCGCCCTTGACATCTTTATAGGTGTGCAGTCGCTGAAGCATGTGTATTTCAATTCAGACGCCATGACGTCCCAGTCGCCTCGTGATGACGTCACGCGTTCTGCCACATTAGGTGGGTGACATTGCATTGTGGCTTGCTCCTTTGAGCGACTTTGCTTAGCGGGTAGACGACAATGACCGCCGCCGGCTGGTTCGAGTTGTGTGCCGCCAGAGGCGATGATCGCGAGCCTCGACTTGCTCGACTCTGTGACAGAGCATCACTGTGAGTAGAACTTAAGCGTTGAGATAACTCAACGAAAAGGAGCTAGCTGGGAAGATGGGCTCATGACCAGGGACCGCGTACCTATGACAAGTAAGGGGATGAATCTGGCAGAGTCATGATCAGTAGTAGTTCACTGCCAGACAGTAAAATACTATGTTGTCAGCATTGATGATGAGCGCTTCTCGCAGCTTAGGGCAGGCTTGCCCACGTCGCGACGCGTCTCACTTTCAAGTGTGCTCCTGGTCTCCGACTTAAACCCTCTATCGCATCCCAGAATCAGAATCTTCATATACCAACGAGCTGCGGCACTTATCTCTTGAATGCACTATCTTGGAAGTTTCAGTTCTTAGTACTTCAACGTTAAGGGGCCTTGGTAACTTTGGATCCACAATGGATCACGAAATGGAAGAATACGGTGAGTATCCTCCTATGCTTCTCCTCTTCCTCTTGGTAGTTGTGCTTCCTTCTCAGCGCGATGTACGCTGCCGCCGCGCTTCCGGCTAGCGCGAATGAGTACTGAGCTGGTCCGCCAGGAGTCAGGGCGATCAAGAGTGCTCTTGCAGGGGGGAGGAACTCATTGTACTTAGTCGTGGTACTCTAGAGAGACATCACCACAAGGCGTGCATTGTGTTGACTGTGCCCCACTTCTACTGCAGGATCTGACTCGCCGTCCGAACATCAAGTGGAAGATGCTCCTCCGCAGAGCAAGCGTGCGCGGAAGATCAGTCAGGCACAACGAAGGAAGGGCCAACGCCTTGTCGGTAAGCTGTCAATGCTTATCAACATGCCATTGGATGTGTTTTTCGAGGTGAGTGTATCCTTTTATCGTTGAACAGGAACTGTCTCAACTCATCTCCTACAGATTGCATCCTGTCTCCATCCACTCGACCTTCTCCACCTCGCACGTACGTCCAAGCTTCTGCGCGCAATACTTCTATCGCGCTCCAGCACATCTGCATGGAAGGCTGCGCTCTCCTCCGCGGATAGCTCGATCCCGACTGTTCCACCGGGACTGAGTGAGCCAGCTTATGCAGCTCTTCTGTTTGATCGTATCTGTTTCGTAAGCAGCACGTTGTTGTTCTGTCACCGTGGCCTGTTCTCAGGAGTGTACATAGTTATGTGGTGGAGAGCGAGCGAACTGGGTCGACTACGCTGTCCAACTTCGGCTCTGCAAGGCCTGTTACAAAGACAAGTAAGTCAGGGCATGATGATGCATGTTTCGGCTCTAACTTCATGGGTGTGCAGCATACGAAAGGGTAGTATCATCTTGCAGTCGAACCCACGGCTATTGAGTTTCCTACTCCGTCTAGTACCATGTGAGATCGGAAATGGTGCGTTTTTCCCTGTCCTGTACACAGCCAGTGCTAACATCCGATGGAAAGAGTTGGGAGAGGCACAGAACTTGATTGACCCCTCAAGTCACCGGCTAACACATAGATACTACTTGAAAGATGTCGGGACCGTGATCGAGGAGACTCGTGCCTACCGTTCTGTGGGCACACCTTTTGAAGACTACTCCAAAATCTACATAGAACGTGTGCGGGCAAGACACAAGGTGGATTCTCTCGCATCAATACTTATTTCGCCCACATAATTGACAGGTGCCCGCAGGCTGCCTTCGAGATCCTCAAGTGGACAAAAGCTGTCCGCGCGGAGAAGACGCTTGCTGATATGCGCGCTCAAATGAACAGGGTAAACAGGTGCGCTCGCTCCCTAGGTTGTGTTCCCCGAAATGAGTGCTGACATGCTCCTTTTGAGCATCACGGCAAAACTGTTGGAGCTAGGATACACAGAGGATGAATTTCCTGACTCCGAGGAGGACCCGACATGGCACAAGCTTGTGAACCAGCCAAAGGAGCTCACTGACCGTAGTACGTATATGTTTTCCAAACCCCTTCGCCCGGGGCAGATATTTACCACGGAGCGCAGTCTGGACCAACCTCCGACCGAAACTCGAAGCACAGATCGCAGTCGAGCGCCAGCGGCAGATTGTGAATGAGCGCGTAGAGCGTGCGTTCAATCGCCTCTGCGACATGATCGAGTTATTCGAGGGTTACATTGAAGAGAACATGCCCGAGGAAGAGCGCACGCTCATGCCGAACTGGGTCGACTTCGCGAAGCTCCCGAGCGTCCAGGCGCTCATGCACCGCGACGACGCGCAGGGCAACATCTCGACAGCCGAGTTCACAGCAGCCGTCCCGGAGATGCTCCGCGACATCGAGCAGTACAAGGCACACGCCAAGGTCGCGATCGTCGAACACATCAGGCAGCACCACCCGGAGATGCAGAGAACGCTCGAGGGTGTCGAACCCGCGGACGCGCTCGAGCGGTATTATGCGTACTTTGTGTGCGCGTCGTCGGACTGCGGCAGGGTCTCGTATGCGACCTTTGCTGAGTATCACGCCCATTGGCGCACGGATCACACGGATCACAAGTGGATGGCGGAGGATCCCGAGATGAAGGAGTGGCCGAGAGTGTGGCTGTCGTACAGTCTCCCCCAGGTTGCGCGTGGAGTGTTATGTGCGAATGAAATCGCGCTTGATACCCCGCAGCGTTTGTTGAACGAGTGGGTCCGTGAGGGAAGGCTGTACTGCGCGTGCGGCGATCCCATCATGCCTCTCCCTAACGAGCTCGACTTTGCGAAACTAGTGAGTTTCTGTTGCGGTGGGGGGTTACATGTGCTGACCGGAGAGCCCACCTCCCAGATGGAACACATCATCAAGCACGACCGTGCCGACAAGTTCCGCGACATTAAGAGGTGTGTACGAACTGCACACTACCTGTCACGCGACACCGACCAGGGCGCTGACACGCTACATACATCCACCTACAGGAAGCAGACGAGTAAGCCGAATCCGAACCACGTCCTCAAACACACCCACATCCTCGAAGGCCGCGAATGCAGCATCAAGCTCCTGCCGGAGGGTGCGGACACTGCACCCGCATTCGTGCGCACCACGGTCGACGAGGAGACGCGCGCGAAGATCCAAGAGCGCATCACCGCGCGCCCGAACGCGCAGGCAGGGCTGGTCTGCCGGGTCTGTAAGGGCGTATTGAAGAAGACGGCGGGCACATCCGATGTAGGCCTCCCTGAAGATCCGGAGAAGATTGTGTGGCATATGCAAAATTGGTGAGTCGTGTTGCGTTCTAAGGGTCGAAGCTGTTCGTAATCTATGTTGTGCATCGGAAGCCACGGGAAGGAGTTTGAGAAGAAGGACATTCTGTTCGAGATCCACCATTGACCTTGACTGTTTGGCCCTTCAGCCACAATTGAATAGTTCTACTGTGAACCTTCTCATGCCTTCTGTAATCCTCTGATTGCATTTACACTTCTTCCCAAGGATGGGTTTGACTGTATATGAACACCTCAATACGGATCTTTGAAGGCCTAGAACTACAAGCTTTTGACACAAGGTCTACCATTTCTACAACTTTTAACAGACTTCTATTCACCACAGAGTGCTCATGCATTATATAGCCTATCAATGCTTGATAGCAGAAAATGCTCCTCACTTGAACTATGCTGACTATGCACCATCTTGGTACTATTAGACCAGGTAACAATGTGTGGATGCTCTGATTCTCAACTGGATGACTGGGGGCACATATAAACACCATAATTGACACTATCACCATCTTGCATACATTGGCAGCTGATTGAGACTCTCCCTGGCTATGAAAGCATTGCTGCACTTAAATCTGAACAGGGATACAGTTGATGGCAACACCATGCTGAAGACAAGGGTCAGTCAGATAAAGATTAGAGGTAATAGAAGTGATCGATGCATACATGGCTGTTGTCCTCGCAGCACACGGCCTGATTGCCACAGCTGGCGCTGATTCCAACCCCAATGATTGAGATGGGGGAACACTGCAGGCCTAAGACGACATTGATGTCCTTCACGACGATGTGGAGGGCACTAAGTGCATTAGCACCCTCGGGTGAGCTTGCCTGTGTGCAGATAGATATAGTTTAGTCTAATGAAGATGTGAATATGAGAGCTGAGGTAGGGACACATACAAGTGCAGTGCTGTCGCAGCACTGAACAGGGCCAGAGTTGCAGGTACTGTTGCCAGTGTGGATGGGGTTGGCAGTAGCAAGGAGAGGGATAGCAGTGAGGGCAAGAGCAGTGAGGGCCTGAGAGAACATCTTGATGTTGCTGTGTGAGCCTGAAGTTGATTGCAGAGCTTGAGGAGCTTGAGCTGGTAGTGGTGGTGGTGGATGAGGAATATTTGGCATGATGTGAACATTTTAAATACTAGTAGGGCTGAGTCCCTGTTAGCCACATGTCAACCTCCAGTGCTTGTTAGCTACAGTTAGCCAGTCAGTTACAGTCACCCTCACACCTCCAGTCTCTGTCAGCCATAGTTACACATCCTTGTCAGCTGCATGTCATCCATGATCACTTGCTATAGCTACAAGCAGTAAGCACTATATGGTGTGCCATATATTTCTCCGAGGCACATCAAGTTCAGGATGATGGAGGAAGCTTAAGTGCATCTGAGGCCTGACAGCAGCGAGCTAAGGTGCGGAGTTAAGATATGAGCAATGCACATCCAGCGCATGCACCAACTCGGGCTCAGTGCTTTTCTTCGTCTGACTTCGCAGACTGAATCGGCACGAATCGGCATTGTAATTCGTCGGTGACACGGCCGGCGGTTGTGTGGGTCATTCGACTGTATATACGATATCTCTCCCAGAGGTCCATATATTGCCTTCATTACCTGGTGCATTAGTACGTAATGAGCGTATTCATAAGATCGGAGAGCCATCGGATGAGCAGGCGGAACGTTATTCACAATCTCAGCGAACCTGTGTCGCATCCCCGGGCGGGTCGCGGGGATTCTCCGTAGCGCGCTAGGTGCACTGCCACATGTTCAAGATACTTGCTCACTAGCGCTCACTTGCCACCACATCGTACGTCTTGAAGCTTGATGTCCTTACCCTATCCCGCATTTTCCCAGTCGCGATGGCAGCAGCCGCCTCGGTCAAGGATGCCTTCGGGTATAAGTATCTCCAGGGTAAGAACGGAAGCGGACCATTCAGGAAGCATCGTTACTGTTCCCATCGTTCCAAGAATAGCACAGTGCCTGCCACGAGTAGCGCGTTGCCGGCGTGTTAGTAACTCTGGTGTGTGGACTTTGCATGCATATTCAAGGCGGAAAGCTACTCTCATTAACAATGGAACAGGTTTTGTGCATGGCCGAGGACCAGGCAGATGCAAGTCTTTCGCACCGGAGGAACTACCGCTTCCACGAACAACTGCCTAATCGGTTCGACAGCGGCCATCGCCTTCATGATTCCATAACACGCGAGCGTCAGGGTAGCATGCATCTTCCCTCTCGACGTTGCCTCCTACCGTCATGTTCACGCCGCTCCTTTCACTCGTCAGTTTACTGGCGACGCTCGTAGCGGCCGAAATCACCATCTATGGCCCCCTAGGGCAGACAACGATCAACCCGGCGGGCACTGGGACATCTTCGGTCTCTACCGCAACTACCACGTCGTTCGTTACGACTCCAGGACCGCCTCAGTACACAGAGCTGGCTGCGTACAACCCCATTTTTATGGTCCCACCACCTGTTCCATCGGACGCGCCCAATGCCATCACACTCGGAGTTCCGAACAGCGCGCAGAACATGAATGGATTGTCTGTGCCCCAGCAAGCCACCTTCTTCGGCTTTTCCATCGAAATGTCAGTTGCGACACAGCTTAGTGAGTACTCGGTCTCTGGCTCCAATTGCCATCTCGCTCATGAGATGTCTACTTTGTAAAGTCGGGAAAAACTCGTGAGTATCTTCGATTATCACCCGGACCAGTGGCTGAAAGCGAGACAGAACGAGACTCAATGTACCCTTCCTCAATTTGATGGCGCTCATGGTAGAGAAGGCTGGCGCAGTGCACGTCCGTGTGGGAGGTAACACCCAAGAGACTGCGTTCATGGTCGACAGTTTCCCAGACGGGGGCATTCTGGAGAAGAACAAGGAAGACGCATCGAATCCGGTACGTATCTTCACCTGGTTCCCTCAACATAGCGCTTGTTTTGACACCCGTCACAGACGGGTACACCTGTCCTCGCTTTCACACCAGACCTTATCTACATGCTCGGAAACGTCTCAAGTCTTGTGAACGTCAGATGGTACTTGGGTACGTGTTTGTTCATGATCATGTAGGCGACCTGCGGCGAACTCCTTATGACCAGGTGTTCCATTCAATGACTCGACCAACTGGCGACTTCAGATTGCAGAACTCGCCGAGTCTGCCTTGGGTGACCATCTCTTAGGTTTCCAGGCTGGTAACGAACCGGATCTCTACGGATCGTATGTCTGCAACCTTCAAACGCTTGTAAAGATAGCTCGTTCTGATTGTTCTGCAGACATCAGCACCGGCAAGAGGGTTATTCCCAGTTCGACTACTTCGGAGAGTTTGGTCTTCTGACACAAGCATACGAAGCCGATCAACTGGTGAAGAACAAGAGGAGTCTTATTGCACCAAGCGTGCAGGGTGCAGACTGGGGTCCGAGGCCGGAGGCGGTCTGGGACACTGGCTTCGTTCAAGCTTACGACCAATACCTATCAGCGCTCTCCGTGGAACAGTGAGTGACGTGCCTCCATCCATGACTATGAATGTGCGTTGAGTCTGACGCTACTTAGCTACCCGAGCGACAACTGCGCTGTGATCTTCCCGCAACCCGACAACCCGCCAAAGAATCCACTGGATCTCTTCCCGACCTATCTCACGCACCAGAACGGCTTGGGCTTGGTGCAGAACTACCTCAACTCGACGCTATTGGCACAGCAGTGGGGCAAGCCGTTCTTGATGTTCGAGACGAACACGGCGTCGTGTGGCGGCTTCCCTGGCATCAGCGATACGTTCGCGTCTGCATTGTGGGCACTCGACTACGGTCTGCAGATGGCGAACAGCAACTTCACTGGAGCGCTACTGCATGCTGGTGGACAGAACGTGTCGTATAACGTGCGTACCCTTCCTTCCCACATGTGTCACCTTCTCGACCACGCTGAGCTGATCCGTGCGTTATGCCGTACAGCCCTTCACCGGTATGTTTCTATCTTTTCCGTGCTGACCTATAATTGAAACCGTGATGATCACAGCTCCTCCGACGAACCAGTCGGCATTCGACCAATGGACCATTGGCCCCATCTTCTACTCCGCGATGGTCGTCGCGGAGGCCCTTGGACAAACGAACACATCGCAGGTGAAAGACCTGCAGGACTTCCTCCCGCAGGAGAACACACACAACGACCTCACTCCGGTGTACGCGATTTATGAGAATGGCAACATAGCGCGCATGGTGTTGATGAACTTCATGACGGACCCGAGCGGCGCACACGACTACACAGCGACGGTCTTTATTGGAGGATCGGGCTTTGGAGAGGCCAACGCTGCCCCTGCACAGGTCAAGGTCAAGTAAGTCAAGTCTCATCATTCCCCACACCGAGCAGTGTCAGTTTGGCGGCCGGTGCGGATGCAGCCCGGTTCAAGCAGACTTGCATGCTGCATGACTGGTACGTTGAAGTGCTATACTGATGAATTGGTTTGCACTGCAGGTATCTACGTGCGCCCTCTGTCTCTGAGAAGGACAATATCACATGGGCAGGGCAGACGCTCGGTGGCCGCTTCCAAGTCGACGGCCGGCTCAAAGGCAGCGAGGACGTGAAGACCGTATCGTGCGACCAGAACGCGAACAGCTGCCAGATCACTGTCCCCGCCCCCGGCGCCGCGCTCGTCTTCATCTCGGACGCTGCGCAGCAGCAGGCAGGTTCGCAGGATAGCGTGCAGACGTTCCCCACCACGGCTCTCACGAAGACGAAGAACACGGTCTCGATCGACCCAAGCGTGCTCGCGACTGCGCAGGGAATGAGTGGAAAGGACCGGTCCCAGAACGCCGGGACGAGCCCCGGCAGTGCGAACGATGCGACCAGCGTGGGCCGTGCTCCGTGGCTGTTGACCGCCGCTGGCGCGCTGCTGGGCTTTTCGCTGTGTACGCGGCGACTTGCAATGGCGTTGTAGGGTGTGGCGGCTGGCCGTGCCGCCCTGGAATGGTCGCGGCGCCATACCATTCTTCTCGGATCTTGGACTCATTGCGGAGCGATCCTGCGCCTGTGCTTTGTTGGACAGTGGACATTGGTCTTTTAGAATATATCGTAACGCAATTATTGACGTAATCGCCCCAGCATTTGTTGCTCCGCGGTACACTATATGTGATGATGATACGTGATCCCAGGTCCGTCGTCTATCCAACTAAAACTATGCATTAACTGTCCGACACAGGCATACGACCTGGTGCCACCTACCAGTTCCAGTTTCAGCACGCATCGTTTGATGTAGTATGTTCGTCACTCGAACGAGAATGATGACTGCACTGGATCCGCTGTTCAGCACCGCCACAAAGCCGGCGGGGAGGGGCTGTCAGGTGTGTCAGCGACTCGCCGCGACACGTCGGCATGTCGCGCGCAATGTCGTGTCCCCTGCTTCGAGGACCGCGACGAACACGGGACCGCATTCCCGTTACAGTCGGCATTGGTTTGCCATGAACGTATCTGACTCCCGTTGACGCAAGCTCATCGAAGTCAAGTCGAGTCCTTGTACTGCCCTTCCGGTGGCAAGAACGCAGTGACACCCGTGTTGAGGTGCCTGCTCACTTCGCCAACAATCCGGTGAGTTCCTATGCACACAATCATACGTCCCTCAGTGACAATCGGCTGCTGGATGGCAGCTGCTACCCACCCTCGTTCCTGGTAATACATTGCGCGCACGCTCGACCTCATCACGCTCCTGGCCATTACGCTCAGGGCGTCCTTCAACATGAATCTGTCTTCTCCCGCCGGAGCTGTCACATTAGTTGGGTGAAGCTCTGCAGTTGGACACCGGGGGAAGCGGAAACACCAGCCTCCTATCTCACACACCTGAATTTGATGGGTTCCAAGGGGCGGCTGTCCATATGTAGCAGGGCGCGCACGTCAAAGACATGTCGGGGCCTCGGAGGCTATGCACATGTCAATACGCGTTCGAAGTCGCTTCCCCCCAACGCAAGCAATCTGAGGTACATCATGATGGGCCCCGTTCTCCCGCCGGCTTGACACTTGATATTGCAGTGCGTGTTTTTTGCATATCGAAGATACCTTGTATTCCAGCCCCGGTATCATGTCGACATACGGGCATCGCAGCCGTCATGCCTTTCCATTCGTGGCGACGGCTGCTACGAGCTATGGCGAGGCTCTGAACTGCCGCTGTGCAGAGGGTGACTGCACGTAGTCGGCTTAGGGGGAATCTAGATTGCGCTGGAGTTTTGACTCTGTACGAGTCAGAGAACGTACCTTGTAGAGGCTCTGCCGCAGTCCAATCCTGGTACGTATATAACAGTCCCTCAGGCTGCTCCGAGTCCTCATCTCACAACTCAGCACCCCAGCTCCGAACACCTCTTCGCACATCCTCTACATAACACTCGTCCCACTCTCCACATCCACAATAACAATGGCCCGCTTCTTCGCTGTCGCAGTCTTCGCCCTCCTCTCGCTCGTCATCTCCTCTCCTGTGCTCGCAGGTCCCATCCCGCGAGACGATGCCGCGCCAGTGTCTCCGGGCGATGCTGTTACTTCTTCGATCTCCTTCGCGTTCACCTACGGTAAGCGACGCGCTGTCCATTCTCCTCGCACCAGCTTACCCATCTACCATTCGTTTCTAGGACCTGGCCATGGCCCTACTACGGCCACTGGTACTACCCCTCCCGCTGCGACCACTGGCATCCCTCCTCTGGAAATGGACTGGCTCGAGTAAATGTCCCACTGCGATCATGATCGTAAGTCCTGGCTCTGCTGCGCTGCATTGTTTCGACTGCGTACTCATTGCATGCATGCCTCCCGCAGCCAGCTCTACATGCCCGAAGCTCACCTTCGGAAGCCGAGCGAGTCCCGTTTCGCGTTCGACTCATTTCCTCCAATACCCCCGCTCAACCTGAACCGTTCGCGGCCGACCCACGACTCTCATTTCTATCGGGTTTCAAGAACAGGTCCCCTATTTATTGACTCGGCTGAACCTTCCCGCATTGCCAGCAATCTGTACCACCATTCGTTCATGGACATCCGCACCCCTTCTCTTCTACAGTACCCGAGAAACGCTATCTATCGTATCCTAGAATCTTCCCTTCGTTCTCGACCCGGCTCTATCCCTTCCCAGCGCGATTGTATCCATAGGTCGCGGGCGCGACACCATCCCTCTCTTTCACGGATCCGGTGCCTACCCTAGCATCCCTGACTCATTCTGACTCTGCCCACTGTAGTTCATAGCCCTTCGTTCGGACATTGCTCCCAGGCACGGGAGCGCTAATTTGACAGTCTGCATGTACATGTACATCTTCGAGTAGTGTTACCAGCAATGGAATTGTATCATATACCATGATCACTGATTGAGGGGGCGGCCGAACCTGAGGTGAGTTCATTCAAGAGTCCTCCTCCACGCCACTTCGTCGGTATCGTAGCCATGTGGTTGAATATCTACTAGTACCCCGAGTCCGGAACTTCGTTTCCTCGATGAGATGCTGAATTCAAAGTGCGGCCCGCGCAAGGAAGGTGGATACAAATAGGCTGTGCTGGGAGGCGGTTCCGCTGGACTTCTCAAACTGATAATCTCAACCTCAACTGCCGCATCCACTTGGAGCAGTCACGCACGCCACAGCGTTACAGGCCTCCCCAGCAGTGGATCACCATCACCCTCGTTCTCTGACCATCATCTAATTGCGTCCGCTCGTATAACTTCTGTGCAGAGCGATGAATGTGACTTGGACCCAGGCGGGATGCCGTACCAGTGGGAGGACAAGGCCTTCCCCAACAGTCCACTGTGGCACCCACGGTTGAAGTCTGCTTGGGCTGGATGTCTACGACTTTGATTCTCATGCTGCGGCGGAGCGAATCTGGCAATGAGCAAGTGGTTACCAGTCATCCACATAGTGGGTGCTTCGCCTAGTCGGACCCGGAATGGAGATTCAACTTTGTTCGGATGTGACCAGCAAGCTGAGTGGCACCGCCGGCGGCCCCCGCTAGTTGAACATGTTGCGTGGCGCTGTCCGCTGAGCAACCTCAGTTCCTCTCCCCGGAGCGTTTGCCGCAGTACAAGGAATGATATATGTGGACGGTGGTGAAGAATCAACATCAGCTTGAACAAGTTCAACTTCAAGTTCTACATAGCCGGGACGATTCAGGCTGGCTGCGGACTCGCACTTGCCATTCTGGGACTGTCGAGGTGCGGAGTGTGACGCGTGACGACGCATGACACTTCGGCATTACCACCTAAGTTCGAGCCTTGTTGGACAACCACCACCACCAGACCACATCAAGACAGACATCGAACCTTGTTCAGTTTCCCGTTATCCCGAGTACGTTCCTTTTACGTTGGCCACAGAACGTTCCTTGTGGTTGATGAATTGGCACAGTAGCACTGCTGCTACCAGTAGCAGTTGGCAGGAGCACCGCACTACAAGTTCAACACCGCGAAATCATCCTTCCAGGCTACTCGGAGAAATTACAGACGCAATCATCGACTACCTGCACTACGACAAACGTTCCTTATACTCCTGCGCACTGGTCTGCCGCGCATGGCTTGCTTCGAGCCGACACCACCTCTTCCGGAGGTTCTCGCTTAGCAACCTACGCCCCACCGCTGCGTACCACCGTGGCATCGTGTTCCTCACGAGCACACCTGACGTGGAATGCCACGTACTCTTGATTGAGCTCCTTGGGCAGTGCGTTTGCCTCCCCGAACTGGACACGCTCTTCACCGCACTCCCGCACTTGCGCTCGCTCGCCCTATCAGATCTTAGCAACGACCTCCTCTTCCAGGACGTCCACATACTGCGGTTCCGCGGGATAGAAGAGCTCAGAATATCTGCGTGCCACAGCCTGAGACACAACTCCTCTTCCGCCTCCTCGGCCTCTCCGCGTTCATCCGACGGCTCGTGCTCTCCGTCTTCATTCATGTCAGCGTCGACGCGGGTATGGACGTGCTGCGCTATCCCGTGCACCCGGCGGTTGAGTAACCCTCTGCGTTAGATATCTCGTTGGCGCTCGCAAAGCTAGTGGCGGAGACGCGGACGCGGGAGACATTGTTTTCGTTTGATGATGACGTGCTTAATTGGCCGTACATTGACCAGGCAGGCGGTGTTTTCACGACCCTGGACCCGTCTGAATGCTTTAGACGCGTCATCCTTGGCCTCTTCACGGCTCCGACCGCTTGCTCCGAGGCCGCGTCTTAGGTATGTCCCTTCTGTGCGTGACGAGTTCGCACATCCCCAGGCTGATCTCTCGATATTCAAGCTCCTACGCAGCCACGCCGAGATCATCCCACATCTACCACCCACAGTACACACAATCTCTGTCACATTCGTCGCCGTGGACAGCGCCCTTGCTGACCCCGATGATGGAGACAGCACTCTTGACGACCCCGGTGTAGACAGCCAATAGGTCGAGTTCGACGCTGTGTTCTCCAGAGAAGAATTACGCCGCATCACACTCGTCCTGGACATGTCGCACGCAAAAAACGGGCATGACAGGCGATCAATACGCGTTTCTCCCCTTCGTGCGATATCTAGACTCCGGAACGTGAAGGCCCAGGGATTGGCTACAACTATTAGCCGACGGGAGACTGATACTGATGTTGACTAGGGCTATGACTCTGTATTACCACTGCGGCAGGGCAAGCCGAGTTCCGACCACTGCTGCCACGCCTCTCCACCCAGCAGTCAGCTGCAAAACGTCGGGATTTAGTCCGACAGAAGCTCGACGTTCACCATACAAACGTTGGTCGGACGCTCCTTCGAGTTCCCCAGGTGGACTTGTCCGCGCAACCATAATCTCTCTGGCTCTGCTTATGTTGTTATCATCTTTGGCCTCCATGTCCCTTCAGACTGTACCATTGCATCATGATGTCGTTCACAAAATACTCCGCGCCACATCTACCAGCATGTGTATACATGCTATGCCAACGCCATCGATAGGCTTCACTGGCGGAACCAAGTGATGACTGTGCGGGGCGTGTATCCCCCTCCAAAGCAATTCCCAATAACACCTCCAACGTTCTCTGTTTCTTTCGAAGGCTATAATGTATGCGCTCGACTGCCTGACGGTGCTATCGCGCAGCACTAGTAGTAGCAGACGGTGTCCACTAGCAAATACTTATAGCCGAAGTGATGACGTCATCAACAGCGCTTCCCTACGTACTTGCGGATTGTCACTGTCGATCACCGACCGCCTTGCAGCTTATACTACTCATGTCTGAAGGATATACCACTGGATATGTTATTCCCGCTGAAGCTCTGCGACGATACCTTGTGGATGGTGCTGGACTCACTTGGTTGGTTGAGAGGTCCTACACGCCACAACCGCCTGTGGAGGGCCAGCCATCCATGGAATGGGTGGCCCGATGGGAGCTCTTCCATGATTGCTTGGATGCGTTTAGAGACATTCGTGACGCCGCCCAGCCGGAGATCAGAGCAAAGGTCGAAATCATCTCCTGTACGTCGTTGCTCATTCACCTCCCTACTGACTGATGGACAATCATCCTCTTAGCCTTTATGGTGGAGGACGAGGCTACCGACCGAACGAAAGACATATACTATGTCCAAACCGGCGCCTTCAAACAGTACCAACGCTGGGCGAGGAACACTCCGAATGAACTCGACGTCATTGGCATCACTACGTTCATTGAAGCGGCAAATGCGATGCTGCCCGACGACGACGCACGCTTGCGTGCAGGGTTCAAGCTGGAGGACATGGAATTCGAGGTGCTTTCCAAGTCCTGTATCAGACCCCCATTCTATCGAGAGGACGAGAGGAAGGTAAGTGTGCACTTTGCTGCAAGTCAGAATTGCCCAGTAACGTCCCACATAGGAGGTTCAGGCACTTCGTATGTCGCTGTTGTCACAGTATTTGCGAACGTTGAAGGCGGCCGGTGCTTCTCAAGTTGATGTTCAAGATCAGCAAGCGTAGAGTGCGACTATGTAACGCCCATTCAAATCAACGTTGCGAATGCCTCTTCATACACGTACCATGTCATATCACGCAACTATATCTGTCCCGCGCTGGCGACGATCATGTGATATGGTGCTGGCTTGACGATGGACCAGACAGAGATGTTCAAGGACTTGCTGGAGGGAAAGGCTCTGAGCGATGCGGCGCTGACAGATTGTTGGCCTGCCTTGAATCCGAGCGACCCGTTCATACCATTCCAATAGACCATAGGATGTCAGCTCAGTCAGGGATAACATAAAGGCTTTGTACGCCGCCAGCGTGTGGGCGATGTGATCCTGCAGTTGGAACTCCCTGCGGTTGGAACACATGCTATACAACCACAGATGATCAAACCAAACAATACAAGTATGTTGGACGCGTCCATCA
Organism: Fomes fomentarius; assembly: GCA_022606135.1. Classification (NCBI taxonomy): domain Eukaryota; kingdom Fungi; phylum Basidiomycota; class Agaricomycetes; order Polyporales; family Polyporaceae; genus Fomes; species Fomes fomentarius. The sequence continues at coordinate 809,419 of JABYQN010000014.1, read as the reverse complement.
TCGCCTCCTAGCGCTCTCAATCCGTCTTCTTGTTCTTCCCCTTGGTGGTCGTCCGCTCCTGCAGCTCTATCTCCTCGTTCTGACTAACAGGCGGAAGAGGCTCGCCCTCAGGGCGAATGTCAACGCCTTTGCCGCCCTCCCCGCTCCTTACAGTCCAGTACCCAAACACCCTAGAGAACACGCTGACCCAGAACCAGCACGCGAAGGTCGCGACCTGAAGCAGGAAACGTACGAGAGGGATGAGTGGGGGAATGATGAGCGCAACGAGATCTTCTGGGTGGTAGAAGTCCTCCTGCTCTGCTATGACATAGACCGTCTTCGATGGATCGGTAGATGAAGCTTGCGGGCGGAGCGTGAGGCGCACAACGAGGCTGATTTTGGGGGAAATGCGGGATGAGGTCGGTGTGTTACACCAAGCGGAGTGAACTTACCGCGCAGGAGCGGGATTGAAAGGTGACCAACGGATATGGAATGTCTGCGTGACATCAAGGAACATCGAGTTCTTCTCCTTGTCGTAGGTCACGCCGTTCACGCGTACGCTGAGGGTCGGGGACATGATGCGATACCATCGCAGGATGGCAAGCATGGCCTCGCGTGCATTCGGCCCCCGAAGACGGCGCAGATCGGATGGCGGAACTTCAGGTCGGGGGCATAATACCTGGAGTGTGGGCCAAAAAGGTCACTATATGCGCGAGAACCGAGGGCCACCTACTCACCTGAGCACTGTCTGTGTCTGGATCTCTGGATTTACGGCAGCAGTAACGAGTACGGTGACGCTGGCGATCTCCTTGGCTGGGTCCTCCATAGCGAGCGCGGTATTCTGATAATGAAAGTGGGTGAACGGATTGTGGGAGGAAGAAAGCAAGTTGTGAGGAAAACGGGAGAACAAGTGCATGCCCGCGCAGCTGCACCTGGCACAGGGTGAAACTTAGGATAGTCTGGACCCTACTATGGTAATTAATACTGTAAGGCTAGTTTGAAATCCATCACCGTATTACCGGGCGTCTTACTGTAAACAATCTTCAGAAAGATCTTACAGTAGCCCCGGTTTGAAATCAGGAACAAGTGGTAAATGTTGCATACTATATCCTTTACTATAGGGGTTAACATTGGTTTACAATAGGTGCCCAACGGCGATTGTTTACCTGGATTACAATAGCTGTACGTGGGGAGGGGCACAATTACGGGGGGGTTTTGTAAGCAAATTTTTCGGAACAACTACCTCAAGCCGAGCGCTCTCTTTGTATTCATATGGTAATTAAGACCACAAGATCTTGATGATGCTTATTACAATCGCCCGTCTCGCATTATGGTATAGATACTGAGAAGCTACGTCTAAAAGGCTTTAGAAACCTGGTAAACGCCTCACAGGAATCATACAATGCCATCATATAAAGGCTTCTACATTCCTATGTCGGAATATGGTAATATTATGGTGAAGGGGCGATTGTAGAAATATGGTAAACAGGCCGGCGGCATCGGACAATTCGACCCAGCTGATTAAGCGGCACGTGTCACGACTGAGTACTGAACGTACTGAACGTTGAACGTTGAACGTTCATCTTCCTCAGCTAGCTTCTAGTCACCACAGATTGCAGAGCCCGGCGCCGGCTCTTCTCGACTCGGAACTCCTCCACTGGCGCCCAGCAGGCTGCCCCCTCCACCACCCAGACCCCAGCCTCCGCGACCATCCTGGCGCGCTCTCACCACCCGAAAGGTCCACGTCCATCGAGCCCCGGCTCTGGCGCGGTCTCATTCGCGGCAGTTGGGAGGAAGTGACGTCGACGTCGTAAAGATTAGGGGCGCCTTCTTTCGCTCATTGTTTCAGATACAAGGCATAGATATATTTACGAGAGAGTAAGACAGTCAACTCAGAGGGAAAAAAGTGGACGGCGAAGGATGCTGGTAAGCCCCTTTAGCATTGAGGTTGTAAGTGGGATCACCTGAGATGGGGCGGGGCGAAGATGACGCCCACGAGGCATACATCAAAGCAAATCTATCGGGTAAACCCTCTTGTAGATCAAGAGATGGATACACTCCGATAGGCCTGAAGGTAGGCCGTTACCGCATCTTCCTCGCTCACTGCGATTCTCATTGACTCCTAGAAATTTTGGGGCTACTTGTTATGCGAATGCCTATCTACAAGTAAGAGAATCACTGTGGTGATCACACGCATGATCTGATGCACCGTCGTGTAGGTCTGGTTTCAGGAAATACCATTCCGCAAGGGTGTCTATGCATGTCAACCCACTCAAGACGCGCAGCATTCATTCGGAGTGGGTACTTCTTCTCGGCACTTACGGAGCATACCTCTAAATCTATTCTAGGAATCTCAGATCTTCCAACTGCAAGTGACCTTTGTTGCCATGCAACACAGCGTCTTGACTGCTTTCAACCCAGTCTGAGTTAAGCTGGTTGAGAGCTTGAAACTGCGCGCCACAGAGCAACAAGACGCTCAGGAGTACGTGGCGTTGCTAGCACGTTGTATAAACTCCATCATTGATAACTCTCCCAGGTTCTCTAAACTGTTCATGGCTCATCTTGACAACGAGTTCAGGAAACAGCAGAATCCAGAACTGCAGTCGCTGATACCTAATCAGGTGAATCTGAAATGTTCCTTCACGATCTTGGTGTGCTGATGCCTGCACAGTTCCAAGGCAAACTGGTCTACAATACGGTCTGTCCAAACTGCCAACGACGCTCAGAGCGAGACTCTGATTTCGAGGTCAATCTCGAAGTGGGTATCATATGACAATCAGTGCTTTCTCGTGTTGCTCATATCATCTCAGAACAATGCAACGCACGAGGATCGCCTAGGTGCCCTTCTAGAGCCAGAGATTCTCTCCGGTGACAACAAGTATATGAATCCTGTTACGCCGCAGGAAGAGTCGTTAACGAGTACGCACCCTAGGTATCTATGCCAGCGATGCGACAGTCTACAAGACGCCAAACGGTACACTGGACTCCGCGAGCTCCCACCAGTCCTGCATTTCTCTCTCCTCCGCTTCGCTTACGACCTCTCATCGATGGAGCGCAAGACGTCGAAGCAGACCATCCTGATACCCACCTTCATTGATATGGACAGGTTCATTGGCCCCGACGAGGACCGTAAACAGCGCAAGAAGAAGCACACGAAGGCAAGCAAGAACCTGTATGAACTTCGTGGTGTTCTCCCGCATACAAGCGCCTACCACGGTCATTATGAGGCGCAGGTATTCGACGTACGGTGCGCACAATCATCGGTCATGGTCCACGCGGGTAGCTCATGTGTTGTGCCTGTATAGGAACCAGGAGTGGTACCAGTTCAACGACGAGGTAGTGACCAAGATCGATTCACTTGTTCCCAGGCTCGATGCCGGGAGGAAAGGGGTAAAGGGCTCGAAGGACACCAGGTCAGTACTATCTCCGTCTCATGTGGTCGCAATGCTAAGTCAATCATCAGGAAGCCTGCCAATGCTCCAACTCGAGGCCGTCCGCCTAAAAAGCGTCGACGCATTGACAGTGACAGCAACATGGAAATCATTGAGTAAGGGCTGAACACAGGTGCGCGTCCTGGCTTATGGCTGATGTATCACACAAATGACACAGACCCCTCACCTCACAGAAGAGCGAAGAGTCACCGAAGGACGGCCCAGAGTGAGTGCCATCTACCTTCTGTCCTTCAAGCTTAATCTGTATTAGGTATATCTCGTCGCGCGATGCATACATGCTGATTTATGCCCGTGTTGAAAACAAGGGCTCGAAACCAACCCTCAAAGCCAAAGCTAACGGGGCTAGCTCTAGTGGGAGCTCAGCACCCACGTCAATAGACTCTCCCTCTGCAGACGAACCTCCAGAGAAAGTGGTGGAAGTTGTGCGCTTCCTGAACGCAGAACACGTCAAGGCCTGTGATGCATATAGTCTGCGGTTTGTCGGGTGTATCATTCACCGCTGTATCACAACATTCTGATCGTTCCCCAACAGCGAGAAGGAAGCCAAAATGCGGTTCCACCACATACGCAACATGGTCATGGACATCTATCGGTCGTGGGATGTGACATCTCGCACTGAGGTGAGATCCTAGCCCTATCACGCTGTGGAGTAATGCCCTGACGACCCTCAGGATGCCGTGGTTGCAAGTCGACAAGCTTTGGAGTCCTGGTTGATTCGACATATACCGAAGCCGAAGACACCGAAGACCACGCCTGCTCTCTCAGGTAGTGCGGCACCGCAAGAAGGATCTTCGGAGTTACCGATATCTGTGTTGGATGTCGTCTGCACGCATGGGAAGCTGGACCCGGAGAAGGTGAACAACATGAAGGTTATCAAGGCGGTCAGTGTTCTTTCTTTCGGCAGTAATCGACTCCGCGACTGAGGTCGACCCTGCAGGTCGCCTATTCTCGGATCAAAAAGGAGGACGGTTGCGTGTTGAGGCTCTCCACTGCAGACGTATGTGCAGTGTGCGTAGAGCGTTTGTTTTGGGGTGCGCATGTGATCAATGTGTGCGGCATGCTCATGCCTGGCTGCTGCAGAGAAGCTCTATCAGGTGGAGCATCCGCGGCTCGTCTCCCGCTTTGACGAGGTTGCTGCTGTCGAAGATGACGAGACCGGGTATCACATCTCGAAAGCATGGCTGAAAGGTGCGGTCTCTTCATCCATGCGTCTTGCTCATGCTGACATTCCGTTGTTACAAAGATTGGCGACTGGTGACGCCCAAGATGGGCTGGCAACGAATACATCAGCCCAGTGACGAATATCTGCAGAAGCATACGGGATACTGCAGGAGCTCTTCCCGAATTGGAGGCCGCCATCGACGTCTGCGCAGCCTTGTCCTGTTTGTGAAGCGCTTCTGCACATCTCTAAGGAGGACAAGCGCGAGTATCGCAAGCAGGCGGAGGAAGAGAAGGTTTAGTGTCCTATGTCGTCTCAGTATCCGAACGTACTGATCTGGACCGGGCAGGCGAGACTGACTGAAGCACATGCACGACAATGCGCTGAACGGTAACAACGCGCTTCTCGAGGACGTCCCCTGCGCCATTGTACCTTCACAATTTGTCCGGTCCTGGCGGCAGTGGCTCTTGCGCCCAAGTGAGATTGCCCGTCCGGAAAACGTCGACAATGCCCAATTCATTTGTGAACATGGTTGATTGGCTTTCGATCCCAACATCAGCGGAGATCTGGATATCCATGACCATCGTGAAGCGCAGCGATTGGGACGCGTCAGAGGAGCTGTATGTCGAGTATTCGGAGGGTATCCTTGTTGTGGCTGACCGCGATTAGGTATCCTGCAGGGCCGCTTGTTGCTGCGGAGAACACTGAAGGCAGGTTCCTCCATGAGTTGGATGTGTGGGCCGAATGTCGGCTAAAGAGGTATATGCTTCACTCATGCAACTAGGCAGTAAGTCTCACTGTTAGTCAACAGACGGACGTCTCCCGATATGAAGGAGATCGCCATTCGTATCCTTACACTCTCTGATCCAACTCCTACACCTCAAACGTATAGCGAAGAGCTGCCTCAATCAACGAAGCCTGTACAAACCACGCTGACGACGTATAGCAAGCGGGAATGGGTGCGTTACGGGCATGCGGAGTAGAAGGCAAGTGTGAAGATGGTGACCCGGGAACGCAACAATTGGGGGAGCTTGCCAAGGCAATTGATTACGCGGGTTACAGAAGACATAGTAGTAGTCATATAGCCCTTAGGATCGCGCGAACGAAGTCAATCGCATGTGCCTAACGTCTCGTGTCTGTTTATCGGGTGAGCGTCTCTCGTCTACAGATGGTCTCGGTGACCGCGGTAGTACGCCGCTTAGAGGTGTTGTCGCTACTTATGTCCACTCTCTGGCAGTTGTGCAGAACTAGTGCGAGATCTCTATCACTGGTCACAACAGTGTCCTAACTTCTCGCGCCCGCCATTCTGTACTCAAACGATTTGCTGTAAGATCCACCGGCCGGTGGCTCACACTAGCGCCTGGGGCGCGCGGCTCGAGGTGATTGCTCAACTTGAAACCGGCCCATGTCCGTCCACCATGACCCCTTCCCCATTTCTATGTCCTCGGACTACGAATTCACGCCGACAAATTCTGAGAGACTTCCCGGTGCCGTGAGGCATCATCACAACCAACTATGCTACTCTCCGACTCATGGGGTCAAATCAATTTGTGAGCCCCTGTCTTAGTCAGTCGTGAAGCTTGAATCTTGACTTGAACAACTTGAACAACCTGAAGGGTTGTAGGCAGATCAGGGAGCGGGCTTGTGGGGTATGATTCTGATTCTGAGGTTCCCTCCACCGCCTCCCATTGCCGCCCCCTACCACCTCAATTCCCATCCATTCCGGGTCCAAACCGCTACAGCGCAACAAGATAAATACGAAAGCGAGCGCGATTCGTCTTCTCATCTAACCCAGCATGTAGCGGCTGGTGCGACGGCTGATATACCGACATACCCTTCGACGTTGCCCTCGGCCCTTCTCCCAACATGCAGGTCATCCACTTCCCGACCTCCGTATCCATACACACTCAAGCGAAGCGCAGTCTCAAGGTGGACTTATGACGCCTAGCTCCTCGTCTTGTGATTCTTCGTCACCCTTGCCCTATCTAAGTAGCGTTGCAGCGAAACTGACAACATTACCTCTCTTCGCTATCACAGACGGCTCGTGCAGACATTCTAACTCGAATACATCCCTCCTGCAGCAGACTTGCAGCACAACTCTGCACGTCCACCCGCTTATCGTCTGCATCGTACGCCGAGCACGTTTGCGATTTCCACTCGCATTCACACCTTACGCTCGCACTGTGCTCGACCGCGTGACGCACTCTGGGATCGCTTCACATACCCTCGCACAGGCTGTGACCGACACGCCGACTCCAGTGGGTGCGCGTCTCATCCTCCGCTCACAGAGAATCTCTTGGCTATTCGTCGCCAGCACATCCATCCTCAACACTCTCAGACGAGACCTCGGTTTTCCTACACTGCAGTCGTGCGCATGTATCCCCCCAGTGGGTAGTTACCAGCTGTGTCTTTGCCGACAGAGGCTGCACGATCAAATGCTTGCCTACAAAGCAGCGCCGCAGCGCACTACCCGCACACATCTTCTAGGCTCGATTTCGTTGATATGTCAGAGCTGGAGTCGCCTTCTCCCTCCTCAACGGGGTACCGCAACTTTCCCAGCCAACGGGCGACGCACACAACCTGCTTCATCATCCGATATCCTAGTTCACATCCTTCCTGACCGCCTCCGTCCATTACTCGAGCACCAGAAACCCGCTCTATTGAAGTCTGTCTACCATCAAGGAGCGCATAACGACCGACTCGCGATCTGCGGAATCGCCTGGCAACTCGCGCAACAGACGGGCACGTCCGGTTGCACTCCGATGCAGACAAGCATTAGGACGGGGAACAGGTAAATACTGAAACCGCTGAGGAAGGCGCAACAAAAGGGGCAGGACGAAGATTCGGATGGAGAGGCAGCCGAGGATGAGAACCCGTGCGTTGACCGTCCATCTGACCAGCGTACCTCCTCACGCTCATCTCCATGATGCCGACCCTTCCCCGCCCGACAATCATCGTCTAAGTTGGGTTGGAGCTCTGCGCACGGCACGCGTATCCGACGCATCGATACTGCCTCGTGAGCTCGTCGACACTGCAGTCGTGTCGGGCGGCACGGTGTCGGGGACCTCAGCCACATCCGCTCGCGAGCGCGTACATCTGCCTGAGCATCTCCACCACGTCTTGTCCTACATCTCTCAGTGGGCACGCCATCCTCATCCTCTATCGCATATCCGACAGGCGCACCAAGCACACCCTTCGCAAGCTCGACCGAATTTCCGCCAGGCACGAGTCCACCGGACCCACGCACCCCCAGCACGCCGAACAACCTGCACCAAGAGACAGGATGCATCTGCGATATGCAACAACTTGAACGACGTAGTAAGGATGCATCCCGCGTGTCCGCATCTACTCGCAATGGACGCGTCTCCGCCGATGCATCCGCAACTTCGTATGGATGGATCCCCCGTTGCCGCATCGCAAGGATGCATCCTGTCAATTGGTGCCTGTACAGCCGGTACGTACTTGCATCCTATGCATACTAGATCGCTTGCTGACGGTTGCTTGTATCTTTACTATCCATCTCGGTCCGGTAACATGTCCTATGCGACATGCATTGCTTGTTGTTCTTGACTTTCTGTGTTCCACATGTGCAATACTCTATGGTTCACACTACTACCTGTCGTTCCAATACTCCCTGTCGTTCAATACTGACCTGTTCAACGTGTTGCACTAATATAATTGATATTCATGGTACCATCCTTGCACTGTACTGAGCCTGCTCGTGCTGACTTTCCCATAGTTTCGTCCACATCCCTTTTTGACGCTCTACCCGATCTTCTCAAAGTATACAGGACCGGAATAGGAGACCATTCTCGCCCATGTTCCACGACTTTATCTGGAGGGGCTCTTTGCACATTGCAAAGATCGCATCCTTTGCGAGGTCAGGAAGGGGTGGGAAATGGAAAATGAAAATCAACAGTTTCACGCGGTGAGATACTAAGCGAAACTGCGCAAACTGATCGTTTCTCCAAGGTTTCTGGGTGGAGGACAGGATGTGTCCGTTCCAGTGTTGACCGTTGCCCGCCGTGAAACCCCTTCTCTATGCGGAGAAATGCACAGAGTAAACTCTGAAGGCGCTTAATTGCTCCCGATAAACGGTCCCGATAGGATCTAAGATTGCAAATAGGAGTGGCACGAAGCAGCGCGTTTGTTGACTCATTCTTCTGTTACCACCTAACTCATATGGCAGACGAATGGGAGGTGCGCTTCCCTGTCCATCCTGACAAACCATGCAGCTATACTCTCCCTGCATCACATCCCATTCGGTCAAACGACGATGAACCTCTTCTCCGGCTGCGCTTTGCAAATGGGAAACTTTTCCATGTACGTATCACTGCGCCACACACGGGAGTCTGCTCAGTTCACACTATCCAGGATGGAGAAGTTTCTACCCATTCCATGCGGACAGGAGTCGTAAATATATCCTCAACGCCAGAGTCCATGCTTGTGAGCACGATGAGCCATCCTCGAACCCGCATTCTTTCTCATAGGGAAGGTTAGCCTGGTCCACCGGAATTCAACGCATCTCAGGATATGACAAACACGGCTTCCATTTCGAAGCCATCGCTTGCAACTCATGATACCAGCTTGCGAACCACCAGAAAGCGCGTCTCCTTTTATGGGGTGAGACAATCAGTATACTCCGCAACGACTCGTCGTTTATTATAGTAGATTCCCTCAACATCCCAAAGAAGCAGTAGCAGCACGAGAACACGGAGCTCGATACATTCCAAGGATACACTAGTGATGGAAACACGAGTGAGACACACTCCAATTGGTAGTCTCAGAACTGATCCCTTCACGTAAATAAGGCAAAGAAGGCAGAGAAGGGGAAAGATCGTCTCCAGCCGGTATGTAGAATTTTTACTCAGATAACTTACTAAACTCAAAATGCGATCGATTGTAGATTGTTCCAGCCTCAGAGTCCTCTGAATTCGTGGGACCTTCGGGTACTGGAATGACCGCAATTGACCTCAACGATGCACCACATATATCGACGGCTCCACAGGACAACGCTGCACGGAAGGTAAGCCACTCCTTTGGGGATATGACGTCTGAAACCTGTTTAATCCATATGCAGTCGCTCGAACCTCAGAAATGGAAGCTCAGAAACAAGAATCACGAAGCAAGGTGGTTCAGCTCCCAAGGGGTAGCTGCGATCTCAGCTCCTGTCAACATAGACCTCAGTGTGAGCTTGGCTCAGGGGGATCTGTATGTGCACCGTATTCTGGACAGGGCCGCCAGTACTTTCCAGGTTTGGGTTTTCCTCCTTCGTGAAGGGTGTTTGGTTTGGGTGCCAGTGCGTCAGCCACGCAGTATCCGTCACCCCATTTTCCCCGAACTACTTTTGGTCTTCAGTGGAAACAAAGGGTCGGAGGTCCCGGGTTGGATCACAGAATCTACTGCACGTAGGAAACGAGACGATTATGTGTTCCATGTAAATGCATAATGCACACACAGTAAACACCTAGAATACCCGGTGTAACTGGTGTCGTGGGCACGCTCACGTCCTTTGCACCCGCCGCTTCCACTACTGCGGGCGTGGGTGATAGCGGATGCTGCAAGTCGAGTTGAACTCGAGCGGATGTCGTTACCCACCACCTCGATATCGATCGCGTCCTTGGACATGCTCACCCAACATCCCTACAACGTGAGCTGGTTGGGCTGCTCCCGAGCGCGCTCGGCAAGGACGCTGTGGCAAACCGCGAGGGAAGAAGTCGGTCAAGCGTTACCCTTGCGTTAATCCTTCGATTCCGCCTTGCCCAAGTCTTGCCTCCCGCCTTATAACGCTTACGGTGCTTGCCTGTCACCTTCACCAGCTTCTTCGCGCCAGCGTTAGGCTTAGGCTTACTCTTCCCAGCCTTGTCTTTCGGTGAGTTCCGTGGTATGACAGACAAGCCCGACATATCGTCGTCCAAGTCCCAGTCGTCAGACGAGTCGAGGTCGAGGTCAAGGGGCTTTTCCTTTCAAAGGGGATGGACGCGCACATCTAGAAGACGGAGACAGGCAGGAGGTATTGCATCTTCTTGCAAGTGAGGCCTGTATGGGAGCGGGAGTAATGTCAGACAATGAGCGCTAAATGTGATAAAGACGCATACATGGTCGGACTCCCTTGATGGCAGCGGTAAAGCGGCGATCTCGAACTCTTTTTCGAGCTGGAGGTTGGTCTGCTCGTCGTTGTTGCCGCTGTGAAGTGGGAGGCTCTAGTCAGATACTATTTCGGGCGAGACCAGCGATCTACAAGATGAAGTTGGATAAGTAGCTGATATTGATGGATCCCTTTGAACCAGCTGGCTATCAAGACCAATGTCAACTCTATTTGTACTGACTCCTTGCGCTTCCCTTAAACACTGGCTCTTTGTCCTATAAATCTGCTCAACGGGAGCCAATGAGTTAGGACCAGTGATGCCTTGCCACGTCATCGGGGACGCAGCGTTCCGGATCATTCTTCCATACCAATGGCCACACCAATGGAATACTTCCAGGTCTTGGCCCTCCCATTGTTTCACTTGATGTTTCGGGTGGTCAGATGGGGAACAAATGTTTGCATGCTACCGTGCTGGTGAATAGGATGAAAGATGATTATCGATGGATGTTTTAGGTGTATAAGTACGACAGTCCGCTACCCCTGAGCTGGTAGACACATCCACCATGATCAGCGCCGATATTGGAATTTGGTGTGTATCTCAGCTCCATATATGTCTCTTTGCTTCACTAACATGACTGTACCAGGGGCATCGTCCTAGAGCCAGGATCGAAGAGATCATTCACCCGTTTCCGCTCGACGCTTAGGATTACTGGCGCCGTGCTGGGGTCTGACCTCAAGGACAGTAATGCCCGAACCTCAGTAATGCTGACGTTCTCAGCATCTGATCCGACGACGATCGTGCTCTGCAACCTTGTTCCACAGCAGGTAAGACCCTCTAGCTTGTGCGCTTGGTATCTGATTGCTGATGAAGTTACTTAGGTGGAGCAAGCACCACTCAACCTCACACTTCAGGCTGCGGAGAACTGCACCTTCGAGGTTGTTGGCCCCAAGTAGGTCTATGTGAACGATATCCCAGTGAGTGATGATGACATGGAATTAGCCCAGTTCATCTGTTCGGAAATTATATCGGTAAGAGTATGTTGGTATTCGGAGAGGGCTATATTGATAATCTTGTGAGGTCATGCAGATGAACTAGCTATGATCACTATCCTCCGTTCAGTTTTGGATGACGTTCTCAAAGACAAACGAGAGCGGGAATCGTCGGAGAACCTAGGGCCGACCTCTAAGAAGAGACGTCACACCGACGAGATTGAAAGTGACACGCCAAACCAGATCTCAGAGTCATCAAAAAACACTGGGAAGCAAGCCAACTCACAGCACCGGTCCCCTGAGAGCGTACAGGATGTGATATGGCTGCGCCATAGGCCAGGAGACACGTCCGCGACCCCTGTTGCTAAGGGTGACAAGGTGTCTTTGCGTTTTGTTGTGAGGGACTCCTTAGGAGTGAAATTGTTCGCCAAATCGCGTGTTGTGAGTACCTCCACATTTCTCATTGCCGGCTTGATTATTGAAGAGCTGTAGATGACGTTCATCGTTGGGAAGGGTGAAGTTCCCCAAGGTGACCATCTCACTTCAGTGATGGAGATCAAGACTGATGGCATCATGTCCTAGGCTTTGACCAGGGTGTTGTAGGTATGCTGCGCGGAGAACAACGTAAGATCCAGGTGTCAGAGTCTTGTGCGCGGAGCGATCCTCAATTGCGAAACGTCATGGAGCCACCACAGGCTCATATCATTGGTACGCACACTCACGCTATATGAATGCCTTGTGAGTCTTACCCGTCCATAGACTGCTTACTCGAGCACGGACCGTGACCACAAGTATACCGAGGTAGTTACCTGTGTTTTCTTGTGGTTTACGAGGATAGGGTTAGAGAAGAGACGAAAGGATAGCGTGATCTGGGAGAGGCGCTGCGTTATGATACGTTGGAGTAGTATGGTGTCACGATGCCTGTCCGCCTCCCCGAGTTATGCAGATGCAACACACGTCCTTGTACGACCGTGACGACATTCACATGGAAGCGCAGCAAGCCCAGGCCGGGAACGTCCAGTACTTCTCCATGCCTGGAGAAATCCCTGTTTGTGCAGTGACTCTCGCAGGTCCCCTCAGACTGACTCGGAGGGGGAGGGATCGGGCAGGTTCTTCGACCTCAAGACCAAATTGCCTTGCTACATCTTCATCATAGGCGTTCAATTCGCTCTACTACTAATCCTAGGTACTTTTCAAGCAAATAGACTGGCAGTCACTGGGATAGTATCCTAGTATCCAGTATGGGAAGCGTTAGGAAGTTAGGGACCGATGCGAATTTTCCACGGTATGTTTTTGATAGTTTGATTGAGCAGTATGGCTCAAGATCACGAGGAAGAATGGCTCCCATCACTACATCGCCAGACCTCGCTGGATCGATTGAACCTCGCTCCTCCAGACTCTGATCTCGCTTAAGGTCCTCAATATCTTCCACTCGCTCTCCTCATCGCTATCACTGTACTCCGACCGGCTCTTCGCTCAGCTCTCTCTCTTCTACATTCTAGTGTGTAAAACACGGGAACGGTCTAAATTGGACCTACAAGGACGTGGACGGGCGACCTCGGTGTGGCTGCGAAAGAAATGGGCCGACAAAGACCCACGCATATGCGGCAGTCGCGAAAGAGAAGCTCGAGCGCATGAATGTCTCTGGGTCCAATCAAAAGTCCAGTAAGAAAAACCGAGTGACAGTAGGGGACGTACACGACTCGGGAGATGACGGAGCTGCTACAGTCTCTGCGCGACGAAGAGTGGTGAGGTCATCTGCTGGACGCGCATCGGGACGTATGTCTGGCAGAGCGGGACCCGCAATGGCGGTGGGAACTGTGAAAGTGCGGGGTGGAGTTCGAAATTCGCACGGTGTTCTTCATTATAGTCAAGGTCTTGTGAGTATGCATGATAGCGGGCGAGACGATTTGGTTGACTGCTTACGCTACGAGCAGGTTCGACGACGGCGTGATGGAGGTCGTGCTTATACAGCTGGAGCTTCCGGAGGACGGTGAGCCCAAATTCTCCGAGCTCGCAACGTTCAAGACGATCGGGTGTTCATGAACCAGGCGTACTTTGCAGGCGCTCCGGAAGCCTGTAACTGGTGAAGGGGTGGAAGCGGGTCAAACTCCAGAGTTCTTCCCAACAGAGCTTGTGTTGGTGGCAGCCACTTATTGTGGTTGAAGCACTCGCAGTAGGCCCCGCACAACTGCTGGACGCTCAGTGTCATCGACCAACGTTCGCAAATACCCACAACTCCACAATGTCCCCGCAGCATTCTGTTGAGGTTCATCGCTGCACTGTCTACGACGTACATCCTCACTGGAACTTCTTCTCCCAGCCTTAGAAGTAGGAGAATGATCAAGACATCTCGGCCCACGAAGATATTCACGAGCGAAGGCGCGTAGCTTGCAGGTGGCGTGTCGGAATACTCGGGCCCTCCCGGGGCATGAACAAAGGTGTCTGTCCATGGACGCTATCCTCCTGTACATAGGCGCCATTCTTTCTCAAGGACATTCACCTGTGCCACAGCCGACACCCAATGTCTTCTGCCACCCAGATTCCCGTTCGCTCGTGAGTACCCAACTGTGTCTCACCAGAACACTGGAACCCGCTGATAAGGACATGGACTGTAGTTGGTTTGATATCCCGTATGTTGCCTTCGGCACCACAAAGGCGTGTTACGCCGTTTCTGGTTGCTCTGGCTGGACAATTGCACACATCAGTGTTGTAGAGGTGGCGAACGAGAAATGTCTGTGATTCCGTCTTCCTTTTCCTTGAAGGCCAATCTCATCTAATACCAATGCCGCACAGATGGCCTTATCATCTGCGACGTTCTTGACTGTCGGCGTGCGCCCAACCCGACTGTAGCTCAGGTTGCCTTTGTGCTTGACGAGAACGTACAGATGTATTTGAAGCCAGAGTCACAGATAGTCTGCCTGCATGTGAACCGAGTGAGTGTTGTATGGACTATGGTAGAGTGACTGATCCATACCTCGACTCTGCAGGGCCCGTCGTTGGTGACACTTGTTCCCCTGAATGCCGATGCTCAGGTCGTAGAGATCCACTTCGATGAGCGTGAAGACTATCTCTCCTGCATCAAGGTTATCAACGACGCCGAAATCGCTACCCTAGACCAGCGTGAATGCATGGCACTAGCTTTGCGTCGAGCGCTATCAACAGCTATACCCCGGCATGCGTCCCCGACCAGCCCGAGCACTGCACGATGCACCCGCGTGAGTATTCTCTGCATGCTAACTACCTTTCCTAATCGCGAATTGTGACAGGTCCATCCACAGATGAGGGTAGCGGGAGTTTGACTGCTGAGGACTAGTTATGGAACGGGCTGAGCAAACGTTGGTATTATCGTATCATGACTCACGATGCTAGTATCATCTACCGGACTACCCGCAGAGTTTATGTGCATAGTTTCATCCACCAATACGTGTTCCGCAACGATGCAACCTTGTGTAGTTACCCATCTTAGGAATACATAATATGTACTGTCCTCGCCTTCAAAAGACATTTGCGTATTGCGGCTGAGGGGCGTTATTACCGGCACCACAGAGCTCAGCCTAAAATCCACCGCAACCAGACTCTTTAGTCAGCTAACTTTGAGAAGGTCGCCAGTGGGCCTTACTCATCTTCCTACGTTTTCAACCAGCATCGCCAAAGAGGGAAGAAGTGATGCCTACGAAGTCCCATTGAATAGACTTAAGAAATGTGAAACTTGAGGATGATGAAAATCGTGGGATCGCCGAGCATCTTCCTTTTCGGGTACAACATAGGATTTGTTTGGATCCAAAGCTCTTGCCAAACAAATGACCGAAATTGGCTGCCCAGCGCCAGTCACTCCTCGTCAGTCACTAGTCAACACTCACACTAATACCGTTTACTGCCACCCTGCTTTTATCTTGTCATGCTTCATGTATGCCCATAGTACTTCCTCTCGTAGCCCTCAGCCTGCTCTGCGCCGCCATCGACCCAAACCAATAACCCCAGCCAATATACACCATCGAGGTCGACAGGGAGAAATGGGAAGATGAGCAATAAACGATCGTGCTGGGGACAATAAACGATCGTTCTGGGGAAGCACTAACCCCCATCGACGACGGACTTCGTAGCGGTCGACCAAGGTGCGTTTGTTATGTCTCCAGCAGTCCCCGCGAATCCCACGGACCCGACCTCTGCGGCGCTCGGAACCCATGAACACCAAGGGTCGATGTACCCTATACACCGTGCGCACCTCGCGGAGCCCGCCGCCCCGTCTCGACGAGAGAAACGGGCTCCTCTCTTGGATCCTGGTCCAAAACCGGTTGAATCAATACCGCGAGGGGTATCTCGCAATCGTATGCAAGGCGCGAGGTATTTAGCCCATTCCAGGTGGATGAGACTGAAGGTGGGCTTCCCTCACTATCTGCTGACCTTCGCTGATTCCGCCGTGAAGCCAAACACCGTTGTCGTCACGCACTTGCATGGGTTGTTGAGTCATGGTGGTCGACGTGTGATGTAGTCTAGTCGCCACGCTGGAGGAGGAAGGCTTGTTCCGACGATGCCATGCATCTCGATGCACCAATACCTGACTCAGATTACGCCTCTGAGCGTGGAGACGGGTGCACTCGGGGCGTGGACAAACCTCCCGTACCCAAGGCCAGATCTCTGAAACAGCGTCTTGCCTCCTGGATGTGATTTCGAATTTGAACAAGTCGCACTGGAGCCGTCTGTCGTGGACGCTCTCGTCAAACGTCAAACGCTCGCCAGACCTCCTTCATTGCAAACGAACTGTTCAGCATGTGTCAACCCACCGGATTCTCACTCCTCCCTTCGTCACTCCTTGCCCTCGTTGGCCTTGCGCTCAGCCTGACATCGAGGTGGCTAGCGTCAATGGCTGACAGCTTCAATCACACTGCGATCGGCCGAGCTAACACTTGATTCAACATGTGTGCAATCTTCGGCTCTTGTTCTTGTTGATGTTAAAGTTGACATGCTTGATTTGCAGGATACGGGAAGGGTGAGAGTGGTGAGAGAAGAAGGCGGAGGGGGCGCTGCAGAGGTATGAGGAACGTAGTGCGAGCGGCGGCGATTAGGCTGCTCGATGGTTGGGTATGAGGATTATATGGTGCGCTCGCATAAGCTAGAGCTGACAGAATCTTTACTTGTACCATGGGACAGTATCCGTATGCCGTAAACAGATAGTTGGATACGGTATCGTATCATGTGCATGGAAGACGAATCGCTGCCTGTCGTCAAATTCGGACCACAGTAGAGCTCAGCCGGGGGCGTCCCGATCTCCCGGCCACACATACATAGCTGCGTTGACGACACCGTTGTAGCTTCCTCAAGTGAGTATTCTTGTGTTGAATAACGAGATAGACCATGCGGTTCTGTGTGCTAGCGGCCATTGTACACCCCTTACACTGTTCAACCCGAGACACGCTGTCATTGCCTCCAGGCTGGCTGGAGTCCCCGACTCTGACCAGGAGAGAGGGCTTTGTCCTGCTCAAACGGCCCCAGCTTCAGTCCGTTGGACCTTAGAAAACAGCCACAACGGCAGTGTTAAACCGTGATGTGACGACACTTCCACTTGGTGCTCACACAACGATCGGTCTTCAGAAGACGGGTCTCTCCCTCATTGAGATCAGTGACAGAACGACCGTGTTCCTAGCCTATCTTGCAGCCAAGAGAGATAGAGCTTAGAGAGCCAAGAGCAAATGGGTGGAAGCCGTGCTGCTGGCATTGGGGACGTGATATATCTCCACAAATTACACACAGACGTGATACACAGGATTGAATTCTGCCATATGGGTTTTATTACTTGACAACAAGCTTGACGAGTAAATATCTACACTCAGCCCAGGAATGGTTGCAGGACAATGCGTATCAGAGGCAAGAAAATGACGCGCATGAGCAAGCCAAGTGCCTCGAGTGGTCCTTGAGGAGCATTGACAGCAATCCTTGTGTTGTACAGAGTGAGTGCCACTGCTAGAGTCGACGGTGAAGGATTAGGACTCACTCGTAAGCCGGTGGCATAGGCGCCTGTGGGTTGTAGGGGGGGGAGGGTTGTGGACATCCTCAGAGCCCAGGCCAGGGGGTGCCTCAACGACGTGGACCACGGGGACATCGTCAGGCGGGGGAACGGGGAGGAGGAGTGGGCAAGACACAATTGGGGCCTGGCCAGCCAGGTGTCGACGCTCAGCAGCAACTACAGCTGCCCGAATAAGATCGAGACACGGGCTGCTATCACCTTCACCAGTCAAGTAAAAGCGGTGCTCGGTTGCGTTGTCGTCGTGGAATATCACTGCAGTCGTGTACATCTCCTGAATGCAAGTAAGTCACTATCGTGGGAAGGGACAAAGGAATCCGAGTCATACCTCGTACTCCTGTAATTTCCAGTCGGGTTGGATAGTCCCTATGAGCAGCCTTTGCCCGGAGTCCGCAATGGCGAGCATCGTCCCTGATGTCTGCTGAGAGACGTTGACGAAACGAAAAGCTACGTACATGCTCACCAACGACAAGCTCGCCCGCGGCGTTGAGGGAATGAATGATGATCAACTTTCCCGTCTGGGTGTAAAGCATACCATCCGCCACGAACGAAAATTCGAGGCTGTTGAAAGTTGACACCGAGTCGGCCACAACCCGGCTAAGAGAACGCAGTGGTCAGTGCAATGGTGGATGTGTAAGTGCGGAAGAGAATGATGCACCTGGAAGCGTCTACATGGGCTGACTGGGAATTATCCATCTAGGTGGGTTCTGTTCAAAAAAGGTAGTAGATGTATCAGTGTCGTTGAAGGCGCAAATACGGTAGGGAGGGAGAACTGGAGTGCGGTGGCACGGGCATCTATACGCCCATCCTACCGGCGAAAGGCCCTTTGTGATAATGAGTGAATCAAGCGCATCGTGCGGCAGATGACGATTGACCGACATCAGGATTAAGTCAAACCCCTAAGAGGTTAAAGACTGACAAGAAGACTGACAAGAAGTTTGGACATGCCACAGTTAGTGGAATCGAGGAGGGAGGAGAGAGGAGGCCGGCGGGACACATTAGGCGCGCGTGGCGACTCAGCCGGAGCAGTGTCAAGGCAACCTGATATATAAGGATGATGTATATACAGATGAATGCATATAGTTATGTGGAGCAGATGACAGGGAAGCAAAGAAAAGGTAGAGCAGAACGGAAAGGAGCAGAACTGAGCAAAAGGGAGTACATCGGGGCGGGAGGGAATAGATAGTCCGACAAACTGGGAGTGGTGGTGGTGGTGGTAATAGGAGCAAGAAGTGAAAGGAAGAGAGGAAACGGCCCCAACAGAACTTGAACAGCCGATTATGTGGCGTATGTAATCATGCAGCCCACCCTAGCGAGCTGTGAGTTCTCGCCTTCCGCTGAGTCCTCGAGTACGGCTGCACGGTATCGTAGCTCTCGCACTTGGGCTTGATTTAAGTCTAGCATAGTTCAAGTATCCCAGAGTAGATCATCGAGAGCATCGTTACCAAGAAGGCCTCGTGGACGCACAACTCGTGAATGTGGATCAACTGGTCTTCCAGACGATGGAGCGCGGACATCGTAACTGCGGCGTCGAGAATGACGTGGGTGATCTGAGAGGAGAAGGCATCCATTTTTGACCGAGATGACCGAAGAATGGCAGCATCGACCTCCTCAGAGCCATCTCTTTGTGCGGCGTCGATAGCACGATAATGATCAGTGTTGAAAGAGACAATGCTGTGAAAGACAGTGTAAGCCGGCGTCCAATATGTACTGCGAGGGACGCTACCTGTCGAACATTATCTAGATATTGAAGGTCTCTGTAGACCACGACCCGCGTACCGCGCATCCCTGGCAAAGTCCTGGAGTGCGTCTGCTAGTACGATCTTGACAGGAACGTTGCTCGCCCCGCACCACGGCCACCAAGTCACCCAACAGCAAGCTCCGGATGCTTGACGTTCGAGAGAAGGTCAAAGCTGCTCGTCGTGTCTAAACTGAAGTCCTAGACTCTGAGGACTGGGGAAGTACGATGGACGAGGGTTGGTTAACTTTACTAGACACTGGCAGACACGAGGGGAATATGTTGGGGAAAGGTATATTGTACAGTGATGAGGCAATGGACTTCATGGTAACGGCGGATGTGACAACAAGAACCGGTAGAAGTGCCACGACGAGCGAGAAGGTGCGCCAAGGTAGCTTCAGGAGCACGAAAGCGATTGCCATGATATCCACAATCTGCATGCCAACCTCACGCACACGGTGGCGAAGGGAACGTGTTGCCTGTAAATTCAGGGGAGAAGAAGTACATGACATCTCTACGGAGATCCTTAGCTCGCACCTTTTCGCGTTCTGGGCCTGAAGTTTGCGGCGACATGAGAGCGTATCTAGCTGGTGGCACGAGGGAGTCCCACCATTGTTATTTCCTAGCAAGGTGTCGGTGGCCACAAGTCGTCTGGGAAACGTCGACAGGATTGAGTGAACTCTTCCTGATATTGCTGCCTCGCCCAGGCTTTGAACGAGGGTATATCGTGCTTTGAGCGTGTGTGTGGTGGTGGCCATACCCTGCTCAAAGTGTGAAGATTCCCAGGGCGCGCGTCGCGACGCTTCGCCTCAGACGAGGGACTTGGACCTCTGCCGTCTGTTCCTCTCTTCGCCTATTATCAGTATCTTGCTTGTTGATCAACTGCGTGACTTACCACACACACACCAGTACCCCGAAGATGGCGACCAAGAGCTCCAAGCACAGGCAGAGTCTGTCTCGGTTGAACCTGCGTGCACTCTACAAACAAAATCACTGTCGGTGAGCCTACTACGGGCTATGGGATGGAGGGATTGATTGAGATGGCTTAACGCGTCTCACAGCGTCACCTAGGTCTCTCCTGTGTCAAGCGTTCCTAGGTTCGTGCGAAGCCTGGAAAGCGCGAAGTACTGTGATGTCACCGATGAGCATTCCATTCCAGTTTGCAGCGGTACGCGAACGCCAGTGCGACACGGTCGTCGGGGCCGCCGAAGAACGGCATGAACACATGGTACCGCGCGCCGCTCTCGGGTCCGAAGGCCTGTGGGAAGCCACGGTCCTGGAACATCGCGACGTCAGCGGCCGTGTCCGCGAAGACGCGCCGCATGTACTGCGAGTGCCGGGCGACGGCTTGGTGGTTACCCTCGCGTTTCTGCTGGAAGAGCGTGTCGAAAGAGTAGGCATTGGAGGAACCCGGGGTTTCATTGCCGGCAGTGGCCGTCGATGGACGTGAGGCCGCTCGTCCAGGGAAGGATGACCATCTGGTCGCACGCCAGTGCTCGGGGACGTTGTCCGAGAAATCCTCGTACCGTACGACAGCGAGTGAGTTGGAGA
Source organism: Fomes fomentarius (assembly GCA_022606135.1). Classification (NCBI taxonomy): domain Eukaryota; kingdom Fungi; phylum Basidiomycota; class Agaricomycetes; order Polyporales; family Polyporaceae; genus Fomes; species Fomes fomentarius. The sequence goes on along the minus strand of JABYQN010000014.1, from coordinate 788,437 downwards.
CGGTCATAGGGTGGAGGTATCCGTGCGTCGTGAGAATCGCGAGGACGGGATCGCTGTGGACGAGCGCGTCTGACTTCTGCGACTTGAGCACAGCGGAGGTCCGGTTCAAGAGCTCGATCAGGCGGAGCGCATCGACGGAGATCTGCGGTCCTCTGCCTGGCGGTGTGGTGCAGCGGGCTGCCTTCTCGTCTGAGCTGGGGTCGGAAACCGATGGGGACTCGCGTGTGACTGCAGACGAGGACTGTAAGAGCTGTGTGAGGGTGATGACAGCTGGGAGCTGTTCAATGTGGTCAACAATGACTGCGAAGCGAGTCCTGATCGCCGCCTGAATGTCGCTCTGCGGTGCCTCAGCGCCGCTCTCTGGGGACGAGCTGATGCCAGACGCGCGCTTTGTCACAACACCCGTAGTGGCGGGTAGAAGAGGAGGGTGAGCGGGGTGGTCATGAACGTCAGCACGAGTGCGTGCAGGACGAACATGGAGAACGTACGTGTGTCGAGAATCTTGACCTGGATGCCGACGTTCAGCACGATCAGCTCGACCAGACTGTACGTGCGGATAGTGAGCTTCAGAGCGACCGAACGATGGAAAGCTACTGACCCTTGGCAACTTATGAGTGTACCGATGGCACCGGACTCGAGCACATTAAGGCCGCACAACCTGGCGGTAATACAGTCCAGGCCCAGCACTCAGGCCAAACAAGCTCCATACGGTCGAACAAAAACCGAGTCCCTGCCCTTCGATAATCCCATTTCATTCCATCCCATCCCAAACCACCATCTGCGCTCCCTCGAGATACTACCATCCACCTTCACCTCGAGATCCACCGCCAACCCAGCTACCTCCGCGGCCCGTTGTACAGTGTGTCGTCCACCCACTCCACCGCGTTCCCAATCGGATACTGCGGCGCGTAGTGGCTCCGCGAGTGCCGGTGGCCGTTCGACGTCCCGCTGGCGGAGAGGATGCTGTTATTGCTGGGGTACGAGCCGTGCGCGCCGCCGATGCTGCCGCCGCTCCTGCGCTGGCTCTGCCCTTGTAGAGGGCCAGAGGCGCTACGCGAGTGTGTCGAGCTCTGCTGACGGTGTGAGGGGCTTTGTCGGGGGACTGATGCGGGGACGCCGGGATGCTTGTCAGATCAAAGGATGCGTGCATGGAGCGAATAAGGACTTACTTGGGCCGGTACATCGGCGGCTGCCCAGCCCGGCGAGCCATCGCTGCGGGATTACAGCCGATCGGTCCAGTGCCTGGGTAGCTGGGCATCCACTCTGCTTTCGGTGTCTTGGAGCGACACGACCGGAAGAGACCTATGTGGCGTTTCGTGAGTGTCTGGATGGAGCGACAGGCCACAAGTACACTTACAGCGAAGTATGCCATAGAGGATCAGGAGGACTGCGAGCTACGTGTCAGGAGAAATTCGCGTACGTCGAGCGGTTTAAGAGCATACCTTGAAGACCTCCATCCATGATCCAGGTTTACAGTTGCCAGAGATACAAGTTCCGCCGTAGCCTATTAAGATGGTCGCAACCTGATCCCCGCACAACAAAACCAATGTACGTACCACATGGAGAGCCATCTACAAGTGTTGACTGGAGGACGACGCACTGGTTCGAGTTGTTCGATCCTGACACGAGACCTGGCACGACTTGTCGTTGTTACTCGGACAAGCCTTCTGGAGCCCCATAGAGGCGCCGACGAGCTGACATTGCTCTGCGAACACCAACACCAAGATCAGCCTCACTCTCACAACCCGCATAGAAACCCACGCACAATCGAGCGACGTGCACTGTCCACTCGCACACGCAAGACCATCTGAACCACAACTCTGCCCGTTCGGAGCCGTGATATCCTGTGGACACTGCTTGATGTGCTTACTATTGCCAGTACACTTCTCCTCGCTATCACACCGGTCATCCTTGCTCGGGCGGCACACCTGCGTCGCTAGCGCGAAGGCGCACTGGTTCGTGCAGCACGGCGAGCTGTCCGGGTCGCAGACGGCGCCGTTTCTGAACTTGCATGCTGATGCGTCGCAGCAGGACGAGTTGGAGTTGATGCCTGGTCGCAGTCTTCGCCATCCTCGACGATGCCGTTGCCACACATCTTGAGCGTGATGGGCGGCTTCCTGTCCGTGAGGGAGGTCGGCGCGTTAGGATCGATGATGCTAGAGGTGTTCGTGCGGCCGCCGGAGGTCCCTGCCATGAGTGAGCCTGGGAGGAAGTCAATTATCAGCGGACACACAAGCGAGGGGTGACAGGGACGTACAGATATTGCCGATACTGCAGGGCGAAAAGTTAATCTCGTCTGTGTCTGCGACGGGACTCATGATGAACTGCGAGTTCGCGTCGCATGTCGAGGTCGAAAGAGGGCAGCAATTGACTGATTGCGACTCGCATCCGTTCGCGCATGAACATCCGTCGGCGCACTGCGAGTATGGTCAGTACCGCCAGCTGCATGCGGCAAACCGTCTGATACTTACATCGTGCTGTGGCGCAAAGGTGGGATGAGCATCATGTCATGCAGCATGACGTTGACATATCACTCACGATGGCACCGAAATTATGACCGATCTCATGAGCAACCACCTGCCACTCCGTCCTTCCACCCGTCGACACGGCCTGGCCAGAGACAACAGGCGGGTCCTGGCCCGAAGCAGTATGCTGGCAGAGAGTTGCAAGCCACGCAATGCCGACTTCAGAACCTGTCGGGCATCCGCTCTTCAGGTGCCACAGAGCAGCACCGTCGTCACTTTTGGTGCATCGCCATTCGGAGAAGATGGAGAGACGATCGTTCAGCGTGATCGACTCTTGGCAGGCGACGTTCCACGGGAAGTCGGAGGGTGTAGAAGAAGGACATCTGCTCAAAAAATATCAATGCTAGCATGCGACAGAGACGATGGATGGAGACTGACGTTGGCGGGCGAACCTCAAGCTCGATGATGCCAAGCGAGAAGGACACAATGATGCAAATGAGGGTCACGTAGCCCCAGGTCTCTCCTGTGTCAAGCGTTCCTAGGTTCGTGCGAAGCCTGGAAAGCGCGAAGTACTGTGATGTCACCGATGAGCATTCCATTCCAGTTTGCAGCGGTAACATGTGAGAACGCACCAAGGGGAGGAAGAGGACGGAGCGCAGATCCTCTAGCTTTTCCACCAAAGCGATTGCATATCCGTTGTCATGCGGGATAACCAGCCAGTGAGGAATCCACCCTGATTGTTCGTGGTCAGTGCGGTCCGCCTTCGTCAGGAGGCAAACACTCACGAAGATGGCACGATGATGTCAGTGTAAAAGCCTGAGATCAGGATCATAACGATCGTAACGGTCATCAGGGTGCCAGCGTCCAGGCTGCCACTCTTTTTTGCCAGCCAGCGGTAGCTCCAGCGAACGGGGAAGATGATGAACACGACAAACCCGATTCCAGCCAGAAGGACCCAGGGCGCAGTCAGCCCTTTCGACGCGTTGATCAATGTGACAGTGACAACTGAAAAAATGTGTCATTTATGGTTGTGCGCTGGGCACGGAATTAGCGCTACCTACCATCGTTACCAACGCCGGCGGAAAGGACTACGACTATCACAGTGGTGCGGAGCTACCCGTCGGCCTTTGTCGTGTCGAAGCGGTACTCGCCCTGGAAGCCCATGGCACGTCCTCGTAGTTGCGCAGCTGCCAGAAGAAGAGCTTCCCGAGGTCGCGTGAGTAGATGAACTGCCAGAGCGACTTGCACGAGCCCCAGACGGTGAATGGCGTGTCGTTATCTGCCAATGTGGAGCCCAGCAAACGTGGGTAAACGGGAGTGATAGTGCGGAGGTGGAAGCCCAGAGTTCAAGACGGGGGCAAGTGGACAGCGAAGGGAAATAGCGGGAAGTGAGTATGATTAGATATAGAGAAGTAGGAGAGACAAACTCTTTGCGAAATAGCACTTGTGCATCAGGGCGGGAAGAACGTGTGCGCTCTCGAGATCGCTATAACTCCGCAGAAAGCACCTCATTACACCGAACATGGAAGCGCACATAAGACAGGACGTACAAGTTGTCATGCGGGCCGCAGACGTTTGTTGGGATCGCGGAAGTGAAGTTGTCGCCATACTGGTCCTTGTATGCGCTGCAACGCCGTGCACGCAGTCAGCCTACGCACCTCACAAAGATAAGATTGGACGGTGCCTAAAGCGTACCGATTCTGGATGTCTACCAGCCGTTTTGCACCCGCGCAGAGCTCACAATCCTCGCCGCGCCAGCAGCGCTCGTTAACTTCTACGAGGCTCTTGACAGTGTTCTTCAAACGAGAAAGGTCCGACAAGGACCGCCGGCGTAAGCCAGTAGTAAGCCGCGAAAAGACCGAAGAGGTCGACCCATCCGTGTCGCGGTCATGCGATTCGGAGTTGGAAGAGGGCACCGATGTTAGAGGACGACATCGAGGACGCGGTAGAGGAGAGCGTAGAGAACGGACAGGAGGGAGCCGTACTCTCGGCGCCCCACGTTCCGTTCCGTTCCGTAAGCACGCAGATGCGCTGCCAGTGCCAATGCTCAATGAGAAACCCGACTTTCCCTCGTACCACGCCGCATACTCTGATGTGTCTGTTATACTCTATTTTCCATGCGCTCCGATTCCGGGTACATGTCATTTTCATAACAGTACGTGGTTACGGGATTTCATTCTGTATCAGAATACACTGCAGTGAATATAACGGATCGTGGGTGCCAGTCAAATGCCGTATAGCAGTGACTGGTTACAAATGGTATGAACAACGACACAGTCGTCAGGGAGGACATCAACAACGCCAGGACCTGCGAAGAAATGTGCGATACGGATGATATCGAAAGTTACTGCCCAAGTGTTCCAACCTGCGCGATTGGTGCCATCGCGTGATCTGAACCTCTTGATGAAAGCCTCGACGAGTACGACATCACCCCTCTGCACGCGACCACGGTCAAATTTGTTCATGTCGCTCCAGCTTTGTGCTCTGCGTTTTCGCTTTTGCTCCCTGGCGCACCAGCTCAGTTGGGAACACTGGGCCTTTAGCATGGCTTCCTCACTTTTGACACGCCCTCCTTTAGCGTGCGGCTCGTGGAGGACTCACATATGCTCTAATCGCGGCAGAAAGGGCAAAACGTTGGGCTTCGACTTCATCCCTAGGGACGTCATGAACTAGCGCGAGTTTGACGGTGACTACCATCTCGGCGACATCGTTGCGTCCTCTTCGTGGACGACTAGTGACTCGGCTGCACAACGTGAGGCTATCGGACCGCTCGCAGTGTCCGGGAATACACTAGCCGTAGGGAGCCTCCGCCCCAACTTGGCCTACGAGCGAGCTTCTGAACATTACGCGCAGATGGGTCGTCGCCGAGGGGTTTTCCAGCTCCTCTTCGATGTTACCAATTCCCAGAAGGGTGTACGTAAAATCAATTGACTGTAGAGGCTGACACTATTCATCTTTGTAGATCTTCACCGGGCGCTCTGCAGCACAGACGAATTAGCGCAGCCTATTGGACCTGTACGTCGGCCAGGGCGCTGGCTACGTTCAAGTGATGCCTTCTGTTGGGCACGCTTCCTCCTCTCCTCGTTCTCCCCGCGAGCAACTCTCCTCTCGAAGTCTGGCACTTCCTTCCCGAGACGTCCAGCGATGTGCGACTCGTGGACGGACGAGACGCGTTATACCTCGCGATCAAGGTTCGCACGGGACGAGACCATCGACGCCGGTCCATTTGCTTTCAAGCCATACAGGCTTGCGTCTCTTGTAGATCCGAAGAACATCGACTTGCTGAAGGTGATGGGAGGCATCACCACAGTCTGTTAAAGGGTCTCGGTACGCATAGGATGGCAAGAAGGCTCTTGGGAAAGCTGCGGACGCACCGCACCACCGGTGGTTCGTGTTTCCCTCTGACAAGGATGGCCGACCTGGCGCCGGAGATGAACCTGGTGCCAGTGCTGGCACTTCGCAGCGTCATGACCGACAACCAGAGACCGCTGGTGATGTACCAAGGCTGGTGCTCACTGGCTCTGGAGGGGAGGATGCGGAGTCTCAGACTGGTGGCGACCATATACAGAGGCTAGGGCGTAGGTCATCCTAGACGACCCGGATGCGACGACCCGGATGCTGCTATTCCAATCTCGGTCTCGGTTTGTCCTCATCCCGCCCGTGCCTCTTGCTGTTTCTGGTGGATACCCCCTTGCAATGTCGGCCTCGAGGAGCGGTGACGCGTTTTCGGTGCAAATGTCCTCCCGGCTCGCCCGTCGAAGAGTCTCCTGCAGCTGATGTAGCTGATGTGGAAGGACAAAGTTTTCGTAAGTGGATCATAGCAACGTGTCGTCATCTTCTCATGCTGAAGGGAATGATCTAGGGCTTACTGTCAATCGCAGTCGTCTTGCTCGCTCTCCGTTTCTTCCAAGATTTCGGGAATCCGAGGTTTGTGGCATCACTGGAAGATGGTGCTATAGTTCTATCTAACGTTTCTACACTAAGAACGCCGCTCGCTGTGATACTCGCTCTTGCGTTCGCTACGCAACGCCTGACGAAGGCAAACCTTATCGTTCGTGTACTCGGATCTTGCGACACCACGGCGAATGCTTCCACGATATGTACGGACAAGACAGGCACGCTCAACTACAACGACATGACGCTCATTGCGGGCTCCGTCCGCATTCACGGCAAGTTCGTCCACCGCCTCGAGGAGAACAAGACCCTAACTATTGCGGACGAAGAGCGAAGGGCTCTTTCACCAAGCACGCGGAGGACTTTTCCATCGACGAGGCGCACATTGACGAGACGCTTTCTCCCTCTATCCAGGATCTCTTCAACAAGGCCATTCACAACAACTCCACTGCGTTCCAGAACGATGAACCCGAGACCGGCGACAAACTTTCGTCGGTAGCGGAGACCGCGCTCCTGAAGTTCGCTAAGGAGAACGGCCAGGCTGACTACAAGCAGACGCGAGAGAGCGCCGACGTTTTTCTTATGATCTCGTCCTCTAGCGAGCACAAGGCCACGGGCGTTGTCGTCAAGATCTCGAAGCGCCAGTACTGCGTCTACCTCAAGGGTGCTGATATTCTCACTAAGAAGTGCACTAATCATATCGTCGTCGAGCGTAGCTCGCATGAGGCTGACTTCGCCGGACTCCGCCCTATCGATGAGCTCGGACGCGACAACATTCAACGAACTATCATAATCTACGCTTATCAGACCCTCCGGGCTATCGCAATACGCTACCGTGACTTTGAGAGCTGGCCGCCCCCGGGGGTGCACGCTCTGTCGGAAGAGGAGGTGAGTGGTTTGAGTGGTCACGCCAAGGATGATGCCAACACCATACAGGTCCTATATGGAGAACTCCCGCTGCGCCCGGGTATGCGCGAAGCCGTCGCTGACTGCCACAAGGCCGGTGTGACCGTCGAGATGTGCACAGGCGATAATGACCTCACAGTGCGTTCGATTGCGCTTCAATGTGATATCTATGCTGCGGCGGCATCATCATGCAAGGTCTTCCAGCAGCTTGACAAGAAGGGCCTCCAGGAGGTCATGCCGCACCTTCAAATTCTTGCTCGCTCATCTCCGGACCAGCTTCTTGTTGAAAGACTTCGCGAGCTCCACGAGATCGTCGGTGTCACTGGTGACGGTACGAACGATGGCCCCGCCCTCAAGAAAGCCGACGTTGGTTTCACTATGATCGCCGGTACTGAGGTCACAGGTCACAACGGAGGCTTCCGCCATCATCCTTATGGACGACAATTTTGCATCGATCGTCGAGGCGATGTGGGGTCGCTGCGTTAACGACGCAGTGCGGAAGGTTCTGTTCCCCCAATTCCAGGACATCACGGCCGTCATTGTCACCTTCGTCTCTGTTGCCTCCATTGAGGAGGTGTCTGTGCTCTCTGTGGTTCAACTGCTCTGGACTAACACTGGACCGCGCCGAGAGGCCATGGCGCAGACAGTACGGCTGACCCCACTCATCAGGCACGGATGCGTGCCAAATTGAGCGCGCGGGGCCCCTGGGATGCTGGGACGGAGGCAGATGGTGAGGGCGGAGCAGTTAGTGAGAGCGACTACGAGGTCACGAGCACACCCCTAGAGAGTGCATGTTTTTGCTTAGTGACGCCGTCTTCTAGCTTCCGTAGGCTCTCGGTACATAAGTCCTGCTTTGTTTTGCTGTAGAAGGAACGAAACTGATTAATGAATATTCCCGCTTCCCCATACGACCTCATGAGTATGAGTGACTACTATCTCACCGCTTCGGCGCCCTTGAATTTTGGATGTGTCTCGTCGATGTGGACTTCACCATGTGGCCGCTGTTCATATGCCTGAATAATGACAACATCTTGACGATTTGAGTAGATTGCTCTCGCGCCGACTGGCCGCAGTTTGTCCTTCTCGCGTCACACTGATGCTTGGATTCGCGGTGCTGACGCTCAAGTACTGAACGACGTGGCGCTCTCTGCCGTGCACTTGCGCGATGCCAAAATCTACGTTGACGATCCCAGCCCGAATCAACGGTCGACGCCAGCACGCTATGCTGTGCGCCCACCCCCCAGAGGTGTGCGTGGTCGATCTGTGAGTAACGCTCCGCGACCGTCCGAGCCCTCCATCTCATACGATACTTACTGTCAATCTCATTGTGTCGTTTGCGTGAGCTGTGCGCCGCGGCTCTCTCACCCCTCGCTTACGACCTAGTAAGTTTTCAGACTTTCATATCCGTAGGGAAGTTCTAGCATCGTTCCTACGATTGGCTCGGACACTCGTACACAGTCTGCAACTACAAGTATGGATTCCCTCCTATCCGCCTTCGTCATTTCTTCCGACTTGCGCCCCATCGACTCTCGCCCTTCGGGCCTGCAGAACCACTCATCAAAGCACGCTCCGACATCTGACCATCGACATATACAACTCCTGGGCTATTACACGACGTATGACCCGGTTTCGTCACCCCTCTCCTTGTCACCTCTCCCTCTCTCTCCTCTCTCTTCCATTACACTCTATCGACTCTCCTTGTGTTCGACTCGACTAGACTGGCGCCTCCAACCCCGCGTGTATCCCCGCCCACACCAATGCTCCTGTTCAAGCAGTGCGTGTTGAGGTCTTGTATGTGATGAAATTGTTGAAGCAAAAAAACAGGGAGCATAAATCATCAAGAAGCCAAAGGAAACACATCGAGTAGTCTCACAGTGGCAGAGGACTATATCCTGGGACGATGTTGACCAGCCCGACGCAGATATCACCCATTCCACGGTACCGTATGCAATGGCTTATCGACCGCGTTGAGTAGCCAATATTCATCCGCACCGTCGACGTTCCAGCACTCGCGTTCCTTGAACGGAGATTCCGCGCGGCCCGGACAGCATACAGCGAGCTCGCTTGGACGCTCCAAGCCACCAAATTGCATCTCAACTTGGGCGAGTAGCTCGTCTTTCACGATTTGAACGACGTCCGCGGACAATTTCAACACCATCCGATGGAGGGGATACCCCGTGCACCTGCGGGTACGGAGCATATGAACAATATCTCCGGCATGTAACCATGGAACCACAGGGGTTGGGTACCCGGCGGCGGGGATATAGACAGTGAAGGACCTGAGCTGGGTGCAGACTAGAGGTACTGGTGCAGCAAGGATTTTGTAAAGTTGTAGCGCTGGGGAGACTACTGTGAAACCGTCATCAGCGGTCTCATAGTCCCTTCCAAAGCAGACATCCAGATCCGTAAGGCCAACCATGGCCGATAGTAGAGAGGATAGCAGATGCGGACAGTCGCCCAAGTAGAGCTGAAGCGTAGTGACCTGCGACAAGGGTGTGGCGAGGATCACAGTATTCAACCATGGGACCCAATCCTCCGACCCAGCAGTGTCCTTTTGGATTTCACAATCAAGGCCGAATGCTGAAGATGACCCTTCTGCCGCAAAGTGCAAAAACTCCTTCGTAGTCGCAATCTCCATGCTTGTCGCATCGGGTAGAACGGACAAGGATGGGAGCTTTGGTAGCAGGGAGGAGACGGTCATATCGCCAAAGCGAATGAAGATGTTGCGGGGGAAGATCAGGTATATGAGAACCATGAGCACCTCCGCCAGTTCGCTGTGGACGAATACAACAGACCGAAGGCGAGAGAGGTCCACCTGCGATCGTCGAGGATTCGTGGGAGTACCTGGCCCGGTCATGCCTAGCACGTGGAGATGTTCGAGCATCGGTGTTCTCGATAGTAGTCCGAGGAACTTCTCCGGAGTAGGATCATCTGTGCGGAAATCCAATGCCAGATGCAGGTGAGTGAGGTGAGTGAATCTATTCGTTGGCCACCAATCTCCCATGTAAAGCACGGCGAGCGCCTTCAATTGCGATACGTTGTCGCCGAAAAGGACGGTTGGTGGTAACGCTGAGGTGCGCTGCGGAATGTTGAAATATGATAGCGTGAAGCATTCTAGGGAAGGAAGGTGAACGGATAATAGTGGAAAGGCGTCGTCGTCACCATGATGGACAGTGAAGTCAAGCCTCCGGATGCGCAGGCGGTGAGTAGATAGGACGTGCATGAAATGGCTGGTGTCCGTGTCGAGGGAAAGCCAAAGTGGGCGCTGCTGAGAGCGGTCCAAGAATGCAGTCAGTCGAGCGTAACACTCGCCATCGACATGAGTCCATAGCTCGTCACAAGAGAGTGCGACGCATCTCCAGAGCGAGGAGACATGGGTTATAGTCAAGATTGTGGAAGTTTCGACAGGGTTTCCGGATCCCCAGCTGTCCAGCTGGACCACACCTTGGTGGTGAGCCACTGGATGACAGAACTTGAAGATTATGACAAGCAGCTCCGTCGGGAGCTTGTCAATATGAGGCGGTGCATTTGGTGCCTGATATGATTGCAGCATGCGTCTCTGGAGTAGTATGCACGAAATCGGATAAGCGTAGGTCGTGAAGGATGTTAGTCCGAGCCACTGACCGGGAGACCTATTTCTAACCAAGAAGGTCAATGAGCTGCGGAGCGCATCGCACAGGCAGGTGGAGGACGTACGTTGTGAGGGAGATATATTGGTTCTGTATTGCGTAGAGCGTTCAGGAGATTGAGTGGCGTCGTTGTCGGTGACAATTGAAAGGAGCAATTGAAACATGCAGGCTGGACTGACACTCCGTCGTCCACGGCGGGCAAATGTCACGGCACGTGGCGGGCGTGCGACATCTTGATTAACGACGGGCAAAGCCCTGGACGCCAAAGATGTCTCGGTCCTAATCAAACCTTCTGCATCAATATTCTATAAATTCCATTGTCATAGGTTGCGGACTGAAAGGTGCCAGAAAGGCAACACTTACTGAGAATCTTTGTCCTCCGGAAATGATGCTGAAAACACGCGGTCCTGAGTGGCAAGATATCTGGCGACAGGCACTCTTCATCCAACCATCTGGCCCATGTCCAGAATCCGACAGGTCGTGTATCTATATTTTGTCTATGGATGGACTCGACATCAGCCTCTTGGGGAGGCGCGCGCTCCGAATTCTCATACAGTCAAACAGGAGCTCAGTGATCAAACGGAGCAATAGGAGTAATCATTACTCACCATCATACACGCGCGACTCATGTGTTATCAGTGATCCATACCATCGCGCGAGTTCTCGGCAGTCCCGTGAATGTCGTCGAATTGATCACCATCTTGACTGGAGTCGATAGGTATTGCGACAGGATTACTTGCCCGCAGAAGCTCTTCGCCTGTGGATCTGGGTACGAGTAGATCTGCTCGAGATAATTCTTACCTGATGTTTGTGTCATCACAGAGCATATTCATTGCTTTGTTCGGCCCGGTCCATTCCTGGAGGGCCTTTGCCAACGAACGTTTGAACTACATGATGCAGTCTTTGAACATCAACGGCAACTTTGGTACGCGCCTCTGATGTCTTCCATTTCAATGTTCATAGCTTGATATGAGACAGGTGAACTCGAGATCACGTTCATGATGGAGATATCTCGAATGGCGAATATTCGACCTCTACTACGAACGGACCCAGTAAAAGCTGCTATGCCTGCTTTCAGCGCCTATAACGCGATGATATCAGAGGAGGATCAGCGTGGAATGCGGCTGGATGGCTTGATGCGGTCCTTGGATCAAGACCAGGTGGTGCACCTCATGGCTTCTCCTCAGACTGGTCGCAGCACTATTCTGGATGATGCCGTCTACAAGGCCCTACGAGATCGACTAAGTCTCGAGGGTTCACGTTACAAAGGCGACGGTTCGGGTCTGAAGTCGTCATGCAACAATCCGAGGGTCCTGTCCAGGTTGGTCACCCCCTCCATTACCTTGTCGATCGGCGGACTCCTGTATAAGTGTCAAAGAAGGTCTGGCGGAGATAGTAACATCATCTTTCGCCATCCGCAACTTGCTGGGGAGGTGCCGGGAAAGATTGACCAGATCTTCACTCACCAGCGGGCGAATCCATCCATTTTCAAGATCGATACCTTCCTGGCAGTTCAGAAACTCAGTGAGCTCAGCGCAGAGGACCAGGCAAAAGATCCGTACCGACAATTCCGAGTAGGGGGATCTCTATACTACGATGAATATGGGCAGCAAGTGTTTGTGATTCGTCCGGAGACGTGGTGTGCCACTTCGCCAAGACACTCATGAAGGGCATACAGTTCACAAAACACGCCGGTGTCGGGCCAGACGGACGATTCATGGTGTAGGGGATAGACTTTGAAAAGCCATGTGTACACGTCCTGAACTTGAGAAAGGTACGCATGAGCCGGAATCTCACCAGGCATTAGTGTTCATTATCGCGCATCACGCAGCCAAGATCGCTCGTCTTCCTTCGGTTGGCAGCTTCCGAATGCGGCACATTTCCTGCAGCACCAGTAAGCCCCTCCGAACCAAAGCATCTGACGACTTCGCCCGTTCTAGAACCACGGCCCCAGACCCTACAAGCTTCGACACGGTCCCGGTGTCATCAAGTTGCGATAGGTCCTTGTATTGTGCCACAGGAGGTTTATATGCGGATTCGCGGGGGACTCGGAGACCTTCCTTCCTGCGCTGCATATGAGCATGTCAGTACGATAGTAGACAAGGTCTGGAGAAACGTACCCAAGCGAACAGATGACGAGCGAGCATGCGCTTAGTCCCCGTGCGTCTCACGTTATGTTCGAGGCATAGATGGTACAGGACAGGCCTTCCACAAGCCTCGAGCTCGCTGTCACTTCCGTGTAGGAGGCAATCGAGCCCGGTGCTCATGACCGTTTGAGAAGGTCGAGGAGGCGCTTTGACGGAATCCTGTCCTGTTCCGTCTCCATCGTCCAGTTTTGTGTGAATGCCCCAAAAGTCACGGATGTGTCGCTCCAGTAGCCCAAGATACAGATTATGCATAGAGTCAATCACAACATAGAGGATTGGGTTCCAATAGCCGAGCCGCAAAAGCTCGGTTCACCGAAAACCAACATCTGTGATCAATATGAGACAAGGCTTGAGACTAGAGTCAGAGATAGCGTACTTACATTATCCCTTGGACAAGGTAGGATGCGATCAGCTGTTGACCGGACTTCAGGAAATGGACGTTGATGGGTCGGAGGCGAGACTCCCGTTCATCATCGCCACCATCTTTACGCTGAGTAGGGTCCGTCGCTGGTGACACTCGTTCCCCTGAGTGCAGACGCTCAGGTCGTCGAGATGCACTTCGATGAGCGGGCAGACTATCGACCGTTGGCCCGGAGGATCATCAAGCTCGCTGCTGCCATTGCCAGAGCCTCGTGAACTATTGTAAGTACTTTCTTCATGCCACCGTTGCACTGTCGCTGATCTAATTGACCAGATGTTGAAGTAATCGTCGGTCCGGTAATAAGATGTATTGCGATTGGATATAAGGAGTGCGGAAAACACCTTGGCGGGCACAGGAAGGAACGTGGCTTGTCTGTACGCCCTTCGTCGAGGCACGTTGCCCATCGATATTGTCACGCTGCACTGCAGATGTATGCTCGTCATCTCATCTTCGGTTCACTTTGGGCCGCGAGCTTCAACACCCTAGAATGCAAGACTAGATATCATCCCAACAAATATGTTACCAGCAGACACGTGCTTCGCCGCTTGTGTTCACGGACCCGGCAGACGCGTCGCTGCACAACTCGACCGCGCACTACACGTTCTACAAGCTCCCAAACAAGGACGGGGAGAAGGCGAACGTGGGCAGCCCGCTCGGGAAGACGTTCATGCAGTACGCACAGGACGGCACGCTCGCGAGCCCGTTCGAGGAGGCGAAGGGCGCGCTCGACATGAACGCACAGTGCAGTTACTGGATCTCCGCGAGCGACCGGGTCATGAACCAAATGGTCGTCTGGCAGGACAAAGACAAGGGACTCGGAATCCCCGCGCCAGAGGAGGAGGATAAGAAGGGGAGCATCATTCTGCCTCAGGTCATCACGATGAGCACCGTGACACGCCGTGCGATCGAGAAGACGTGGCTCACTGCGAGCAATGCGAAGAAGAACCGCGTCGGGTCCGAGCTCAAGGCGATGGTGCGTGCGCCGCCTGAGTACGCGATTGTCGGTGCGGACGTCGATTCTGAGGAGCTGTGGATCTCGAGCGTCATGGGCGACGCGCAGTTTGGGCTGCACGGAGCCACGGCGATTGAGTGGATGACCCTGGAGGGGACGAAGGCGGCAGGCACGGACTTGCACTCAAAGACAGCGAGCATCTTGGGTATCTCGCGAGACCAGGCGAAGGTCCTCAATTATTCGCGGATCTACGTACAGGTGAGCTAGTTATTCTTCTCGTGACGAACTGCTAGCATACTGGGGGCAATTGTCTCGACCAGACCGTTCTAAGCATCCTGCAGACTGCGCTCACCTGGGAGACTACTTCGCGTCCTCGTCTTGCGCTACAAGGGCCTTGATAGCGTCGGATGCGGGTATGTAATGGGATTATTTGCGCAGGGCTTGCGGTAGATCGAGTTGATGACCGTGCAGGGCTAACGAGGTGAAGGTCATGTAAGACATCAGCTCCAACGTTCGTGACGTGCAATGTATTTGAGACGAACCTTGATCTTACGGTCCTCGTCGACGTAAACCTGTTCACAGGCCGCAAGACTGACTTGCAATGATCATAACCGCGCACCGGGGCCCACTCGCCGAGTCACGCTGCTCAGATCTGATGATGTCCATGCTCTGTCTTACGAGAGCAGAGCTCTCCATACAGGAGCACGGCTGTCTTGATGTCGTTGAGCGAGGTATGTGGACACCGAGCGATTCCGCATGTAAGCGAGTGAGGTGCGGAAGAGTCCATGGTGATGCTGCTGGTGTGTACATGTTGGTGATATAAACCTAGGTGATTTGGGGAGTGAAACACAGAAAGACGGAAAGGGATGTGGGAGGATAGTCGGGAACGATTCCGCACCGTGGCCGGAACCTGGCCGGAAGGATGAGCGGCGTAGGCGCCCATTGGGAATCCGGCGGATTCTGGATTCTCCTTCTGTCGGACTCAGGATGTCTCTTCTTCGTTGCTTCTCTGCTGCTTTCTCGTCCTTGCGCACTTCCCTGACATTCCGCTCTCATTCAGCATCGTCTGGCATCGAGTCTGTCGAAGACCGCAGTTCCCCCCACAGATGCGCGCGATCTTGAGGCTGGGAAACTCAAAATCCATACCTCGCTCCTATGTGCTCGTAATAGCGTCTGAATGTCGTTGTCATGGCCGTCCGCTGATCAATCGACCTCGTCCGCCGTCACGGCCCCGCCGTTTTACAGCAGCTTACCAAAGGACAACGAACAACACGCTGCGACCGCGTACAAGCCTGTACGACTGTGCCTTGCCCACGATCGGTACCGCCAAAGTCAGACAATTCACCGTTAGCTTGCTTCTCGCTCCCTAACACACGCTCCCAGATTCAGCTGAAAAATCGGCATCGAACGACCCCCGTTTGCCGTGACTGGGTCGCATTTATCGTGATTTCGTGGCAGCTCATGCTCTACAAAACGACACGAGGAGACACGGATACTTACCACTTTTACCAGGCTTGCAACCTTCCCGGTGCTTGGTACGCTCAGATGGCCGCCCCGGTATGACGCGACAGTGCGGCTTAACCCATCGCAACAATATCAATATGCAGTCGCGGTATGAGATCACTTTTGAGCCATCGCTCAAGTGCCCGATGGCATTCCCCCTCACTCTCAGTCATCTAGCCCCGCAGACGTCTGAGATTGCAGTCCCACCGATGTGCAGTTCCCCGATTTGACTGTTTTATCATATATCCTTTGTAAAGTCGTTTGTCCAATATGAGCCACGTGTCGTCCACATGCTTCAATCACTTTGTCCTCAGTAGACATCAGCGGCTCAACCCACTGTCGCTTTCGTCCACAACCAAACGCCACTGCGCAAACATGCCATCGTCGATGTTCACGATTCCTGACGTCCTGGAGGATCCCATGTTCCCGCGCTTCTGGAAGACTAGTGTTTCAGTTGCCGGTCGACAGCTTCGTATCCCTGGTGAGTTCATTGTTCATCGTGCATCCACCCCCACCCACACTCATATCTATCTCTTCGAAAGATCTCACCACCAGGAAGGGTCTCAAGAGAGTCCACAAGAATTTCGATAACATTCATAACCGACTCGCTGTGGCATTCGCTGCGGCGCTGTCTAGCGGCGCCATGCTAGAGATGGGCGCAATCCTCGGACTCATGACGCAGATGTGCGTCGACAACATCTTAAGGGATAAGCTCGTTGCCAAAGGTCTGGTTTATGATTCTGTCTTATACATGCATTGACCGAACATTGTGGATCAGGACTTGCAGAGACGATCGGGGGTCTGCTGGAAGTGGAATCTATTCGAGCCCTTGCTCTGGGGAGTCTTGCAGTGGTCACACAGCCTGGTGCTTCTCTTATGGTCTACCGCGCCGTGGTGACATTGAACGCACCCCTTGCGAGACTTGCAGTCAATGCAAGTGACCGGAACACAGCCGAGCTCATCGTCTGTATCATGGTGCATGCTGCTCAGGGGGTCCTGCGAACACCCTACCAACCTGAGGGTGCTGTTCTAGACAGAATGTGCATGTCAATGGTCCTCCCAAATGTTCTCCTTGTGCTACGTACACCCCTAGTCTCCTACACTCTCCTCAATCATGCCCTGGACCTTTGTCTCATGTCTTCGAGATACTTCGCGGAGGAATGCCGGGTGACGGAATCGTTTGTTCCTCTACTCGCGTCGTTCACCCGAAGCAACGACCTCAAGGTCCGCACGCTCAGCATGTGCGCCATCATCCATCTATCAAACGGAGAACAAGATGTAACCGAAGTGCCCTTCTACCCGCATACACTATCCGAGATTCTTGCTCAGGGGGCACCCCCATCCATCTCCCATATAGTCAACATGTCCAACTTCGACAACCTGGATCTTGCCACCATCATCAGGGCCTCCGTCGAATACCGACGCACTATGACCTCAGCGGAGAAGGGCTTCGACCCATGTATCCTCGGCCGTAGGCTTGCCATCCTCGTTCAGCGTCACGACCTTGTTGTTGGAGAAAAGCAGCAGGAACCCGGACGCAATACATTGCATGGCAGTGGGTCCTGGGTCGATATGTTTTCCCAATGTGCACGGGCACTGCGTCAAACTGGATCTTCTCAGGATATGGATTCTGCCGACGTGCTCGAGATGAAGTTCTTGTTAATCCGAAGACGAGCAGGAGCCGCTGTATCTCTTGCCACCCGTGCCATCACTCGGAACAGGAACCTCGCTTACGGGTACCTAGTGATAAGTGCGGCAAGCGATGGCGAACAGGGCCTGAGAACCGCTAGGAAGGGGCTTATGTGCTCAGGCATGACACCGTTTATCCGACAACAACTGTTGTGGCGCGCGGTTATGTTTGGCGCCCTGCTCGGTCTCCAACTCATGCAGGAAGCGTGGACTCCCATCGGTCTTGCACAGGGGTCATTGCTTCTAGTCTCTGCGCTCGAAGACACGCACCGCTTCGTCGCCGAAGTACCTCGAGACAACTTCTGGTTGCTGCCAGTTCTGAACTGGCACATCATACTCACGATCCTTGTTCGTGGGCCTGAACTTAGTGATGAGCTTCTGGAACTGCAGGTGAGTTACAACACTTGTGTCGAAGTCCTTCGAGGTCAACTCAAATCTCCAATAGGATACTCTTCTCAGGCTACAAAATGCGGCTGACATCATGCACTATCTACGGTATACCATATCCCACAAGCAGTTAGATTCTGCACGCTTGCGGGTATTCAACGCCTACAAGCGCGGTGCCCAGGAGTGGGGCTGGCTCGTGCAGCGCTTCGACGACCTGGGCGACAATCCCGACTCTCCCCATGTCTGCTATGCAGGCCATTGGAATGGGAAGTCGGAGCTGCGATCCAATAGCCATCTCACTCCCACGGAGATCCACCGGTGCTCCTGGTGCAGCATGCCAAGTGCTGCCCTCAGGAAGTGCAGGAAGTGCGGGGAAGCCATGTACGTACCTAGTGCATCATTCCATCCAATTGCCCGAGCCAAAGCTCATCAGACGACAGGTATTGTGATGTGTCGTGCCAGAGAAGCCACTGGTCGGTGCACAAGTCTGTATGCTCCCCCTACTGACATCATACGGGAGATCACTCGTACACCAACCAGTTCACAGGAGCTTGTCGCGGGTATGGTTCATGAGCATCTTCGCAAGGTTGTTTGTCCCATGGGCTCGTCTCGTTCGCGTTCTCACAGTCGCTGCATGCGCGAGTAGTAGTGTGAAAGTCGTATGCGATGACGTTGCCGCGGATGCAGATACAGCTCTAACTTACACCCTGTGCAGGGAAATGATATGGATTGGTTATCGGGCAAAGCAGTTCGGTTCAGATGTAAGGTGGCTGCAGCAGAGGATCCACTGAACACAGCCAAAAAATTCCACATGTGGTGTTTGCACCATCATCACATATATCGTGGGAAAGTGAGACACGTCAAGCGCTGCTCTCCATAAACAGGCCTTGCACAAACCTGATACCCATGGCCTTCCTCGAGATGACCGACCCTCGCTCGAGGAAAGTGCCGCCCACTGATTATTCTGTTACTGCTTACAGATGACCGAGCTTATTTGCCTGTGTGCGGCACACCTGCGACTCCATCCACCGGCCCCATGTCCAGAAGATAATCACGTCGTCGTGGCGCAACGCGCCCGCGTACTCGTCCCTGCCGCCTCGTCTCCACATACCACAACTCCATCTGTTCCTTCCACACCGACGCATCCGCGATCACTGTCGACTGTCGTCCCCAGCACCGCCCTCATCTGCCTCTTCCCATGCGTCGCCGTCGTCGTCGTCATCGTGGACTACATACAAGCTCCTGCACGGATACCCTCCTCAAGTATGCTCTCGCCCTTGCACGTCCCAACCAGCTCGCCTAGTAGCATCCGTGCAGGAACTGCTGGAGCGCACACCGGGGTGGCGCGACGACCCAGCAACCCGTGACGACGTCCTGACGAAGTGAGGTCCACCCGTGTCGCGGTGGTTCCAGGACGAGCTCGCGCGCACACGCTGGATCACGACAACGTGTGGGCAACGAGAGCTGATAGGTGCGTTTCAAAATTGGATGAGGAGGAGGAGATGTGCGAGAGATCATGGGCGAGAAGCAATACTTGAGTGTCGACTCTCGGTACCCCGACGGACTGTGCCTCAACGGCAGCACGTTGTGACGAGGGCATGCAACCCCACGGATATTGGCTGGAGCACGAGTAGGTGAGTGGGAGCCAGGCACGAGGCGATGAGCTTGTCGGGGAGCTCGAGGAGGTTTTCGGCATAGCTGCACCGCAAACGCCAGTGCGACACGGTCGTCGGGGCCGCCGAAGAACGGCATGAACACATGGTACCGCGCGCCGCTCTCGGGTCCGAAGGCCTGTGGGAAGCCACGGTCCTGGAACATCGCGACGTCAGCGGCCGTGTCCGCGAAGACGCGCCGCATGTACTGCGAGTGCCCGGCGACGGCTTGGTGGTTACCCTCGCGTTTCTGCTGGAAGAGCGTGTCGAAAGAGTAGGCATTGGAGGAACCCGGGGTTTCATTGCCGGCAGTGGCCGTCGATGGACGTGAGGCCGCTCGTCCAGGGAAGGATGACCATCTGGCCGCACGCCAGTGCTCGGTGACGTTGTCCGAGAAATCCTCGTACCGTACGACAGCGAGTGAGTTGGAGACGGTCATAGGGTGGAGGTATCCGTGCGTCGTGAGAATCGCGAGGACGGGATCGCTGTGGACGAGCGCGTCTGACTTCTGCGACTTGAGCACGGCGGAGGTCCGGTTCAAGAGCTCGATCAGGCGGAGCGCATCGACGGAGATCTGCGGTCCTCTGCCTGGCGGTGTGGTGCAGCGGGCTGCCTTCTCGTCTGAGCTGGGGCGATGAACTGAGACTGTGATCCCCCAAGTGGCGACAAACGTCCTCAAGCGCGTGATGGGGACGCCTTCGCTGGTGTTGCGCGTCTGGTCAGGCATGTTTCTAGAGGACCATTGAGTGTTAGTAGCTGTGAGGTGGACATAAGGGTGGCATACACACAGCGTCCAGTGTCGAGTGCAAGGGGGCTGAATGGATACACTCACGGGCCGGAAATGTCGGTTGGTGAGGGGTCTTCCTGTATGGCGCTGAGGTACTCACAAATGAGATAGCGACACAGTAAATATTGACGTCGGCGGGCATGGAAAATCGCATAGATCTTCCTCTATATACTCCCTTACTTTGAGTTCATGCCTTGAACATCGTTAGCTAATCATACATGCATACGTGCTTGGCCACTAGTGCGTCACCGTGTGAAAAGATCAATGCCAGAAGACCATGGAAGAAGAAGCATGATCTGGTAGACAATGGAGAAGACCTCAATCATGGAGGAGTTGGGTGCACAATGAGGAGTCTCAACGTTGCGGCGGTATTCTGGTAAGTTAACCGATCACAGAACCCCCGCGATGAAAGCCATGCCTTAAAAGGATACACAACCCAGAGATGGACCTTATGCCATTCATCCGAGATTGTGGAAATGCAGCCTCATACACACGATTCATCCGTGGGCGCTCACCTGGGGCGGAAATCATATCTTTTCATTTCCCTTGACACTCTCAACACCTTCGGACCGTGATCTGCCCGGGAGATAAGTACGAATGCAGGTTGAGGCACATGTTGATACCCTAATTCGAAGATTACGGACTTTCCGAATCACAGAAGGCACGGGCACCGTTTCTGGTCCGTGTACGGCGGGCGAGGCTCACTCGATGCGGTCACCTGAATCTGGGAGTGTACGTTAGCGGGCCAGAAGACACGAGGGCGGAAGACTGACGGTGAATTGGTGGCGCGAATCGTGACACGGCGCAGTCGTGTGGTGTCGAGTAAGTGCGAAAAACGCATACGGATACCTGGGAAGAGTATCGGAGCCCACACAATGCCGCGGTGAGTGCATGTCCAAGCTCGCGTGGCCCGGCGCTGTTACGAGCACGCGCGGTGTGTTAGGTACCCGCGAATTTGGGAGAAATGTGGTCGAATATCTGTCGTGCGCGAATCAAGTTGACACACGTGTCGGTGGTGCGGCATGGACGATGACCTCCGCCGGACTGCTCGTCGATCCCGTTTCCTGCCACGGGTAGTGGATGAGTCACACGACTCCGATATGCCCTATGTCTGCGCAGTTCCTCACTCTCCTTACCCTTCCCGGAAGCCGCGTCCGCCCATATTTATCTCGGCGTCATCGATACCAACACCGAGCTCCGGATCGCCCGTCTCCATCTCAACCACATCTATTGGGAAGAGCTCGCGAATACCGGCAGCCCGGTCGCTCGGGGGCTTGTAGAAATACAGCTTCGAGCTGCACAAGCTTGAACGGCTTCCACATACCACTGGGGGAGCGCCGGCCATGTACGCCTGATGCATGCGGTATCGAGGGTGAGAAGTCTGTTATACGACTGATCAATCGGGGTGATGCACCATTGTGATGACGCCGTCCGGGGAAGTAAGCAAAGTCGGGGAGGAGGGCCCCTGGCTGAGATGCCCATGATGGGCCCAGGATCGGTCGGGTAGGAATTCAGTCCTCGCGTCACTGCCGAGCGGGAATATTCCACTACGATCGTCAGTTCGTACGGAATCTTGAAGTGATTGAGGATGTCTGCGGCGGGACGCATGACGGGCAGGTCCAAGTCCGAGCTCATAATCACGCCGATTGGGACACAGAGCACCCGACGGCTCACTTCTGTACAAACTAGTGGACGCTTCGGGACTGTGCTCAATCTCCTCGGGCGCGCCAACTTGCACATGCTCGACCTGCACGGTGGCCGTCTTCATAGCCAGACTTCGTGCCCTGAAGCTCCACGAGAGTGGTCATCCTACCCTGCCATGTCGTCAGAGTGAATGAGCGCGAACCAACACAGTCGACGGCATTCCTCCTTCCGGATTTCCGATTCATCCCAGCTGGGATCCCAGGTTGGTGGCGAGAAGTAGGGGAGGTGGTCGCTGACAGCAGGCGATCCAGGCGTGATAGTATAGGCGAGACAAGAGCAGCGAGCAGGACGTCTGTGCCTCAGGAAGGTCTGCAATCGCAGCCGAACCGGGACAGAAGTGACTAGCGAAGCGAGCGAACATCGAGGTGGACGAGCCGACGACAGATCCCCTTCGGCTCTCACTCCGAAAGAGATGCCGACCGATTATTCGCATATGACCAACGAAGCTGTTCCAGCAATTTGTCGCACTCGTCGAGGATGAAGTGCTTGACCTTGGAGGCGTCGAGGAAGAAAGCGCTGACACGGACATCGGGTATGTACTTGGAAGTTGGCGAAACGATTGTACTCGTTTTTGAGCGCTTGCCCCGCCACGCAGGGTCCGCACCCATCACATCCCGTCCCGTTGGCGCAAAGCCGCACCTATTGCTCCATTGTCGCGCCTGAGAGCGGACCAGGAGTAGTCTGAGAACGTCTCCTGCGCCGTGCCGTTCTGCAGTGAGGTCCCCGAGCCTCAACGACAGAAGCTCTAGAGACGTTGCGCGATGACGCCTGCTCGCGATATGTCTTCGGTGAGTGGTGCCGGTGCGAGCCAGTGCCTGAGGGGACGGTGATGGGTGGGTCAGAGGCTGCGTGTTGTCGTGAGCGGTGGGGAAGGGTTGGAGCGTGTCTCGAGATGCCGTTCGTGTTGGGCTCGTTCGTGGTCTTCTATAAGCGTGGTGGCGCCGTTGACGGACTCGACGGAGGCGTGGTGTCCGAGGGATCTCTGCAATGCTGTTCAGCGATGTGTTGTATCGATCGTCACGACTCACAGACAGACTTACTCGGGGCAATGGCTTCGGGGGCGACGTCATAGAGTACACGTGCAGCGCAAACTTGGCGCCTCTAACAGCTTGATCTGGGTCATCGCAAGCAGGTCGAACACAATCTCGGGGACAAACAAGCTCGCGTTGAGTTCCGGATAGCCGTCCATATATCCTGGTTGTCCAGCGTAGCATCAATCGACGAAAGAGCTGTACCAGACACGTCGTTGAACTTCTGCGCGCCAGAGAACTCCCTTGCCGAGATATCCCCACTTGTGCCCTCCTCGATCGACGGAACGAAGTCCCTCGTGAACTGCGTCATGAGTCGCAGAACAGGCCCATCTTGCTAGTTCTTATCGTCGTAGATCGCCCCGTTCCCGAACGAGTTCAGCTCTTGCTTGTTCAACCGCGCCTTCAGTTCTGGGAGCTTGTCGCGGATATGATTCATGAGCCCCTGGTTGAGCGTCACTTTCTTGTGCGCGATTTTTCTGTACGCCGCGTGGCCCGGAAGAACTATACCTCGGAGTCGAGTGCGCGGTTCACTACGCCAATGAAGCCGAGCTTGAGCGGATACACACGCCCGTTGAGAATGTCGAGCGGTTGTGCCTGCGTCCATGAGGTCGAGCTTTGTGAGGACACCGATTCGATTACGCGTCGGCCTGAGGTCGAGAGCTTGAGAGCTTGAGAGCGTGCGAGTTTGCGTGATCAACGTTCGCAGCGAGGATTCACGCTCGGCGTGTATATCCGCAAATCAACGGAAAGCTTGCAGATACCCTTGTTCTGCCGGCGACACGGAACGTCTCCTGCTCATTCTTGTGGCGAATGTCGTTGAGGTCCGTATACTGCTTGTCGACAGTGTGGAGGAAGTGGCCTTATCCTTGCAAGTCGGGGGTAAAATCCGATGTGGGTGTGTGAAATTTGAATTAGCTGGAGGACGGCCGACACGTGAGTTTCGGTCTGGAAAAAAGAAGGGGGTGGTAGGACTGACCAAGGTGGGCGAAGGTATCTTATTGACGAGCTTGATGAGGTCAGCATCCATGCGGGTCGCGGGTCGTGAAGTGTCCTGGAGGTTGGTCGCGGAGGAGGTTGGAGGTGAATGTGAGTACCGGCTGGCGCCAAAAAGGCGTCGCAAGCGGCGCCACGGCCCGGGCCTTCACGTGACCCGCGATTCACTCGACACAATTCAGCACCCAGCGCGGCTGGGTAGTGGGTGGAAGAGGACAATTGTCTGCCTGACCCGCATACTCAAGTCAAGGTTCATGCTCTATCGCGTCCTCGGCAGTCCTGAGTGCAATACCGTCCACCGTCAGCACTCTCCCCGGGAATCACACACACGAGCCTCGACGCACCTCATGGTGCCGTGCCGCCCTCCACTGCCGCACTGCCGGCTGCACGATCCACTTGACTCGCTGTGATTACGAGAACGAGGCGCACTTCACTTTGCTCCCATCTGCGAATCCATGTCCGTGCAAGCGGAGATACTTCGAGCTGTCTAAGCGGCTCCGGGTGACCCAGCTGGTGACAATATCATCAATGTTGCACGGCAGAAGGGCAAGGGCCATATACGTAAAATGATGTCGTGGCTAAAGAGTCTGGAGTGCGAGAAAGCGGAGCCTGCCCGATCTGCACACAGGCAACGGTGCCATGTAGTGTGGGTTCGAGGTATATCTTACTTGCATGACCTGTCATGATAGGGCGACACTCCATTCGCATCGCGTTGACCAATCTAGTGCATGCCTTTCTGCCGGCAGGTATTGAAATACGGGCGAATGTAAGTGAACATAGACAATATCACATTGAGAAAGAGAATGGTAAGTGCGGTCATCACAATAACCTGATAACTGGTAGGATGAGAACGAGGGCGAGAATAAATGCTATCTGGTACATTCGATGGGGTGTAGATGACTCATGATGCACTATGGGGTCTGACTGTATCTCCACAGAAGGGACAGGAAAAGACGAGGGCGGAGGGGGTGCATGAACGGACAGAGGGCTACGAAACCAAAGAGAGTCGAGAACCTCTACACATGTTGGACGACATTCGGGTTTCATTGACAGCATCCTGGACAACAAATGGGTAACTAGGGCCCACAAGTCAGTGGCAACATGGTCTTCTTGGAAGACACTCTCACCTTCCCGACTAGTCTCCGCAGGTAAATAATCCCACTCCACACGATACAACTGCTCAAGATCCGTATTGTCTACGGAACGAGTAAATGGGGACAAGCCCGATAGCCTATCCCATTGACGGTCAGCATATTCACGATCTAGCAAAACGAACGAGTGCATACGTGTTAAACAAAGTGACGCCAATTGCCCACATGTCAACCTTCTCACTGTACCCTTTGTCAATTGTCTCCGATATCTCAGGAGCCATGAAGTACGGTGTGCCACAGAAAGTCTGCCAGCGTCACAAGTTCGATACAGGACACCGACAGTAAAAGTGAGATTCTCACCTTTATGTCTGTTCCTTGGTCAACAACCTTCGCCAATCCGAAGTCCGAGACTTTCACGGACAGTGGGTTCCGGCATTTCACGAGGATGTTCTTGTAAGATTGTCAGAATTGAACCGAAGCCTTTGGTTGCATCACTCACACCAGGTTTGATGTCTCGATGAACAATGTCCATCGAATGGAGGTACTGAGATACGAACGCACAAAGTCAGCCGGTCAGATATCGGTCTTGGTGATGATCAACTACGTCACCGAAACGGCACTGCAGACATCGGATGCAACCATCCGAGCCTCACACTCCACTGGTGATCGCTTCAGTGTTTGTATATCAGATAATCATACTGAACATGTACCTAAGCGCTTTTCCTTGAAGATCAGGGTGTCAAGCGAGCCGTTGGTCATGAGCTCCATAATCAAGTCTTGTCGGTAAAATTGAGCAGGAAGAAAGGGATGAATTGTTCAAAGCACTTACAGAGGCAACGGGGCTCAAAGAAAGCGCAATCGAACTTCACAATGTTGGGCTATTTGAGGTATAAGAAGGGGATCACTGCGGCATCTTAGAGGGCTTACATGATTGGCCGTCTTCAGGATCTCCACTTCATTCACGATAGGATCCCGACGCGATGGACCCGGGAGACGTCGAGGCTTTGACATTATCTTCATGGCATATACGACTCCGGTATCCAGACTCTCCGCAGAATACACTGTGCCATATCCTCCTGCCCCTAGTCTACACGCAGGCATTAGTATCGCCAAAATTGAAAGAAAATGGCACGTGCTGCTTGATGATCTTGTACTTAGCATGTACCTTGACTAGCTATGAGTATGTATACCACATGGATTTCACTGGGACCTACCGAGTCGGGAGCGAGCTCCTCAAAAGTCACACCTATACTAGGGGTCAGCGTGACGTGTGAACATTCGCCAAAGCTCACGTAACTGAACCAATTCGTGCGGCGATTGCCCTCACAAGGGAATAGGAGGACGTCATCAGTCTCGAGGCGACGAAGCTTAGTATCATTGATCAAGCGATCATTTAGCTATGGGGTGGCGATTTGAGCACAATATAGAATAACGGGATGTGACGACTCACTCGGATGGAGACACCCTTCATACACTGTATGTAGCACTGGAGCTTCGAGTCGCTGCCGTGTGAGTGTCTGCGTACAATACTACAGTACACACTCTCTGGACGTTGGACGCGTCAAGCTAGAAACAGGTTGTGTGAACGAGCCACTTACGCGCGGAATGCAACCCGGTCATAGCATGAATCACAAGATCACACGCATCTCCAGGTCCAATGGTGTATGATTGAGCCAATACGTATGCCACATACTTCTGCTGGCCTTCATAGTATGACAGACGAGCGTAGTTTCTGCGAGCGCATGCCATGGAGGTTAGAATCGAGTGGCAGGGGTGGTGAGTGCACGAGTCTGGTACCAAAATGTATCCGGTTCTGCCAGTAAGGCACGCGAGGCTTATATCATGTTTGCTTACAATGGGCAATGCCAGACAATGGTCATCAGTCGAGTAGCAACAGTCAGTAAGGTATATATGTCTCTTTGTTAAAAATGTACGAATGTTGTCGCCATTCCTGGCCTTTCGAAGTCTGTCAGCCGCAATGATCAGTTGAGCTTCAATCAGCCATACTAAGGAGCGAAAGAGAGAGGCTTTCACAGTGAGTTATTGGGATTGGACTCGGACAATGGCGTCAGTACTTCGCGGCGGAGTGGCGCTTGAATCGGGTCCTTGTTCGTGTATTTTATGGCTTCTATTTATCACGAACTATGTGCTGTGAGGTCCAATGCACGGTAACAGTCACCGGGGGCATCAATGAATGTCACAAGCTGTTACACTCTGAATACACGTTGATTACTGTCCAAATATCATTACCGTGTACCAAGGCGTTTCACACAAAAGGCATTCTGAATGAACCGGAATTTCCTGTTACATTCTAGTCACATTTGAAGTGCATCATGTAATCAGCATGTGATTAGCATGTAACATGCTGCATCACACTTGTTACATTCACTCCGGGCACCGTCAGATTTTGCATCAGGCTATAGGCGGCTTATAGGCGTGCAATTTTGGCGAAGTTAACCTATTGCGTGACTATCGACTGCCTATCATCCGGTTTTCGCCTTTGCACTCCCCTATAGGCCGTCTATCGTGTGGTGCAGAATGATTCTTTGTCTGTCGTGATTTGGACTTCGACCAACATTTGATCACAATGTAACAGCTCGTTACACACATCGATGCCCCCGGTGAGTGGAGAATTTCATGACATTTCACTTTGACATTCATGCATGTTCATGGCCCGAAAACAGGCGCCCATGCACAAATGTCCAGGCAGCATCCAACCGAGGCCTGGGATCCAGTTGTCTGCTCTTCGCCGCCTGTTCGCCGCATTGCCGGACATCACTTCGATGAATTTATAGTTATTCGTGGGATCACTTGCCAAGGTCGGTTTGGTATCAAAATCAGGCCATTTCGATAATTTCCGGGTCGATATCCGCATGACACATCACTCATAGTTGGACGTGGAAGTCTGGAAGACCTGGGCGCATCGTACGATAATTTCCGACAAGCTACTGGGCACACATACGCGACACTTTGGCGTGGTAAGACCGCCCCGAAATTTCCCATGCCTATCCCAACACAACCTTTGGGCTCATGCACGTAGTGACCACCGTCTCTCGCTCCCTCTCTCTCTCTCTCCATCCCGCTCATCCTTCCTCCTAGCTCCCGCCCTCGCCACCGCCCCAGTCTCTTTGCTCTCGCTCAGCACGGACACTCATCGCCAACGCCGTGAACAACGCGCGCATTCGACGCATTCGAAAGGTACGCACCCGCCCTACCTTCGTTGTTCCTTCCCGAGCTAGCCCACACTCATAAATTAGTAAAGGAATACAGCAGTTTCTACGTAGCTCATGGAGTGGGCTTGCCGAAACACCTCCTGTATTCTCAGCTCTTTGCCTTGTCCCTGCGCCATGTCTGGGTTTTCACGGTCGGTCCTCGGGCAAGACATGAGTTGGTGAGGTTCTTGGTTCTCCTCGACGAGCATCGCCATTTCTCCCCTCTTCGAGGCCGTCGCCGTTGCTAAGGCCACATTTGCAGAAGCTGAGAATGAAGGATCAATATCGTTCCTCGGAGGCAGTCCATCCGCTCGCGGGACAAGACGTAAGCACGGGCACGGCGGTCGAGTTGCACGCCCGGGGCAGGCCTGCTACCGTCAAGCGATGAAAATGACGACCGTCTCAGGTTTCAATCTACGACCAGACCAACGACCAAAAGCATGACTGCATCCATCCATCCGCCTCATCCCCACTAGACGTATCTCATCCTATTTGTTGCATCGCATCCGTCGTCGCTATCTCATCTCTCACTCGGTCGCATGCGTGATATTCAACTATCGTCATGCTCGCTATCCTTGTCCTCCGTCCTGGGTTTTCTGCGCGTTCTCGCAGTCCCCCATTTCAGATGACAGCGGCGCCTCCGAGTCTGTCTGCGGTCATCCAACGTCGAGCTATGTAGTTCCCCGACGACGAGCACAGCCTCCAAGCTCAGCTCACGCCGTTCTACTTGCGCCTCAAGACTAACTTGCCCGCATCTGCGCCCCAGAAAAACGACGGGTTGGCTGTCCTGCGCGAGGGTCCCGACTTTCAGCGGGCGCTCTCCGCTCCGTGCTGGACGTGCTAAAACAGGCGCCAGGCGTCCGCAAAGTTCGCGCGGATCGTCGCTGGCAGGATGCTCAACTGGGGCGGGGGCTCTTCGTCTATCGCATCCTCAATGTACGTACTCCTCCATCGAATATGGGCTCACTTTTGTTACCAACCCGGCTGAACCAACGTCGAACCAAGACGTGGTGAGCCTGATGTTCCCCTTAATGCCGTTCGTGCACCCCGCGCCAGACTGAAGTTTGTGGACATCTAGCCTTGCGCTCGTCGGCGCCATTATCTTGAGCAGTATACGACGAGTGCGCCGCGGATTCCCCAGGGTGCGTCTCTGTTTTTGAACGATGCATAGAATCGATGCTGACGCGGTATCCCACTCTGACAGCTTTGCGGGTGACTAGCCGCTCGCTCGGCGCGTCGCTCATGCTGCACAGTTTCATAACCTCGTTATTGTACCAAGGGCACTTACACGGGATCGACGATGTGCGGGAGATTAGCTGTTGGAGAAGGTGACCACAGGTTGTGTGGCGTTGATCAAGAAGCTTAGAAGGTCCAATATCTCGATGTACATGAGTGCTACTCTAGCTTCAAGTCGGCGAGATCAAGAACATCATGCAGTTCGGGCTTGCACTTGGAACTGGATTGAACAAAGACCAGATCCCCTTCCACACATCATCGGGCACATCTTCCTCTGCTACTCTCGTCCCACCGACCCACCACTCCTCTCACGCCGTCGACGCCGACTGTGGCCGACACTCGACAGAAACGACTTGCAAAACTCAAGCGCATGCTCGGGGAGAACGCCCCTCTTGAGCTCATCCCGCTCCACCCCGCGCACCCAGCTGTGGTCCCTCCGCCCGCACCAGTGATCACCTATCCCACCTCCGGCGCCCTTCCGCCCCGTCAAGTCTTCTCGCTTCCAGCAGAACGACCCGGATCCAGGGGTGCGCGCAAATGCAGTCTCTGTGTCGATTTCCGGAATGGGTGTCACTGCTGCACCTACCACACCCAGTCCTCCGTGAATCCTACCCAGACGTCGACGAAGAGCACTCGCTCGCACTCCCGCAGCCCGTCGCATCCACGTTCGCCGCATCTCCCGCTTTCGAGCGCGGCCGAGCACACACACACACATCCACGGACGCGGAAGGCGGTCGGTCGTCCCAGGTGTGGGTGACCGCTACCCGGAAGTGAAACCGGAAGGATATCCGGGAGGTCCAGCATCAATTGCGCAACCTGGGGACGCAAGCATCGTCTGCCACCTCGCCGCCTTGTTCAGCGGCAAGCCCCGAACCGGTGACCATGGACGTGACCTTCAAACTTTCAATAAGGGCTGCTGCCTCCCGACATGATACCACCGGGTAGTAAGCTAGAGCATGCTCTCGGACATGTTGTCAAGGGTAAGTGCCACGGCTTAACGTTGTCACCGTCACCACACGAAGCTCACGGCCATACAATCTCTATCACCACTGTTGGCACCCGCAGAGCTACAGCCCGCCGAGCAGCTCCTCCCTTGGGTCCATTGACGCCATCGATACTGTTATGTTGTACGACCACGAGGAGTGGCAGATCAAACAGCTAGACTACGAGCCGTCCTCCAAGGCCAAAGGGTTATCGATTGGAGTGCACATCCTCACTCGCCGTCACTCATAGGTCAGATCGTGGTCGCCTTGCTCCCACATGACATCCAGAGCAAATTCCACGTCATACGCTACCGATGTTATTGGTATGTTGTCCTGATTGCACGAATGATTTCTGGGCAGCTGCCTGCCGGCGGCGCCGGCAGGGTCCGCACCTGGGTCATGGAATGGCTCCAACACCTACGACCCCAAAGCACTTGACGTGACCGTGCCCTACCAGCAGGAGATGGCTAGGATCAGGGTCATCAAGCAACCGCACCCGAAGATGGCGCTTGACCATGGGAAGGGTTGCAGAGGTCTTGAAGAAGTAAGTGTACAACACACCGTCATCCCAGCAAGGAGGAGCTCCTGAGCATGGCTCCCGGTAGAGCGTTCCGTTCACGCGATCTAGCCCACGACTCATCTGCGAACGCCTAGTCCAGTACTATGGACAGAGGTAGGGCACAGCAATAGTACCTCTAGATGTGGATTTTGCTGATCCTTGTGCCTCTTGTAGTTCTCGATATCATGCTGATGGACTGGTGGTGGGGACTCAGAGTGCTGGCGTCCGGGACTCGTCCAGTTCGTATGTATGTTTGTTACCTGCTGTTCCCTTGTGTACAATTCATGTCCAGCCGTAGAGCAATTACGATGATTGCGCGAACATTCGAGAGGCTGCTTCGTTGCGTGCGACTTATCACCCTACAGTGGCAGCGGATTCCTCCCGGGCCCACGTGGAGAACAAAGGTCAACGCCGCACATAAGTGAGCATCGCCGGGGAGGAGTTGACAATAGACTTCTTAGAGATCTTGCACGCACAGCTTGAACGCATATAGGCACACTCGTTCTCTAAGAATCTTCTCTCCTTTTCCGGCTACCTAAGACATACAAACTCTAACACAGAAGTACACACTAACATGCACGCAACGCGAGCACGCATACTCTCGTTTGCGTACCTTACACCGCCCCTCGCGCACACCGCGGCGCCTGCACCCCACTCACATCGTCATGTTCTACAGTCCAACGCCGCCTTGCCTGACAATCTGGCCGATAACTGGATCGCCAACACCACCAACTCCTGCCCGATCCTTGCCTGCGTATGGGGGTGGCGCAGCGATCGGCTGTCGACAAGGGCTCCTCGACACACCAACATGCAATGTGAACATTCCCTACACTGCCTCGACGAGAGCTAGCTGGGTGTCCTTGAGACGTTGACTGACGCTGGGACCGTAAGTAGCGTGATTAGAGTCGCTGCGAGCCTTCAGCTTGTCCTCGTGAAGACGCCGGGCGCTGCGCTCAATGCTAGTGATATGCACCTCAATGGGGATTGTGTCGCCGGCGAGCGAAGGCGCGCTTAGCTTGTCTCGAAGTTCGCCAAGTTCGCTTTCTACCCGCAGGAGGGTCTCTGTGGTCGCTACGACGTGGGCTACGGACAGACTGCGGTACCAGTCGACGTTGCGGAGAATATCTACTTGCTTCCCGAGCTGCTGGAGCTTCACTTTGTTGCCTCCCACGAGCGTCCACAACTGAGACAGGACTTCGTCCATTGCAGCTTCGGCAATGAGTCTCTCTTGTTCACAGACAGCGCGGATGACGGAGAGCTTCTCCTCTAGTGTGTCGAGCCTAGATGCAACGGTGGTGGCCTCCAGGATGACGCGCGCGACCTCAGTCGAGAGCGCGGACATCGTGAACTTGAACATCTGCGCCGCGGTGTGCGTGACATCAGACCCCGCAGCCTGAGCTCCCATGATCGCACGTAGAGCATAATCGTCAAAGGCAAGGACCCTATCAGAGATTTGAGGATGGACTACTGGATCATGGGCTTGAAAAACTCACGTATCGACAGCGCCATAAAGCTTGGCTGAAAGTTGTTGAAGTTGTCGTCCGACGATCTTTGCCTCCTGAGCAAACTCGTCCAGCGAGCGCGCGAGCACATCCTTGCTAGTGAGGTTGCTCGACCTGACGACGATTCCAAGATCTTTGACGGCAAGCTCTGCATGCTTGACGCTGAGTGCGAGCTGCGAACCGGCTGTCGAACGAGCCAGGAGCTGGTCCAAAGTTCGGCTCTGCACCGCCATGAGGCCAGGGAAGTCGAAGCGCTCTTGTGCACGGGCCGGCTTCCGACCAATGTTCCCGAAGGTCCAAGTAAGTGCGTCGGCCGCGGCCGTGGTCACACCACAGACGGGAAAGGAAGGGAAGACAACGCAAATGGGAGTCAGGCTCTCCGCGGCCATATCGACGACGTGACTAATCAGGCTGAGAAGAACGAATACAGTCAAGAATAGAACGAAGGGATACTTGAGGATGTATGTGAGGATGCTGAGCACGTCCAGGAATGTCCGGATGATCGTTGCGAGCAAGAGAGTGAAGGCAGCAAGGTAGTGCTGGGCAAGGCCTGGAGGCATGTTCATCTGACCTAGCGCCACGATCTCTTCATTGGCGGCTCGGCCGAGGGGAAGGGCACCCTCGAAAGGTAGGTCGCCGGGAATATGAGGATCGCCTGCAAGCCGACTGTCATTGGGCACAGCACCATTGTTAGGGAGGGCTCCATCGAATGCGGAGTCGTCAATGTCAATGGAAGGGGCGCCACAGATAGCATGAACAGCGTCGCGAACAGGAGCACCTCCAGCGGCTGGAGGCATATCGCGAGCGGCGTTACCAGCGCCTTCGGCGCGCCCCGGGTAAGCGGGAAAGGCGGGAACCTTACCCGGGGGAGCGCCACCAGCACCATGTGCATAGGAAGGAGGGTAGACGTGGGGAACTCCGTTCACCGGAGCGTTAACCGCATTGTGTGAGAATACCCCCTCAGCCGGAACTAGAACGGGGGATACTCTGCCTGACTATGCGACCATGAAAATTGAAGACATGCTCTCGATTACTACGAAACTGGCAGGCGACTTACCTTTACTTTTTTGCGCAGCGGAGAAGCTCCGAGCCCTTGCATTTTGGAGAAGTTAACTCTTGCCTGATGCTGTGGCGTGATGTAAGAGAGAGAAGAGGGTTGAATGGGACGGGGTCAGAGGCGGAAGGTGAGTAATATATCGAGCGTGCCACCCGGGTGATGGCTCAGCGCTCATTGCCTTCAATGATGAGCGTTAGCCAAAGGTGAAATCCACCTCCCCTTTATACGTCAGTCATGCTGCAAAGGCCGACTTGGACGATCGCTTCGCGACTTACAGTACAGCAAACGGGTGCTTGCATGAGGATGCTATGCTTGTCAATGAGGCTATCATCCTTGTGCATACAGTCATGAGCAATGCCCGTCGCCTATTGGAGTGACGGATACACAAAACAGTAATTTGTCGGTGCAAACATTGCCCCTCCAACTCCGGCCCCACAAATATAGAAGGAGCATTTGAACTGATCACAAACATGAATGATGGAGCGAGGGTACCAGAGATATACCGCAGTTCACACAGTGTGCCCAGTGAGAAACGGGCGATTTGACGTCTGGTATCATCGCTTAGTATACTAGAAGCTTTGGAAGTGTTTGTGCCTCACGTGCACGCCGACAGACTGAAACGATAATTTGGCGCACATTGAAGCTTAGACCCAGTGAGAGTCGTCTCCTTTACCTAGAATTAGATCCAATGCTATATAATAGACATAAAAAAATTCCTAGGATTCGCTATGAATGTGTGGCTTTGGAGCGCATTGGTGAAATGGACGTGACATCGATTTCGATGACATGGGCTTCCAATTCCCTACAATGGGGTCTAGATCTTTTGCAAGCGACCGCGTTTCGTATGCTTTAGATGTCACTCAGGTGTATCACACGTTCGCAATGGATAGCAAAGGAGGTCATTGGATGGACTAGGTTACAACAGCACCCCGCCGCGCGCGCGCCCGCAAGTCTTCCCGCCCAAGTCCCTGCTCCTCGCGTACACGCTCGCTAGCGTGCACGTGCACCGGTTTGTCCAGTGTCCTTGCGAGTCCATGTCTCTGTCTCCATCGAGTCCGAGATCTGAGTCAATGTCCGTGTCCGAGTCCGAATCCTCAGTCAGTGTCCGAGGCCGAGCCTATGCCTACTGCGAGCAGGAACACGTCCAGCTCGGCTGCGTGTGCATGGAGCTATGCACGACAACTGTAGGTATGGTGAATGGCGGTCAGTGGCGAGTAGAATAACTACTTCCTTAGAAAGGTGTATTGGCATACTTCTGTGGAAATGTGAGTGGCACGACAGTGTGTACATGACATAATACCCGAGATAATACTCACTGTACGTTGGGATTGCTTCCACCATGCCTCGAAGTCGGCCTTGGACCTTGGTGCCGTTAGGGGGTAGATGCTTCCAACGACGCATAGATCTCGCCCTATGCAGGTCCACGTTAGCATCAAAGTACCCGGCGGGTGGACGGTTATTACTTGATTTTGTCGTTCCCGCTGACAGGAGGTAGGACCCAGTCATTCACGTCTGTGCCTTTGTGGAGATGGCCGCTTGTGCGTGCTTTCTTCTGTGATCGGGCAGACGAGATTTGTTGAGGGTCCGTTGCAACCCAAGGTAGGTGAGAGCCAGAGTCTGTTGCACCAGATGTCGGCTCTGTCGCGACAGAGCCTGGTACAGTCATGAGAGAGTCTGCCGCTGGAGTAGGATATTGATGGAGCTAGTAGAGACGTGAGGACGCGAGGAGGATGGTTAGAGGAGAGAGGGCGCGTACATTATGTACGAGGACCACGACAAGGTCATGGCTAGAACTTGACTTAGCCATCTCCTGAAGAACGACCCCACCACGATCGGGGCACACTCTGAGTCTGTCTGTTGCGCGAGGGCTTGAGTCTGTGACACGAGAGTGCACTGGCATCTCTGAAGCTATCGGAGTTCGAGCAAATTCTTGGAAGCTCGACCCGGGGTCGGTAGGTGTCCGTTGGAGCGGCACATGCGCAGAGTGTCGATAAAGTACGTCGGTAGCGGTGAGTCGTAGTGGTATGGGTAGGAAGGAGTTGCGTCGGACAGCCGCTCCGTACTTCGACCACCATGAGCAGCAAAGGCGTGAAACGCGCGTCCCCCGGTGCAGACGTTGAGAAAAGCCCCCTCGGCGACGTCAACCTCAACGACGAGGGCCGTCAAGCTCCAGGCGATCCAAAAAGACGTTGCTCTCGTCGAGCTCGCGCTCAGTATGTTTGGTTTATTTATTGCAAAAAGTTGAACCACAACTACCCCAGACTGTCCCTCCAATCCCCTCCTTCCATGTTCGCAAGCGTCCTATGAGAGCTGAGGTTGACGTGGGACGCGTCGCGCGCAGGAGAAGATGCTGCCTGTGTACGAGAAGCGACGCGCGGTCGTGAACAAGTTCTGGGTCGTCGCGCTCCTGAACTACGACCTGATCAACACACGCACAGCACAACTCGGACCAGGCCGCGCCGAGCTACCTGGAGGACCTGTGGATCGTGCGCGACTCCGTCGAGTCGCGTTGCTTCACCCTCGAGTTCGACGAGTACCATGTTCAAATGGCCCTAACCACTCACCGGGAAGTCGGTGGTTGTTGTTGTTGGATAGAGTTTGCTGACGGTTTCCGGGGGGGGGGGCCGTGCAGCACTTCAAGGAGAATCCGTACTTCTCCAACACGGTGCTGAAAAAGGAGTACAAGTATGTGCCGCCACCGGTGGATACTGAGGACAAGCCGGACGCGGACGGAATCACGGACACGATGCTTGAGTTCTCCTGGGAACGGGATGTAGAGCCGCAGGTACGTCGAGGCGGGTCGAGGGTGGCAAGCACATTAATCCGTGACAGGTTCGTGCACAAGGTGTCGATCGCGCGACTCGACTTCAACCTTCAGATTGAGTACGTGAGCGTGCCAAGGAAGAGCGCGGGCGTGTTCGTCCAGGAAGAACACGAGCGAGTACGAGTTGCTGGCTGGTCCGGCGACCGTCTTCATGGATAATAGCTTGGTTGCAAAAGCGATGCTTCTGGTAAGTTCCGATCTCACCCCCTTCGCTCTACAAGCTTGCTGATCATTGACATCCGCGGCGCATATCACGCACTGACCACTGCCGCGCTCGAGTCTGCCAAAGTGAGGGCGAAATAAGCCAAGGCGGCGAGCTCACCGCCAGCGAAGAAGCGCAAGACCTCCGCGAGCTCGTCACGCACGAAGTGCAAGGCCACCTCTGCGCACGACAGGGAGAAACTAGACGAGTACCCCTACATCGGATACGTCCCGCCCACGGCAGAGTATGGGAACTCGATGGGTTGCGCGCAGCTGGGCCCTTGGACGTCGGCGAGATTCACTCTGATGACGCGGCTTTGGAGTCCCGTGCGGGTGGATGGATGTAGTAAGGCCGGTTCTGCAAAGGCGGATGCAGCGAGTGCTGGAAGGCGGCGGCGAAGGACACATCCAACTTGCTCGCGATCGTGGACGATCTATACCTCGGTGCAAGCGATGAACTCGAGTTGCTAAAATGGGAACGCGCGGCGCTAGAGCGGAGGCTGGGAGGGTGCTTCCCTGACGGATGGGCAGACAAGGTGCGTGCCCCTCCTTTCATTCCCCCTCTTTCCCGCAGTGCATTCGTGCTCCGGGAGGTTATAAAGCTTGAACAACGCGGTGACGCGGACTAGGTCGCGCCGGCGTTGCTAGCATCCGCGGCGCAGACGTTCGCGACGACGCTACGGCCGGCCGCGGGGGGAGCCTGAGAAGGTATTCGCGCAGGACTTCGGGTCGCGCAATATCATGAGGCATCGACGCCGACCGAAATGATCGTTAAGTACTCACCAGGCTAGCCAGGTGAGAAGTCGCCCACAACGTACCCGCTCTCGTTCCAGTCCAACTCGAACTTGAACTTGCCCGAGACGGTGAGCACGTTGTTGCGCACGTCGATGCTGACGTCCTGCTTGTTAATGCCAGGGAGCTCGAATGTCGCGGTGAGGAGGTTCTTGTCCTTGTCCTCGTGGATGTCCACCTTGTTTCTCTCAGTCAGCGCGAGTCCTTTTGGCGAATTAACGGCGAAGGACGTACCGTGGACGCAGAACGCGAGGTGCGTTGTTGTCCGAAGGCCGCTGGACCTCGCCGGCGCCACCGCGAGTGCGACCGTCGAAGGCGTCAGCAAACATGCGGTCGAACTCGGAGAAGATGTTGTCGTTGAAGAAGTTGATGAGCTACATGGCGAACAGAGTAAAGTGTTGAGCGGTAGGAGTAGTGTGGTGGCAGGTATACAATGGTAGTAGGCTCGATGTTGATATTGCTGAGGAGGCCGAGTAGAGACAGTAGGCCCTTTTATCCTCACACATCCTGGCTCACATACTCGTCTGGACCATGTCGAGAATGTCATTTCGTGAGAACGTGGTCGGGAAACACTACGGAGATTCGAGAAGAAGCGCGCATGTTGAGGGGTTCGTGCCAGGAATGGAAGGCGGACAAGCATGTATCAACAATGTGCACTGGCACCCCACCGTCAAATTCACTGAAGGATTTCGTTCGTAATCACTTCGCGAACTCCGGAAGTTTGCCTAAATTCCGGAGGTTTCTGGGCCCCAGTCATTCTACAACAGTCTGGCCTTCGCTTGCATCATCGGTGAGAACTCCATGACCTCACCATTTGCGTGTACTCTGCGTTCACAGCACCGGGGAGCGGTGTGTCTCGGACCCTCTCAGCAAGTATATAAGACGGGGACGGTAGCGGTCGACGGTCGAGTCTTCAGCATACCATCGAAACACATCGTTATACCAAACTCCCGCTAACACCAGCCAACATTCCTCTTACCTTCTTCACCGAGCCATCATACTCCCTCGCCGACTTTGACCGCCTCTTCGACGAGGCATTCAGCGCGCGCACGTCCGGCACCGTGCTAGCTCCGCGTGGCCAGAACTAGAACGCTACTCAGAGGCTCTTGCGCCCAAGGTAGGTCTTTCTTTCTCCGAACGACTCATTACAGCGGAAAGCTGACGAACAATGCGCAGGATGGACGTGCACGAGGACAAGGATAAGAACCTCGTGACGACGACGTTCGACCTCCCCTGGCTCTCGAAGGAGAACGTGCAGATCGACATTCGAGACGACGTCCTCACCGTCTCTGGCGAGTCGACCATCTCGAGCGAACATAACGAGCAGGGCTACGCTGTCCGCGAGCGCCGGTTCGGCAAGTTCTCGAGGTCCCTGCCAGTACCTCAGGGTATAAAGGTATGTGGCAAGATCTCCGGGAGTAGAGTGATTCGGTGTGGTACTGTGCAGCCTGTAATGCAGCCGGAGGATATCAAGGCGTCGATGGAGAACGGCGTTTTGACCGTCGCGTTCCTGAGGACCACACCGGAGCAGGCACCTCAGAAGATCACGATCTCTTGATTGCACTGTCTTATTCATGGCGCTGTCTCTTCCTCGCAATGCATGTATCACGTAGCTAGTTATGATAGTAAAATGTTGAATCGCCCTTAATTTCGTGGACGCTCTCCTAAGGGTGACATGTTAGCTTCCCTAAACTCTCATCTCCTTGCGTCTTTCTTCGCATCCGCCCTCCATAGCTATATCCTACCTCGCGGACAGGGATAGAAGAGACCCGATCTCGTTTGCGATAAACCATGCAGCCCTGTACCAACCGGCGAACGATCATCAGCACATTTGTATAGCAGATGAACCAGGGAAAATGATCCGAACTTGAAGTCCCTGCCTCGGCCCTCCATAGTCGGCGGGAAGGGATAGTCCTCAGGCCAGCGCACCCTGGAGATATTCTGATACAGACACAGGCACAACGTCAATGAGCGCCGCGGGTGATCAGAAAAATGCAGACATACCAGCAACACGAAGTACGCTCCTTCCGGCCACGTGTAGTTCAAGCC
The DNA here is from genome assembly GCA_022606135.1 of Fomes fomentarius. Classification (NCBI taxonomy): domain Eukaryota; kingdom Fungi; phylum Basidiomycota; class Agaricomycetes; order Polyporales; family Polyporaceae; genus Fomes; species Fomes fomentarius. Next base: position 748,771 of record JABYQN010000014.1, on the reverse strand, counting down.
GAGCTTCTCGAAGGCATCTGTGAGCACCTTGCGCCTCTCGACGTACTCTGCGAGCTGATGTTCGAAAAACTTGCGCTCGCGCCTGTTCGAGCCCCGCCGCAGCCGCGTCCTGAAGGGGCGAGTTCGAGCAGAAGACAATCCGCGTCGTCGCCACCAGCGTAGGCCCGATGAGCGACAGCGGGCCGACCAGCCAGCCTATGCGCCAGCCCGTCGCGGTAAACAGCTCTGTGAAGATGTATTAGCAAACTACCCAATGAACCGATTGAGGGCGGCGAACACGTACTTCCTGCAGAGCCGACGGTGATGGTGCGATCCCACATGCCAGGGAGGGACGCAAACCGCACGTGTTCTGGCCCGTCGAACACCAGGCTCTCATACTGGCACATATAAAGAATCAGCTTAGTGTAAGGGAACCGGAAGAGAGCAGTCAGAACTTACCACTTCGTCAGACATGACGATGAGATCATGCTCCTCAGCAATGTGTGCGACTTTCTCAAGCTCGGAGCGCGTGAACACTTTGCCTACGGGGTTGTGGGGCGAGTTGAGCACAATCATTTTGTTTTTGGCGGTGATAGCTTTCCTGTGTGCGCAGTGAGCCCAGTCAGTGGATGACCTCTGGGAAGCTGTAGGATAGCACCTACCGTAGCTCATCAAAGTCGATATTCCATGATTTCTTTCCGATCTTCACTCCACGCGCAGGCTCGGTGCTGGGATGTAGGGGCGCATACACACATTTGCCGCCGTGGAACGCGATGGATGGAAGGTATTGGTCGAAGAAGGGCTTGAAGATGATGACCTCGTCGTCTGGCTCGATGAACGCTGTCAACGCCGCGTACTGGCCTGGATGCAAAGGAATATCGTGAGCCGCTGAGCCTTTGCGCCATTATGCAAGCAGTTGCTCAGTGGGACATGCATAGCTAGGCTCGACTCGCAGTATGGACACGACTGGCGTCTCCAAGGAGCTCGCGATCCTCGACATGAAGGAGTGCAACCTCGTGCCAGCAATGGGAGCGTGTATCTGGATTGGTGTAGACTTACAATGTGAGAAGAATGTTCGACTAAGAGCCGTTCATTAGGGAGTTTGTGACGTGTCTCCACAACGAGGGCCTGCTGGAGGATGCGCTTGGAGACCGTGCACCGTACACAGATCCAGGGCCGGCGCTGTTGCGAAACCTTGAGGTACTCCCGTAATGGGGTAGGGTCGTAATATAGGTCTGAGAATCCATCCACTTGGAACCTGTGATGACGCGACTGAGTGAGTTGACGAATCTCTATCAGAAATGAAGTGTTAGAACGCACTGCTGTGTTCCGACATCCCACTGTGGTCCCTGTTCTGCGCGCGCGGTCATGAGGAGAGAGTTCCATTCGGACGCGCTTTCCTAATATAATATCATGTTCAGTAGTGATGGACCCTCATGTGCGTCATACTATCCTACAATTGCTTGCGCGAGCGCACTAGTGGGTTCAAGAGCTGTCTGGCGGATGTCCACACGGACACGCTGCTGGTGGGCGATAATTTCGAGACTTGCGGTGAGAAGGGGGCCAATACGTTGGGAGTCATGCCTTGGAACGTTGACTTTGAGATTACGATGAGACTTTGCGGTAGGAGACATGGTGGAATCATGGGAGAGTACTTGACAGCCGATTGCGGGAGTGTTCGCTTGTTTGACGCGTCGCGGCGTCAGAACACTTTCGCGCTCGACCATCGCGACCGCGACCTCCCAGGCAAACATCCCGCCTTCAACTGTTCCGCTTTCTTTTCGTTACACGCAACCTTACTTCTTCACGCGAAAATAAAGCTGAGGCCAGCTACTCATGTCCGAGGCGAACGCGACTGCTGGGCCGTCTAATTTCCGTGGACACCAACCCATCGCACCCGCACCGCCCGAGCCGACGTAATTACATAGCCCAGTTCTGGCTCTATGCGGTGCGTGCACTGAAATATAGCAGCATACTACAACAACATCCGGCAGTGGTCGGACTCGGTTACACCTCCACCCACGAACCCCCTCCCGAAAAGGCACCCGTCCCGTCCGCGGAAGTACTCTCGCGCCCGCCTCCGGAGTTTGCTTTCCCATTGCTGCTCGGCAAGCCTCCATACCTCCAACGCAACAGCCGGTTATGCTTGCTTCTCATTCGCAGACCACCATGCCCCCTCAGCCCTACGGCCCACGGCCACCACTGCCAACCAAACCGCAAGCACTACATTCCACATATGCCTCGCGTTTGCGCACAGGTACGACTCTCCTCATGCAACCGATCCTTGCGCCCTTTTCGGTCGCTGCCATCGCCACCGGTACGTCGCGCCGCGGAGGGGTGGTCAACTACGCGGACCCTGGTTCTGGAGACGATTTCCCCGACGCAGGCGCGATCGACTCGGACGACTCGGATTTCGTTGCGAGCGGCGGGACGCGTCAAGCGATACGGGCCACGCGGTTGCCCAGTCGCGTGCCCGCCGGGAGCTCAGTGTTCGCAACGAACAGCGGGCACGGAACACCAGGTTCCACGACGCAGGTCCAATCCCAGAAGACGATGTTGGACCAGAGCTATCTGGGGCAGGTTCCTCCTTCTTCTCGGTTCATCACTGCGAAGCCGATCGTACCCACAAAGCATGAATACTAGTGAGCACACCTTCCGTCCGGTCGGCGAGTATCCTGCTCACACAGCCGCCTGTTCGCTCCGCTAGTTCTGAAGCTGACTTGGCAAGGCAAGCCGAGAAACCCACGGCACTCGTCCCAATACGTGTAGAGTTTGAGACAGACTCGCACAGGATACGAGATTGCTTGTGTGGAATCTCAACGAAGCACTTATTACCCCGGGTCTTCGCCCGAACCTTCTGTAGGGATCTGGACCTTACTCTCCAACCGTACTCGGAAACTGTCGCCAACCAACTCCGTGCTCAGCTGGAGGAACTTGAGGGTGTAGCGCTGATGTGCCTGGGAGCGGACGCAGACATCCCTGAGCCAGAGGACGAGAATCCTTGGGAGGAGAACGAGTGTCGAGTGATTTTAAGTGTAAGCCCTTCATATGATTCTGCGAAAGTATCTCTTCTTAACCACAATACACCAAATTGACGTGCAAATTGCGACTCACCAATTATTGGATCACATTGAGTGGGATCTTCTCTCGCCTCTCACTCCTGAGGAGTTTGCCACGAAGCTCTGTTGTGAGCTCGGGCTCACGGGCGAGGCCGATCTCTCACGCAATCCACGAAGAGATAGTGAAGCACAAGCGGGACGCTATCGAGTGAGGTGTGATTGGCGAGAGACGCGTGATGTCACCGACGAAGCTGCTGCTGACCGCCCACGGGACAAGAGTGGACTAAGCTTGCTGAAGGACAAGACCGGCCTTGGGCTTGGATGGGGTCGTGCACCAAAGGATGGACGGGGTCCGAAACCGTTGAGGAGTGTGTGGCGAGACTGGGCGGAGGCGGAAGAGCTCCGCACGAGGTTCGAGGTGCTAACCGCGGAAGAAGTCGAGCGGAGGGAGCTAGAGAAAGAACGTGCCAGCCGGTACGTGTCTCTTGATCTGTGGTCACCTCCTTCGCTAACCTGGGTATCTGTAGACGGCTTCGGCGCGAGACGTCAAAATTCCAGTTGACAGCGCGGTTACAGCTACTCGCCACGCGGAGGTGATGTTGAAGCCTGCCAGTGTGTGTCTTGTCGCATGTGGGGAATAGTTCATACCGTGTTTGTGCCTACTTGAGCTGTCATACTGCATACTACATACTACTTTGCGCACTCCAGACTGCAGCTCGTCTCAGTACTAATCAAAAACCATCGAGCAATTCATGTCTGTGGAGACAAGTGCACGCCATGTGGAGTCGGACATCATCATGCACGTGTGCATTCGGCCGCATTTGGCAAGTGAAGCGCTCACCGAATGAAGGTGCTCACCAAATTGAAGCTCTCACTGACGGTTGCCACACAACTCACCGTCGCCGACATACGTCATTGACGTGAGGATATACACATACCGCTGACCTAGCTTGTTTAGTCTCGAGCACTCAAGGCTTCAGGAATAAGACACTAAATTGAACGAAGCTAGCGTATACTGGAAGTACATGTAACATCGCTCGAAAGATGTTACGGATACATCTGATATACTGGTAAGCCTACTCCTTGTACGGCCTTCTAGTATTACGTGTCTTATACTTAGCAATTGAGTTATAACTGCCACACCTGCTATTGCTCAGGGTCTAAGAGATTGATGAGCGCATGCACATACCTGGGTGCCAGCTGTGCCACTTCGCATCAGTATTACAGTGGGGTCAATGATCGAGAGGATGTACATCTAGTACTGCAGTCTGCAGCTTGATGCTGCTTTGGTAGGCTGATGGAATTCCTGGTACAAGAAGCCGAAGCCCTCGTCAGAATCTTGGTTATAATCTCGCACCTGGAGTATTCCACCAAGGAGGAGAAGCAGCAACACACCTCAGTTATAAAGTCCGAGGGCAGCAGACTCACAGCCCTAGAGCCAGACCACTATCACCCACATCCCCCCCTATTGAATACCCAGTCAGACCCACCCTACCATAGTAACAGATGTCGTCGAGACTAGACGGAGGGTATGACCCTGACTATCTAATGCTCAACCATCGCATGCAGATGGATGAGTATTGGAACAGTTGTGGTCACCCCGCCAATCTGCATTGCGACCCCGACCCTCACCAATTAACTCAATACTCGAGCTTGCGGGATGCAGTGCCAAGCAACCTCATAGCAGCTGCTACACCTCCAGCATCAGTGAGTGTCATATGCGAGCTGAACAAGACCTCTACTTATCCAGTTCTCAGGAGGTCTCTCTGTCTTGGGAGCCTCTTGCATGCAGGCAATATGAGACCACGCTTGGAAGAGGCAATGGTGCCAAGCATGGGAATGTCATTCATTTCAATCGCCTCATCGGCGGAGTGTTACTAGAAGGAGTGTTACTAGCGGACCTCTTGGAGAAGCGCAACCTGCTTGATCTTGTAAACGGAGATGGAGCAGGGTTACCCGATGATGTTGCTGCAAAGATTTCCATTAGAATCGAGGTATGGATGACATATATTTCCCACTGACATCGACACATACTGACCAACTATGGGCATAGTTCCCGGGCTACAATGCATACAGTAGGAAAATCAATGCCCGCAGGTCGACAAGCACGGGTGAACCTATATCTTTGATTAACCTAGCTCATAAGATCGCCCAAGAGATGAGCAAATTTATGGCGCGTCACTGCATGGCTTTGGCTGACTGGTTCACGATTAACACACTGTTTGCAGGAGATCACAACAAACACTAACAAACCTCTGATGCAAAATGGGAACGTAATAGAGTTGAAGGACCTAGTGCTATACAGACTATGTAGAGCCTCGTCAGGATCGTGGGTTCCAGAGTTCAAGGTTCCATGCTGGAATTTCCCAATGTGACCGCAATTGTTTGGAGCTTCATGCAATGTCTATGTTCTTACTGTGTTCTGGTGTTTGGGCGTACCTGTGACTTACTGTATAAGTATGTGAATTTGAGTTACTGTGATTCGAGGCTTCTGGGGTATCAGGGTATGGAATTGGGATGGCTGGAGACGGACATTCTTTGTGTTCAATCAATTGATTCTCCCAGCTGCGAGTATCAATGCACATAGTACTCCTACAGGACCCACAGAGGCGACTACATAGTGCCTCGGTCGCCTTAATGCTCATTCTGAGAGGTGAGCTTCTCAATAGCTACATATTTATCCAGAAGCAGTGGAGCGAGATTGATAGGGACCGCAGGGTGGCAGGACATTGCGGCATGAGACTCAGGCGAGCACTCGAAAGACATGTATGATTTGGTGCGCGCGATAGATGCGGAGGCCAGAAACTCCATTCGCGCTCAGAAAGATATCATACCGGTAAACATGTCAATGTAGAAGTAGGGACGTCACAGTCGGATGGGGTTTGTACTATCGGCTATAGCGTCATGACACCCTTATGACCCTACGACTGCAGGTTGAACCGGATTTACTGGAAGCTAGGAGGGCTAGGACGTCGGATGACGGGATGCTTGGGACCGCGGCGCCCGCATCCTGTGCTGCCGCCCAGATGTTCCCTCCATATCCTTACTTGCGTCCACACCCCCTACGGCCAAGTATTCAGTGCTCGTACCCTTTCCGCTGTGCGCGCGCACAGGCTTGCTGTTGCGGCCGTAGTCTGCCGCTGGCTGGCTGTGGTCCTCCAGTGCGTGTCCGCTTAACAAGCCTTGAACTGCGCAACAGTCCGGGTGTCGTGTAACCATGCGAGAAGGTAGGAGCGTGTGTGCATAGACAGCGATGAAACATGATTGGATACAGCATTCAGGAACATGGGAAAATCGAGGAGGGTCGTTGACGCCAGGTTGATGAGCTGCGGGCGAGAGAAGTATGGGATAGGACGGGCGCATTAGCGTGACGTCGTGCAGACAGGCGCAACAGGGCAAGATCGCGCAGGGATATGCACTTACAAGAGCGAACAGTCGGAGGCCCAGCAATCGCTGCCACTCGCCGTCTTGTTCTAGTGCACGGAATGCGACGTCTAACGGCATCTCTATGTCCGAGCGTGGGGTATTCCGATTCGCCCGTGGGGGGAGGATCTGCTTCAGAAGCAGATTGAAGTACAAATGGGGCGTGGTAGTTACCTATGAATATGGACGCCACAAAGCGATCGGAGAATCAGACGCACACATACCTTGTCCAGTGCGTTCCATGGTTGCCTCGAATAGCGTCAGCATCCAGTCGAGCATGTTCCAGGCATGGTCGCTGACAGGCGCAGGCGTGTTGCCGTCCTGGTCCCAAGGCTCGTCATCGTCGTTGTACATCCGTCCTCATCCTCCTTCCGACGTGGAGACTGCAGCCAGACAGCGCGAAGCGGAGATTGCAGCCCAACAGCGCGAAGCGGAAAATGTACTAATGTAGCGCAGCAACGCGAGGAGGAGCGACCTCGCCCAGAGACGCAGCAAGCCCGCGCGAGGATATCGATGCAGCGACTTCCGAACGCGAAGAGCAACAAATGCCTGAACAGACGGAACAGGAGCGGCCGATTCGGAATAGCATGAACTTCGATGTCGAAGTAAATGACGTAAAAGGGCTCCCCTGCATTTTCACAGAGCGCTTGAAGGCGGACCTGCTAGTGGAGTCAGGAACGAACACAGAACACACGTGCACGTACCTCTGAGCCGGGTCACACATGTTGTCCTCCTCGTTCAACTCCATTACGAGAATGAGTTGATCAGTACAGACGGACTTGCCAGAGGGCGTCACGGTCTGCATCCAGCTCATCCCAGAAACTCTGCGTGGTAGCACAGGCTGTTTTTCCGCGTACAGTCGAATTGTGTGTCGTGCGACTCGAGCTGAACACTGTCTATGCTAGTTATCTCCCTCCGGGCGCACGCAGGAACAAAGTTGAAGGACGGGAGGTGGCGTCAGGAGTTGACGGCGCCGAAGAGGCGACGCCTGGGCGATGCATACAAAGTCGCACATGAACTATGGAGGTTCCCCTACCCACGCTTAGTGTAACCTCCCTTTCCCGTACGTCCAGTGCATGCAGATCGTCGATATGTGGTGTCTTGCCTACCATAGGGCCCGGCCCTCCAGGGCAATAAACAAGGATTCCAAAAGCAGCATGTAAGGAGAGATGATAAAGGATTGATGGACATAGTACTGACTGGACACGCGCGCGGATCCAAAGCTCAAGATCAGAATATTCTCCGTCTCTCGGCCAGTAACGAGCAGGTGCGTTTTCGAGTTGAGGGTGTCCATGCACTGTGTTCGCAGGCCGGGAATGACGGCAGACCATGATCTCTGAGTGATCACGCTCTTCGTTCACCCTAGAACATCAGGACATATGAGCAAGTGTTCAACGCTAACTGCGGCGGAAACTTACGGGCCTCCGTAGGGCATGGCCTCGACGTGCCGCCAAAGGTCAACCTGCTCCTGTATCATGGCCCGAAGATCATGCTCTCTGTTGGCCCTAGAGCACCAAGACATATGAGCGAGTGTTCGACGATGAACGGCAGCGGATACTCACAGGCTTCCGTGGGGCGTGGCCTCGGCGGGACCAATCTGACTCCTCATTTCGAGGGCCAGCGCAAGCCAAAAACCCGTTTGTAAGCACTCTCGGAAGCCCTGCCATTGTTGCTCGTTTTAAAATTGGAAGACATAAAACGTGGGTTCGTGTTCAGCACCAGTAGCAATCAGCCAACTGTGAGGAATCTCCCGAAAATCATAGAATGCGCAGGAGCCAGTCTAGTAACACGATGGCGTACTGGGGTCTCATATATGTCCCAGTGTCACTCGAAGAAAGCTGAGAAAAGAATTCGGGCCGTCCTGCACCCATAAACAATGAGTGCAGCTGTGCAAAGGAAACAGAGTACAAAGTATTAGCTTCCGCAGCGAACATCAATCAGGCTGCGCCTCACCTCTCTCAGCGTTGCCACTGACATTGTGAAAGACCAAAGCGGCGACCGTAGCTGGAACACCAACCACGACGTCGGAGGTAGGGTAGTCGACGGTTACATAAAAGTTGATGTCGAAGCTCTTGTAGGTATACATGCTGGACAGATTGAGCGGTATGTGGGGCGCGTGTAGACGTTTGGAGGGGAGTAGTTGAAAGATGTGAGCTCGGAAGCATCAGGTGGGCCGCGTGACATAGCGCTCGCCGCTACACATAAAGCTCTTTATCCCGAGTCTCGACATCGGTCATGGTGATGGGGAGGACGAAGTACTGATTGACCGGTAACCGCCCGCAACACTAATACACGTGCCCACCGCGTCGCGCGGGCTGCAGTACACGCTCTCAACACAGGAGGAAGAGAATCTTGAAGATATTTTGCGAACGTCATTGTCATACACATACAGGGAATACTAAATCTACACGAACTGCCATTCCAGCTCCGTGAGCTCATCCTGAGTCATGTCCACCTCTGCGAGCCAGAGACTCATGGAGCTCCGTTACGTCGGCAACGCCGAAGGTTAGACGCTCACACCATTCCTCAGAGTCACCTCGAGGTCGTCATCGTCGGTATCGGCGTGAGAGCCACTGTCAGTCCCGCCGTCGACTTCATGGCTGTGATAAACTCCACAAGATGCTGCTGGAGTCGAAACGGATGAAGACAAAGCCACTAGCGACATCTTCCACTCGCAGAATGACTAATCGAGGTCCTCGATGTCCGGCAAACAGGCGGGACGTTTCTTGACGAGGCACTACGTATTATGAAGGGGCGAGCACATGGGTATCAACGGTTGGAGAGATCTTCTCAGCGGTGAGTCCCACTACGTTGGGTCTCAAACATCATGCGCCCAACTACACATTCGCGATCGGCCCACGCGATACAAGCTGACTCTTTTCCCTCCCCAGTCACCCTTCAAGTCAATAGGAGAGACATGGAACGTCATGAAGATCGGATTCCAGGTCAAACAAGTCCGCGAACGCCTCGCAGAAGGGCTCGTCGTCAAGGGCGTCCTGCGCACCTATCACGCAACTTCTCCTCTTTGACATGGCTGCCCACCCAGTCGCAGCCGTCCGGACGAAAGACTCCATCATCTCCCGCGTCGTCGCTCTCCTCACCTCCCACCTGCCCTCCGAGTATACCCTCAACACAAACCTATAGTAATCCGTCATGTCGTCGTCGCCGCGCTGCTTGCCCTGCCCGTCTTCTGCAGTGTCCTCGCGTGTCCTGAATGGTCCCACCACCGGGCTCTCGTCGCCCCTTTATCGGTTCTGCTTCCTTCGGGATCATACCGCGGATACCAGCAATCTGTCAAAGGTCCTCGTCATCTCAGAAGTCCGCCCAGCACATCCTTCTCTTCTTGCTTCGCTGCAATCGACTTCCCCCAAGCCGTGAGGCTCGTCGCCCAGGCTCTAACTTGCAGTCGTCATCTAAGGAAATGGGAAGTCGTCCTAATTATTCACGGGCAGGGTGTGATGTGCTGGTGCATCTGTGCGTTGAGACACGTTTTCCCGGTGACGTTCTGCCTAGCTATAGCTCATACTCGCATCCGGCCTACATTTATTTCCATCACCTGATGCAGTTAGGAAGACTATTGCATTTGCCCCTTCATATCCTTCTGGCACAACCTGGAATGTCAGTAGCTATCGCGTAAGCAAGACGTTACGTGGTGAAACAACACAACAGTCTTTGTACCAACAAGCGGACGGCATACCTGAACGCCCAGGGGTTCTTCTGACATTCTACTTTTGCTGTCACTCGTCGCTAGCATGGGTCGCTCTCCTCGCAGTAGGAAGGCGAGGTCTGCACCCTTTCGGGGTTCTGTTCCCCCCATCTTCGACAATGATGGACAATACTCGGAGCTTCTTGCAATCGTAGGTGCCGCCACTCATGAAGCGATTTTTTGTTGACACCATCGAAGGTGCTATCGCTTCTGCTCCCTTACGACCTTGTGCAACTCTCTCGAGTCAACAAGAGGTTCCACTCCGTACTTCTGAGTGGCGCCGCCTTGGAGTGGAAGCGCGCAAAACTTTCGATGCCTCATGTTCCGCCTCTTCCTGCTACCCCGCCATGGTTGAATGAACTTCAATATGCTAGCCTTTGTTTTGAGGATCATTGCCAAGGGTGTCTAGCCCCAGATGTCGGTGCTACAGGCAGGATCTGGCAGTATGGCGTCAGGTTGTGTGATGGGTGTCGACAATCTCGGTGAGTAGCACTCAATACTGAAACACCCGATGCAGCCTGAATAGCGCTAGATTTGTTGCCGAGAGCTCGGTCGATCTCCGTGCTATTCTCGGTAATGGTATCAAGACCGTGTTTCGTAGGATATCGTCGTTTGTTCCTGCCGTCTACTGTGGGTCCATCCCTGATGTGTATACCCCCCCCCCCGCTAACTTCCTCTATAGTTGCAGGACAAGATGGTCCATACCTATATATCCATGCAGTTGACTCATTCGCCAAGCAGCTTGCTGATGGCAAGAATCGAGACATTCCTCAGTCTATCCTGAACACATGGCGTGGTAGGATCTTGACCATTCAGCTTACGGTAAGTCCTTCTAACCGAATCTAGGAGTCACTTACTCAGCGGTGTCTAGCATACCCAGATATATCGGGAGTGGATCCAGGATCGGTATCGTCGAGCAGAGCAGGAATTGTTGGAATTGCTGGATCAACGACGGAACGCGTAAGTCAAGAGATCCTCTAAGTCTTGTCGCCTTGGGCTGATGGTCCTACTCAGCATGCTCGACAAAGTGGTAGACCTTGGTTACCAGCCTGAAGTCGATCACCTTGGGCTCTCCTACGAGGGCCTCACAGGCTCGATCACCCAAATTATGGCGAAGCCGCAGCCTCTGACAAGTAGTGGTGCGTCGTGTCCCGTCCGCTTTCCAAAGTGTATGGTAGGCTCATATCGACGGTCAGAATGGGGCCGAATCAAGTCCACCGTAGAGGATTGGTTTAGGCTTCGGCGCTACAATCAGGAAAGGCTCTTCCTCAGAAAGACGATGATGAACCGCCTGGGTATGCTGGATGCCGCCCTCAAGAGCTACTTCGAGCAGTCCGCAAGGCTTGTGACCCCACACGCGGTTGACATAGCCCTTCATCAAGAGATACGCACGGTCTGTCAACTACACCCCAGTGTGTTCTTGACTGTCGCTGCCTTCACCCAACTAGTTCCCGAGATATACCAAAGCTGGGCCTCACATCGTCGATCTGTGCTCAATGGACTCATCTGCACTGATGAACAGCATCTCCCAATGTTGCCCTTGGTGGAGAATAGGGCTATCAAGACACGCTCATCAAAGCGGAGGGGTCCGACCGATCCCCTGGAGCTGGCTAGGGCCGTCTTCTTCTGCACCTTCTGTTGCTCAGCGATGAACTGGAGCACGGCTACCGTCCATGAGTGCCTCTATGGCCAGGATTCTGTATGGGAGCGCACGAAGGAGCGCGTGCCATTCCTGGACGGGTACATACCTACAATCGAAGGCGATGTGTTTGAGAGCGCCTGTCTGATCGCATACCAGGGACGTCTGTCTTGGTCAGTTGTAGGCCTGCGTGGCTGCACGAATGTGGCAACCAAGGTCGTTGCAGCGTGTGGCCTTGATCCAGGGTCTGCAGTGGCGGAAGATCTTGACAAACACGACCCCCGCATTGCTTGTGGCCTCTGTAGCATCGCGCGGAAGACGTTGGTGGTGATGGGATGGCGGACAGCGGTAGGTAGCATACCCTGCCTCTTCTCGTGAATGTGGAGAGCCTGACTGTTGGGGTTATACTTAACATAGGTCTTGCACGATCTCCGTCAGCATGGAGACTCCTCGTGCCAGTGGAAGGCGATTTCTAAGCATATCCGAGAGAAGGTAGAACAAGTGGAACAGAATACGAGCTCACAGTCACAACGCGATTTTCGCTCGGAGGCGTACTGGACGTGCGGCCTCTGCGGTTATCCAGGCTCGGGTAGAGTGTTCAATGCCGTCAGCGACTCTAGCGACAGAATCTCCCGCCATCTTCAAACACAGTGAGTGACGACGTAAGAATAACTGGGGTGTGTGCTGACCGGTTCATGTGGTCGTGCAGACACGGCGTCTCGATGGCGCACGTTCCGCAGCACATGAAATGTCGTGACCCCGACCCCGTGTGGTCCACTCACCGGCCCATCGTATTCATCTCAAACACACTGAAGGGATCCAACGATATCACTGATATCATTGCTGACTACGAAGATCTCGTGGCTACTAAACGGGCAGTTTTCATACAACCTTCTGCCTGGGATGCATGAGGTGACGCTTCGGACTCTGCTAATGTGAGGCCTAGGGAGGCTCGTTGACGGATTGGGGGGACGGGTGAATAGATGTGATGTTGTGTTCGGCCTTCATCTAGTTCATCACTCTGTTAGTAGTGTGTGATTACAATACGCGTCCCACGTCCATGGAGGTGCACCCATGCTCACGCCTACAAGGTAGTCAGTTGCTCCAGCCTCCTACGCACTTTCGCAGCCTCCGGCTCCTCAGGCCTCAGGTGTGAGGATTGGCACACTTTTCAATATTTACACACGTCGCAGCGCACGCAAAGAACGCGCCCGTCGCCCGTGCTGGGTGCCGCGGCGCAACGGTGAGTGGCTACGTGCTAGGAGGCTGGTAGATGGTGGTGGTGAGACGCTTCGCCGCACTCGCGAAAGGAGAGGTACGCAAAGGCCTCGAAGCCTGTGCATTTTTTGGGCCTGCGGTGTCGATGAGGAGGACGTTTCCTTCGCTGGGACGGCAGCCGCGAATGGTGAGGGAGAGGTGCTAGTAGATGCGAACGAAATTCGTGTTGACCCCTCGCATGCTATTGAGTATCGATCGAGCACGCCACATGATCGTGTCGTAACTCCTCTTCAAGATCCGTTTCACGCGGGACAGAGTCAGTTACTGCACAGGTGACAGTAGGGCGATGATCAGGAGTAAGGAAGGCGGTACGGGCGTCGTGCGAACAGGCGTCCAGGAACGCAATCATTGCTATCCACCTGCCAGCTGCTTGCCACCTTCCCCTGGGTCCCGGGGTCGACGCGGTCTATGCTGATACCGATACCGTCTTAACGTATTGGCGCCTCGGCGCTCGGCGCTCAATATTCGATAGCTCCCTGCATGCGCACATCATCGAGAGGAGCTCATATCGTATACGAGTGTCGCGATGCTGCGTTTTGGTCTATATCTGGCTTCCTTGATTCTGTCCACATCGGTCTGCCGCTCCTGTGTTCGTCGCAGTATCTACATCAATACTACATACTCCACGCTATCACTTCAGACATGTCTGTAAGTCTGTATAAGTTATGATGGATCGCACCATTGATCCTTGAGCTAGTAGTTTGGCGTCAGCTCAACGACTCATCGCGACCTAACAGTGTTCTGCTTCTGCTTGTCATCTTCACTCAATCTACCGTATTCAAGTACTAACGCATGTAGTCCTTTGCAGCTCTGTGCTAGCCTGCAATACTACTCCCAGTGGTGGGTGCACGCGCCAGACCTCATCCTGTTCTATGGACGCTACGTTGTGAGTGACTTCTGAGGGAGGTACAGATGATCATGAGGCATCATGATTCCAGTGGATTATAGACGGAGAAATATCCAGTGCAAGGTCGGCGACCAGCGTTGCGTCGCTTGTCAATCCATTAGCTACGAGGGTACTATGAAGTTCAACCGGTTGTGATCGGATACTCGCCTCCCCTTCCATTCATACCACTAATGGCGCTTCGGCAACATCCTCTCATGTTATGGGCAAGCTAAGTCGCGCAGCATACTACGGGCATTTGCTGCCATTGGACGTGAGTACTTTAGTACTCGTCCGTCGTTGTACCGCGTGTCGAGCTGAACCTGTCGAGCTGGACGGTGTCCGTGTGACGGGAGTATGTCGCATTGACCCCGAACTTCGAGCACGAGCGGCCATATTACGACTGCTTAGAAGACTACCAAGAATGCTACAGTGAGCATCCCGTCATAGTACTCGGAGCTGATGTCTTGCAGTTTGCGTTGGGCGTATGGACGTAGATCACTCGACAACATGCTCATGTACAGGATTAAAATATTGTATTGGTACCGTTGGCGTCGAGATCGGACACCTACCGCCGGACTATCTGGCCAGATCGTCTATGCAATCTGAGACGCGTTGACCGCATGAGTGCATGCTGTTGACCGTACATGTTTGTTGGCTATACAGAAACACACGCGTTCATGGCATTCTCCCAGTCCGTGTATTATAATAACTTGGATGGGAAAGCACACTTGCTCTCGTCGGGTCAGGGACACCATCGAAAGAGCGCGGCGAGAGGCTCGCCCTAGGGGAAGAGGTGGCTCTAAGGAGCTTACTGCCCGGGGCTTCTCAAGCTCGTGCTCCACGCGACCTGTTCTTTGTCCTCGCGGACATCATGAACTGAGATAACAAGTCACAAAATTCGCTGAACGACTGCATACATGCCCACAGAGTTGTACGTACTCACCACCTTAACAATATCCCATTCAGGTACATAGATATGCCTCTACCACTGAGTCACACGCACGTCAGCGTGGCCAAACTTTTTATCAAGGTATACTCTTTTGACACGCTTACCTTGTCCAGTGGTACGATGTGGATACACTCGATCGTCTCCTCCGACTCAGGGGAGTTAGGTTCGACGTCTTTAGGCTGGGGGAGGGCTCTTTCTCGACTCGCAAAGTGACTGATGATATCCGTGAGGGTGATGATTACGGGATTAGCTTCGTATTTGTTGTAGAATAAACGGCCTCCGGCAACTGGGAAGTGACGACAGGGGTCTCGCTCTGCATGGGCGTTGTTGAGCGCTTCATAACAGTCGACCACTAGGAAGACGGTATCGGTCTCCCTATGCGATGGGCCAAGGCGGAAGATGCGCACAACACGACCGGCCCTCCAGTCATGGCGGTCTTCCGTTGGGAATATAATATTGCTATCCCTCGGTACGGTATCATACGTCGTGTATCGGAGACCGCCCTTCGTGACTTCGTGTTCACTATGAACAAACGGGATGATATCGTGAGGGGCCTGGCGGTTCCGGAGCCAGGTTTGCAGCAGTGCAAACTCTTCCTCTGACAGCTGTGTCAATGACTGACGAGAATCGTCAGATTTCCTCGAAGCTGGTACACTTGAATGTCCCGTCGTATCTTCAAATAACGTCCCCATAGCCCTTGACCTAAATGTGTCCATAAATGGAGAGATGATGCCCCATAACTCGGAAGGAAGGTTCTGCTGACTGATCATGTACTGCAACATTTGCTGCATGGAGAATCGCGAGAGAAGTGTTCCGGAAAGATCACCTATTCATTTGTCGTGACTAAGGTGAAGACAGTCTCAGAACATCGGCCTACGCACCAGGTTTGTGGTTTGTTTCAATCTGCTGTAACACCAGATTTGTGTTTTCGAAGGCAAAGGAACGAGTCGCTGGAGCGGGTCCTATGTTCTCGGCAACGTCTGGCCAATGTAGACAGAGGTGCTGCCCAGGAGTGATAGTGGTACCCGGATAAAGCTCCAGCAGTCCTTTCAAGTACTTGTGCATGTATTGGCGAAACAAGGCCCGTCGTGTAGTTGTCTGTAGACGCATGGAGCCTAGCTTTATGGCGCTGACAAGATCCATGAAGTTGTCGAGTATCAGAAACTCCCTTGAACTTTCTGGCTCGCATCCCCAGAGGTAGATCATTGATATGGGTAGATGCACGGTGCAGAAAGAGCGCCACTGGTCGGCCTTCATACCGGACGTTGAAGCTGACTCTGAAACACGTGATGGGGCAGGAGAGAACCAGCTTGGGAAGGTGGTATTTTCCATGTCTTCCCAGATCAGTCGTAGTCGCTGTCGGCCAAGCACGCGAGTCCGTTTATTTCTTGGTCTTTGTAAAGATCCATCGGCGTTGGCAATTCCATGATCTATGCGCTGTTCATTTTGCAAAGGTAAGTCCGTACGGCGTGTACATCACACGATTCAAGGTACGCACAAATTCCTTGAGTTTAGCCATCGCATCCTTCTTGGTTCTAGGTGCGTCTGTCGTAGCGTGTACCTCTGTGTCTGTGGATAGCGCAACCAAAATCTCGGTAGGGAATCTCTTGAGTTGATTCATAGATCCATGCTTCAAAACGTCCTTAGCTGCTGCAACTTCTGCGAGTGTGGCTGCTGCAGACAATGCTGGGTTCTTTATAATGGCATTGTTCTCATCGACAATTCCTTGTTCCCGACGCTGTGTGAAGTTTCCATCATTATCAATAGCTAGTAGCCACCTCTAGGGATCATGATGTGCTAGACATACATATTTGTGCAGCGCCTCCAGTATTTCAGGCTTTCTAGATCGCTCCATGAAGTCAGCGCTGGGTTTCAGAAACCTGCTACAGAGCACCTTGAGCTCGGATACGTGAACTTTGTCTAAGCGGCTTTTAGCACCAGTGAACAGGACCTGGATAGCTTCTGTTACTTCTGAAGTGTCGTTGAAAAGAGGGGGTGGTGGCTTCGGTGGAGATCGTATGAAGCCTGAGCCACCTCTGTTGGTGAGTGGGATGGTCTGCGAGGGCCTTGGGAGTGACGAAGAAGGGTTGAGTTGGACTTCAGCTGCGGTTGCAGGTAGGGGTCTCGACGACGACGGAGAAGTCAACCACACTTCTGTCTCAGTCACCACGACTGAGGATGAAGGTTGGGTGACGTGTGCTTCAGATCCGGGCGGGGATATGGTAAATTGGGCCTGAGCTGAAGTTACAGTGGATGTAGGATCGGCTGGCAGGATGAGGTTCTGATTGGTATCAAACCAGCCACGATCTATCCTCTATAAGGAAATTGAGTGAGAGCACAGTCATAACGCGTGACCTGCATACACAGCAGAAAGCTCTCACCAGTTGTAGGAGTGCCTTGATCAGCACCGACTTCTTGCCCCTGAAACGCAGGTCGTGATCTCGACAGAGGCTCTTGAGTACCTCGTATCGTAGATCGTGAATATCTTGTGGGGTTCCACACCGAAGTGTCTTGGCAGCGTCTGTATACTCCTTGGGACTGGGGGTTTGTTTGATGGATCATAAGCAATTCCATCCAGCCCATCATTTTGCTTGCCGCTCATCCCCCATACCAGCTCACAATGTCTGTGGAAACACCCCAGGTAGAAAAGATGCATGGTGTCCAGGGCTATGAAGCTCGAGGGATCCCAGTATGGAAGGGATAGGAGAGGAGTCCAGCGTATCCCATACTCCTTCCATATTGTCTTCTTTTCATCCTCTGTCTCTGCATCGCGCCAACGCTCCGCAATTTTGCGATGTTCTTTGCAGGTCCTGGAACGCCATTTCCAATAGTCCAGGTCTTCAATCTGCCAGAGTTCTTGCATGCAGAAGTTGCAGAAATGTATATGGTTGTGCGGCGCAGTGCCAGACATCTGACGAGCTGCTAGAAGATCGGCGACTATAGGGACGATGGCACAACGAGAGAGGATGCCATCAGAATGCAGAGGGGTATTGGTATACCACACTCCATGGAGGTAGCTGCGACGGAAGCAACATGCCACTAGTTCTAATAGGTGGTTTATCTCCTCCATATGTGGGTGTCCTGGGAGTACGCCGAATAGAAACATGTTCTCGGTCTTGTAACGGAGTGCGGGTGGGAGGTCGTAGCATACAAGATAGCAGGCAGTCAGTGGCGAATAAGCGCCACCTTTACCCTCGGCGTTGAACCCATCCATGCAGATGCCAAAGATATGTCGTCCCTCGTTGATAGTAGGGTCTATGAATGGCTTATCATCCGGCCCCTTGAGGTCCCTGATCGCTCGACTATCCCAGATATCCCGGTTCACGCCTAGGTCCTCGTGGTTGCTGTCTAGGACATTCTGCTTCAAGATCGCCTCAATGCCCGGACGGCAGAGGGTTCGACCCCACCAATGGTCAAAGTCATTGTGGACATAGCGAGTCGCTGAGAAAGTTCTCTTTTTGCCTGCGATGATGCGTTCGAGTCGTAGTTTCTGGTCACATGGGTGGCTTTTCTTCGCCCGTCTGTGTGTACAGCGGTCGGGGTAGTCGTCGATGGGGTACAGCTTGAAACAGGCTGGGCAGAACACATATGGTTGAGCGACAGGCGCAAGTTTCAAGCGCTCTAGAACCGTTCTGACGTCGCAGCATATGTCATCCACAATGAGGTGAGGAGTTCCTTGGAGGGTATCTGTGTTCGTGGCAACTTTGAATCCCAAGTTGAATGCGAGTCTTAGGGAATCGAGGACCCAGTTGCACTTCCTTATCCCCACGCCACAAAGAAGGAGCAAGATAGCAGCAACAACATCGAGAAGAAGGTTGAGAGGATTGAGTTTCCGCCAAGGAGGTTCCAGGTAATCTTCTGTCATGATAGAACTTATGGTGAGCCTACTATGAGCCATAGACGCAAACAACTTGCTCACCAGTATCAATCACGCGGACCTCCCCTGGCAGACAGCTGTCTCGATGTGCGATCTGAGGACAGTTTCTCTCGCGCTGTCGAATC
Organism: Fomes fomentarius; assembly: GCA_022606135.1. Taxonomy (NCBI): domain Eukaryota; kingdom Fungi; phylum Basidiomycota; class Agaricomycetes; order Polyporales; family Polyporaceae; genus Fomes; species Fomes fomentarius. The sequence goes on along the minus strand of JABYQN010000014.1, from coordinate 729,850 downwards.
CACTCTACTTTCCTCCATTCTTCCATGCGAACAAAAGCGTTCTCCAGTTCTTCTCTAATGAGAGACATTCGAAGCCGTGTAGCCGGAGAAGCGTGGGTCCATAGCGCCTCTAATTGTAGCATAGAGTCCAAGATCCACCGCTCGTACCCCAGTATAATGAGATTGGCAGGATCGTTGTCAACAAGTGCGTAATGACCTGTGTTGACTTCGGGAGGGAGATCTGCTGGGATGTTTTGTGCATTCCCTTCCGAAGACGAGTTGGAAGGGAAATTCGACAATGATGGGGTGGGTGGATTTTCGAAGACAATGCCCATGCATGATTCTTCGGCACTCTCTTCGCGCTGTTCAAGGTCATGTTCCATCTCGTCGAGGACCTTTTCATAGTCCAACTTAGGATGGCGATCGCGACGGGACTGGTTGTAGCATGAACTTGAAGGCGCGGGTATTGAAGTGTCCTCCCCAGGAGAGACCGGGCCTATGGTGTCACTTGAGGTAGCGGTTCTCAGCGGAGCTTGAGGCAAGCGGGAGCGGCTCTCATCTCTCCGCTGATGCTCGTCATATTCGTTCTTGCCCAAAAGCTGGCCTTCAATATATATACCCAGCTGCGGCATGTAGGTGGAAAAGGAGTAACACTCCCAACACCTGCAAAGATATTCTCGGGGAAGGCCTTCTACGAACGGCGGTGGCCACTGGCTCATAGTACCTTCGTCCAACTACAAGGGCATCTTACTGATTAGACTTCATGTACTGCAAATTTGGTGGTAAGACGTACCGTAGGACAGAATAAAGGTGAACAAGACTGAGGATGAGCGTGAATGAAACTGGAGTGGCGTTGCCGTTCAAGTTGTTGCCAAATTCAACTATTAGGCGCTGACCTGTACCTTGGGAGATTGAACGGTTTCTAATAGCACGGCTCTCCACAGGACGGGCCGCTCACTACGCCGCCGCTATGGATCCCAGCTTAGGGAGTAGGAGAAGGAGGATCAATCCCGGCCAACGAGGAGATGGACTGTAGCTCGGTCATTCACACGGCAGACAAAGGCTCATTCTGCACTGTGCGGTATCACAGCCTACAGGGAGTGCAAAGGCGAGATAGGCAGTCAATAGTTATACAATAGGTCTATAATTCGCCGACTTTGCACGCCTATGAGCCGCCTATAGCCTATAGCAAGCCGCCTCACCATCTGCGCCGCCGGCACCATGCTCTGGTCGTGTACGGTCTGGATCTCAGCGCGCGCAGGTGAGCATTCTGCTGTCTGCAGTGTATCCGCGCCCGGTGTTGCATCTGACGATGCCCGGCCTGACAAGACTTAGGAGCATTGCACATTCGCGTGATTCACCACAGGCCCCGCTTAGAGCAAACCCCATCATTCTTGTCAAACGACATACGCTGTTCCATTATATTTCTGAATCTATAGTGCGTTGACTGGCCAAATGCCAAAGGCACCTAGTCGGTGACCATCCCAAAAACAGACAGGCTGTGTCTGTGAATACAGGGAATTCCTGCCAGATGTTCTTCTTGGAACCTGGAGCATAGTGCGCGGCGTGACACTTCTTGTCTCGAGGAGTGTCGATGCCGCTAGTTCGAGCCAAATTCAAAGGATCGGAAGGTCTCGGAGGTTGACCGAGCTAACAGTGGTGTACCGAAGGGAGCCACCATGGCTAACTACTACGACGAAAGTGGCGAAGAGCGGGAGTGAAGAGAGGGCGTAAAGAAGGGAAGCCAGTGCCAGGGGAGGTTAGAGAATGGTTGGCCCACTTTGCATCCAAGTTTTCGCCAGAGAGTGTTGCGGAACGAGACGAGTGAGAAGATGGCGGATGTTTGAGTGCCATAGGAGCGGATGGATGGTGGGGTGCACCAATAACTTAGTCTGTGCCCGACTCGACAGGAGAGACGACGATGTGTACTGAAAGGAAAGAGATGGAAAGTAGGTTCGAGAGGTTGGTAGGCTCGGTGAAAGCCGCTACCGGAGTATCTTCGCACTCCTGTGAGCAGGAGCCTTGGTGTGAGCGGAGATAACACGCGGGGTTGGAGGCGCCAGTGTAGCCGAGTCGAACACAAGGAGAGTCGAGAGAGGTAAGGGGGGTGAGAGGTGAGAGGTGAGAGGTGAGAGGTGAGAGGTGAGAGGTGAGGTGAGAGGTGAGGTGAGAGGTGAGATGAAGAGGTGAGAGGTGACGGAGCTAGGTCATACGTCGTGTACTAGCCCAGGAGTCATGTATGTCGAAGGTCAGATGTCGGAGCGTGCGTTGATGAGTGCCCGAAGGGTGAGAGTCGATGAGCGCAAGTCAGGACAAATGACGAAGGCGGATAGGAGGGAATCCATACTTGTATTTGCAGACTGTGTACGAGTGTCCGAGCTAGGAAATACCGTAAGAATGATGCTAGGACTTTCCAGTTGATTAGTGTCTGGCCAAAGGATAGTGAGCCAATGCTGAGATTACACGGCTTTCGGGACGTTTTCAGGCACCCGATGCATCGTAACTTGACGACGGGAGAGCGGCGTGCCACTTCCACATGCTGAAAGAGGTGTCAGCATCAATGGCCCGATGGTGAGAACTACTGCCAACGCACAAATCACAAGTCGATCTCATACGGAGATACCGGAGCGTTACTTACAGCTCTGCCACGCACACCTCTGAGGGTGGGCGCACAGCATAGTGTGCTTCCGTCGCGAGGCCTATGCCTACGGGCCCGGATGGTCAATGTAGAATTTGGCATCGCGCCCGCGAATCCGAGCATCACAGGGTGACACGAGAAGGACAAATTGCGGCCAGTCGGCGAGAGAGCAATCTGTTTATAGACAACGAGTATGTAGAAAGAGGGGATGTTTGTCATCACCACGCACAAATTGTCAAGATGTTGTCAATGTTCAGGCATTTGAACAGCGGCCACATGGTGAAGTTCACATTGACGAGACACATCCAAAGTCAAGGCCGCCGAAGCGAGCTCAAGACAGCGTGAGATAGTCATTCATGAGGTCATATGGGGAAGCGGGATATGAGAGCTGGAACATTCATTGATCAGCTTCGTTCCTTCTGAAGCGAATAAAAGCAGGACTTATGTACTGAGAGCCTACAGAAGCTAGAAGACGGTGTCACCAGGCAAGAACAGCATGCTCTCTCCAGGGGTGTCCAGGGGTGCTCGTGACCTTGTAGTCACTCTCACTGACCGCCCCGCCCTCACCACCTGTCTCGGGGTCGAGGTCGGTCTCTGCATTGGTCCCAGCACCCCAGGGGCCCCGCGCATGCAAAATGGCACACATCCGTGCCTGAAGAGTGGGGTCAGCCGTGCTGTCTGCGCCATGGCCTCTGCGCATGCTGGACGCAACATGGCTCTGGGCGATCCTCCTTTCACGCAGGTCCAGCCTCTAGCGTACGACGGATTGCAGCCGTGCGCCGTGCGCTCTGCGTCTGCATGCGACCAGACTGCGAGATAGACGCCGTGATAGGTGACTTGTCCGCTGTTCGAACAGTTCATGCCACTGCCGAGGTCAGCAGTTCCCCGCACATAAGTCGCGTGACCATTCGATGATAGGAAGGTGGAAGAAGGGCCGAGATACGCAGAAGGCATGACGGGAAGAAGGTCGTCGGCGTACGGATACGCGTATTGAGAGGTGTTCGTTTTGGTAGTCAACGTTTTCAAGTTGGTAGTCAAGGAGTTGTGGACGGTTGACGCTGGCTGGGTAAACGAGAGCTGGCACCCCACCGCAGTCAGGACGTGGGCCAATCAAGTGCGTGCATGCGGTGCGGGGATACGTACCTTGAGTGCTGTGGAGAGCATCTTCCGGACCTCCTATTTGCTGGAGGAGCTGAACATGTCAAGAGGCAGTGTTGTCGTTCTTGCTCTTTTTCTTACATTTTCATACTTTCTCCTCCCCGAAGCCAGGACCAATAGTGCTACCCAGCACCTCCTGCCTCTACCACCTGCCAACTGCACCTTCGCTATGGTGCAGACCCAAGACCGAGTCCGTATCGGCAAGCGTCCATGTGTGCGCGCTCTTGGGTAGACCAGAGACAACATAGAGGGAGACCAGGGGTAGATTTGGGCCCGACTGAGACGGAGGCAGTGCGCCGACCTCGAGCAGATGCCTAGGAGGCGCGCTGCCTTGTCCGAGTGGCGAGCGGGCGACGACGACGTTCTCGACCGGGCCGTTTGAGGGGTAGTCGATGGTCATGTAGTTGCGGTCGTCGTCGAGGGCTGAGTGGAAGGCAGAATTAGATGGGTTTGTGCGAGAAAGGGTGGCGTGGCCGTTGTGGTCCGCCACTGGTGAGGATCGGGCCGGGCGCCGGAATCGAGGCGCCCAGCGCTCGTGAGCCACGCCAGTCGTCCTCATCTTGCGCGAGTGTGTTCGTCGCAGAGGGCAGACTCACATCAAATTTTAGCGTAGTCTTTCAGGGAGGAGTTTTGGCTGCATCGTGATAGAAGAAGCGGGACTAGAAGATTTTCTCGCCAATGGGGGACCGAGAGTGGCCGAGACAGCGAGAGGCTGCACGGGTACCTTCGCGCGTGATCCTGGATTGTGCATGGCTGAGGAAGACCTTTGACGGAAGGGGATTTGGTGGCATACAAGAAGAGGAGGGCGCAGAGGAAAATGATGGGGACTCTGCAACAGAGAGCGAGAGAGACGAAGGTGGAGCAATGACAGATAGGCAGCTTTGGAAACAGGTCGAGTGAGCTGTGCGAGGGGCTATGCTCGCACAAGGCTCCGACGAGCGAACGACGTTGGAATTGAAGGGATCAGATGACGGCGTGCAGAGGCAGACCCCCGGTTACGTATATCTTGTGTTGACTTGTATCGCTCTGTCCGAGAGCCTAGCGGTCGGCGGACCAAGCTCACGGTACAATTAGGCGGTACCTTGGTCTCCGAATTGACATACCGAGGACCTCCGACAGCGCGGGATCCCAGAGTCTAGTGGTGCAACATATGCGTCAAACGGGAGAAAGGTCAGGGTAGGATTCAGAGACTACCTCTGTTCAAGTGCCTACGTGTCAGACGAGGTTTCGATTGTGTGGAGAGGTCTACTATCGTTGCACGCCCATGTGAGGAGGTCTCGCCCATCGCCAGCTCGCAGGAGCCTAGACGCAGAAGCGAACCCGAAGGACGCCCGGCCGACATCTCAGAGAAGGTAATAGTTGTTAGTAGTTAAAGTTGTTACATTGAGTGCACGTGGCAGTATCCGTCGGCGTCTGTCTGTCTTTGTCTGTCAGACTCTGTCTGTCCTTCTTCTGTCCTTCTGTCCTTCTGTCCTTCTGTCCGTCTGTCCTTCTGTCCGTCTGTCCTTCTGTCCGTCTGCAATTGTACGACGACGTGCCTCCAGAAGCTCCGCACGCACGACCTCCTTGGGCTAAGCGAGAGCGAGATGAGGGTGTCAGTGTGTTGGCCGCATCTTACTTCTTATCACTGCCCCCTTCCTGGACAAGGATGAGATCACTCACGGAACTTCGGAGCATTTGACGATGAGTGAGTACTTGTGCGATGCCTACGTAATCACCCGCGATGTAGACATCTGGGATAGACGCAACGACTCTTGCAGTTCTATGCGACATGCCGGTGTGTCAGTGAGGGCTCAAGCAAACATAAGTGAGTATGGGCGTGCCAGATGATCGATGACCGCTTATGTCCACTTTCGAAGCAGCTCTTATTGAGTCTCTAACACCATGTTAGCATTCCTTCTAAAGTGCCAATGAAACCGTTTTCGTACTTACATGACTTTACATTTCTTTCTCGCTGCATGTGCTTTGCCGCACGTCCATCAAAGGGAAAGGCTGGCCGCCCGTACTGAAAGTGAAAGAGTGCTATTGGACTGTCCACCTCCCTGCTGGAGGGACACGTACGACAAGCTTGGTCATGCCGCAGTCCAACTACTAGCTATGCAGGCTGGCGATGACTTTCACTTTGAACGGAGCTCGAGACTCTTCCGGAGCGGCCGCTTATCCTCTCAAGCTTCACCCGAACTCTGATGATGAGTCGGAGGAACTGCTGGAGAACAATCCGCAGGGGAACGCAAGTGAAAGAGTGCTATTGGAAGGAGTGTCAATGTCGTAACGCAGTCGCCACAACGGGGTTCGGTGTGCGCTACACAACACAATGGCAGCTTCCAACGAAGGACAGTGAACAAGAGGAAATGGAACAAAGGGGATCTTGCAGGAAGGATACTTATTGAAAACATCATAGAGGATGAGAACTTGGAGTGGGCGGGAGGTGTGGAAGTGGGAGTTAATATAACAGGTGGGCCGCAGAACGAGCAGGAGGATACATGAAGGAGGATGACGAGGAGGCGCGCGCGGGTCTTCATACATGAGAAGTCATTCCGTGAATACATTACTTGGTTGCCTTTAGTGTCTATCTCTCTCGCCTATGGCTTACACCATCTCACATTGCCTCTTATAAATGTCGGAATGTTATTGTCATCGTCAACGCTATGCTTCTCTACCATCTGCCATCAATCGGTTCAGTCACTGGCAGTACTCAGCCTCAACTATCTTCTCATGCTCAGCACCACGACTTTGACCCGGAGGTCGACCCGCCCTTCACCCTCGTCATACCGTAGAGACCTCTACATAGACGTCATATGCATAGATTGTCATCAGGATGACGATGGTCATACACATTATCTTGTTCCAATCTGCTTCTATCGGTCTGCTCCACAATTGTTCAGTGGCATATACTAGGGCCAGTGGATGATAGCTCACTTGTTCTGTCGCAGGCCATTTGCCATATATCCAGCAACCACACTTGTCCACGGGATTGCTGAGAGCATGGCCGCATAAATGCTGGAGAAAGCTTCCAAGGTACTCCACTTTTGTACGTATCTTGAGAAACGGAGATGATCGGATGTTAAGCGCGCTGGGCTTTCTGCGTTTAGACTCTCCTCTATGACACTCAAGTATTGCTGGGCATTTCTATGAATACAAATTGGACGTCAACTCTTTGATGTTAACATTTTTACCATATCATGCGCACTCTGATGATATATCCGACAATTCTTCTACAAGCGTTGGTCCGCTTGCTTCGTACTCATCTGGCAATTGGATTAGATACAGCGGCGTCTCATCTAGAGCTGAAAATACCTTCTGTTATGAGTTTGGGAAGGCTCGACGATGAGGACGTCACTTGCGATGGTACTAGATCATCGTCTCCATCACAGACGCCCGAGGATAAGCCCAAGGATACGGATGAGTGGTCTTGATGACAATCATATATGGCTCGTGAAGGACGAGAAGATACCGGGCACATGACTTGATCTTCCTGTGAGCGGTGAGGCCATGGACATACTTTGGCGTCTACCACATGTGTTGGACAACTCGGCCCAAAATACTTTGCCAAGCAAGATAGCAATTCCAACTTCAGATCGCCTGCCAGACTCTCCATTTTATCTGAGCCATAAATTTCAGCCTAAATCTACGGCTTGGCTAAGTATAAAACTTACTGGTCAAGTTTGTCTGCAATGTCTTCACGTGCACGTTGTCAGTGCTCCCGATGTCAACAAGCTGTGAGCACAACTCCATAAGGTCCTCTATGCGCTTGCTTTGCAAATCCTGCTGTGTTCTGAGAACCAGTACGCTTGAGAATACCATCATAGACTAGTCTTACCAGCTTGTGGTCTAAGACCTTGAAACGTTGTTTCATGTTACCCTCGATGCGAGCTGTAGACTCTTCGGCCATTTTTAGCCGCCTTTCAAGCTCGTAGAAGTCTTTCCTTATGGATTCAACTTCGCTTGAGACGCCTGATGCATTGTGTCACTATGGCGCTGCGCATGAATGAGCCACACTCACTATGCAGATGCTCGCTTTCCGAGGCTTCCCGTCTGTGCATCTGATGTTCGTCGGTGGCTGCGTGTGAATAGATGAATCTATTAAGGGAGTATTCATACAAAGGGACTTCAACACCTACGTGAAGTGGACTCCTCATCTTTATCCGCGACACATCCAGTGGCACCTTGATAGCGTGTAGTGGAAGTGCCAGACTTCTGTTGTTCCGTGTACTCCAGGATGCGAGCTACCACCATATCAACGGTGTACTCAGTGTTGGGCTGATTTAATAGCTCGTCCAGTACCCTAGGGTCACGGGTGGCATATTGTTCTAAGTGTGACTTGATGAGGGCTGCGGAGAAGGAAGAGTTGTTGAGACAAGAACCGTGTTGCTCTTCAGCAATCTCGTTGAAGAGTTGCTGAATGTTAGGAGTTAGCACATTCGCCATGAACCCGGTTTCCTCGTTACTTTCCATGTGGAGAGATGATAACTCAATTTGATGTGGAGAGGAAGAACTTGCGGGTGCCACTGCAAAGATGCTTTCTCCTTGTTTTGAATTGGGAGGCACATGCTTGACCCGCCGTGATGTGCAACTAGTCTCCTTTGCTGACCATGCCGAAAAGACGATAGTCAAATTTTCTTACCATAAGGTGCAACGGTTGCAACGGGTGCAACAAGTGCAATGACCTCAACAAACCCAAATGATTGGCTGGTGAACCCTCGGCTAGTAGGTCCTTCCTTTTACCGCCACAAGGCATAAGGGCCCACAAACAAAGAGAGGTTGACTTGCACCCGCTAAAGATTTCAACTGCTTCGAGTGACAGAAAGTGGCGCCCGATGTGCGGAGCCTGTGCAAGGCGTGTCGACTCGGACTTTTCGCGGCGGTAAGTCATGGACAACAGTGGTTGTGGTGCGCGCTTTGATTATCAAACGCGGCCGAGTACGCTCGCAGAACATGGCTACCACCTGAACCCTTCAATCATATATATATGCTGGTGCGTTCCAATCTCGATGAGGTTGATCTGCCTAGGGCCCTCCCACTTGGGGCCGCTGTCCTCATATTATCCACGATCTCCCCGGCGCCTAGGTCCGATCATCAGGACTTTGTCGATGAGAACATGTCACACGATGCTGCCCTACACCGTGCTGCTATCTCCGGTCCGACTGCACTCATCGGTGTCAAGGTTCTGCCTCGGGGAGAGGATCTTGAGGAAGGAGAGCATCAGGTAGAATCGTGCAAGTATGGTGAGGACGCCGCAGAGGGAGGTGTGAGCGTACCGTTCTTCCCACCGGTACGTGATGACTCTGGCTTTGAATCCTGCACTATCCTGTACATCGGCAACGACAAGTTCGTTTCCCAGAACCCGGACAAGGTGCAGGTCTCTGCGCACCATCAAGTGCACGACCAAGTATGTGCTGGTGGAGCCGGAGAAGGCTTGGACCGAGTACGTCAAGTTTGAATCCGGAGTTTGGTACGCAGGAATGACATGAAGAAGACCACAAGTTCGACGGCTCTCCTCTCATTCGGTCGTCGAGCGCGAGACCTACGCCTCAATCGGAAGCTCCTGCTGAAATCCTGCCACAAAGTTCATAACGTCAGACATTGCTGTCCGATATGACTGTGTAGCCGTGGGCGCTAGTGCCCTTAGGTAGTGCACCGTGACATACTTACGTGTTTTCTCTCTTGCTCTCTGTCTGTCGCATCTGTCGGTGTAGACAAATCAACAGTATCCGCGGAGCTTCTCGTACGCTCCTGTAGCAGCATGATTGGACTGGTTCCCATATAGGTACAATAGGTACTACAGTGCGAAACCCATATTCCCCTGAAGAGGCATTCCTAGGGGAGCAACCATCCAGAGTCTCAAGCTTTCAAGTAGTATCCATGATGAGAAGTCCGTCACCGAGCTCGAACGTGGGAGGAGAGGCATCCGCTACCTCCATGGCAGTGGAGAGCGAATCCAGTTCAGGCATGACGACGAACCGACGGTTCACTTCGTCAAGAACGCATAATCGCTTTGTACTCGCATAGAGATAGACTGCGTGCTGGAGGAAGGATGGCTGAGTAGTTGCCGTTACCTGTAGAGACTTTCATTCAATGTATGGTCGTAGAGTAAGAAGAAAGACCTGTAGACCCGGGCTACAAAGTCACGACATCTGATAGATGGGTGACCTCGAAGCCCAGAAATAATAGGACTGTCATCAAAGGCGTTCAATCCGCTCGCTCTACTACTAATCCTAGGACTGGGATAGTATCCCAGTATCCAGTATGGGAAGCGTTAGGAAGTTAGGGACTGATGCGGATTTTCCAGGGTATATTTTTGATGGTTTGATTGAGTAGTATGGCTCAAGATCACGAGGAAGAATGGCTCCCATCACTACATTGCCAGACCTCGCTGGATCGATTGAACCTCGCTCCTCGAGACTCTGATCTCACTCAACGTCCTCAATATCTTCCACTCGCTTTCCTCATCGCTATCACTGTACTCCGGCCGGCTCTTCGCTCCGCTCTCTCTCTTCTATGGCATTCTAGTGTGCAGACACGAGAACGGTCTAAATTGGACCTACAAGGACGTGGACAGACGACCTCGGTGTGGCTGAGAAGGAAATGGGCCGACAAAGACCCACGCATATGCGGCAGTCGCGAAAGAGAAGCTCGAGCGCATGAATGTCGCTGGGTCCAATCAAAAGTCCAGTAAGATACACCGAGTGACAGTAGGGGACGTACACGACTCGGGAGATGACGGAGCTGCTACAGTCTCTGTGCGACGAAGAGTGGTGAGGTCATCTGCTGGGACGCGCATCGGGACGTATGTCTGGCAGAGCGGGACCGCAATGGCGGTGGGAACTGTGAAAGTGCGGGGTGGAGTTCGACATTCGCACGGTGTTCTTCATTATAGTCAAGGTCTTGTGAGTATGCATGATAGCGGGCGAGACGATTGGGTTGACTGCTTACGCTACGAGCAGGTTCGACGACTGCGTGATGGAGGTCGTGCTTATACAGCTGGAGCTTCCGGAGGACGGTGAGCCCAAATTCTCCGAGCTCGCAACGTTCAAGACGATCGGGTGTTCATGAACCAGGCGTACTTTGCAGGCGCTCCGGAAGCCTGTAACTGGTGAAGGGGTGGAAGCGGGTCAAACTCCAGAGTTCTTCCCAACAGAGCTTGTGTTGGTGGCAGCCACTTATTGTGGTTGAAGCACTCGCAGTAGGCCCCGCACAACTGCTGGACGCTCAGTGTCATCGACCAACGTTCGCAAATACCCACAACTCCACAATGTCCCCGCAGCATTCTGTTGAGGTTCATCGCTGCACTGTCTACGACGTACATCCTCACTGGAACTTCTTCTCCCAGCCTTAGAAGTAGGAGAATGATCAAGACATCTCGGCCCACGAAGATATTCACGAGCGAAGGCGCGTAGCTTGCAGGTGGCGTGTCGGAATACTCGGGCCCTCCCGGGGCATGAACAAAGGTGTCTGTCCATGGACGCTATCCTCCTGTACATAGGCGCCATTCTTTCTCAAGGACATTCACCTGTGCCACAGCCGACACCCAATGTCTTCTGCCACCCAGATTCCCGTTCGCTCGTGAGTACCCAACTGTGTCTCACCAGAACACTGGAACCCGCTGATAAGGACATGGACTGTAGTTGGTTTGATATCCCGTATGTTGCCTTCGGCACCACAAAGGCGTGTTACGCCGTTTCTGGTTGCTCTGGCTGGACAATTGCACACATCAGTGTTGTAGAGGTGGCGAACGAGAAATGTCTGTGATTCCGTCTTCCTTTTCCTTGAAGGCCAATCTCATCTAATACCAATGCCGCACAGATGGCCTTATCATCTGCGACGTTCTTGACTGTCGGCGTGCGCCCAACCCGACTGTAGCTCAGGTTGCCTTTGTGCTTGACGAGAACGTACAGATGTATTTGAAGCCAGAGTCACAGATAGTCTGCCTGCATGTGAACCGAGTGAGTGTTGTATGGACTATGGTAGAGTGACTGATCCATACCTCGACTCTGCAGGGCCCGTCGTTGGTGACACTTGTTCCCCTGAATGCCGATGCTCAGGTCGTAGAGATCCACTTCGATGAGCGTGAAGACTATCTCTCCTGCATCAAGGTTATCAACGACGCCGAAATCGCTACAGGTGTCGACGCTCAGCAGCAACTACAGCTGCCCGAATAAGATCGAGACACGGGCTGCTATCACCTTCACCAGTCAAGTAAAAGCGGTGCTCGGTTGCGTTGTCGTCGTGGAATATCACTGCAGTCGTGTACATCTCCTGAATGCAAGTAAGTCACTATCGTGGGAAGGGACAAAGGAATCCGAGTCATACCTCGTACTCCTGTAATTTCCAGTCGGGTTGGATAGTCCCTATGAGCAGCCTTTGCCCGGAGTCCGCAATGGCGAGCATCGTCCCTGATGTCTGCTGAGAGACGTTGACGAAACGAAAAGCTACGTACATGCTCACCAACGACAAGCTCGCCCGCGGCGTTGAGGGAATGAATGATGATCAACTTTCCCGTCTGGGTGTAAAGCATACCATCCGCCACGAACGAAAATTCGAAGCTGTTGAAAGTTGACACCGAGTCGGCCACAACCCGGCTAAGAGAACGCAGTGGTCAGTGCAATGGTGGATGTGTAAGTGCGGAAGAGAATGATGCACCTGGAAGCGTCTACATGGGCTGACTGGGAATTATCCATCTAGGTGGGTTCTGTTCAAAAAAGGTAGTAGATGTATCAGTGTCGTTGAAGGCGCAAATACGGTAGGGAGGGAGAACTGGAGTGCGGTGGCACGGGCATCTATACGCCCATCCTACCGGCGAAAGGCCCTTTGTGATAATGAGTGAATCAAGCGCATCGTGCGGCAGATGACGATTGACCGACATCAGGATTAAGTCAAACCCCTAAGAGGTTAAAGACTGACAAGAAGACTGACAAGAAGTTTGGACATGCCACAGTTAGTGGAATCGAGGAGGGAGGAGAGAGGAGGCCGGCGGGACACATTAGGCGCGCGTGGCGACTCAGCCGGAGCAGTGTCAAGGCAACCTGATATATAAGGATGATGTATATACAGATGAATGCATATAGTTATGTGGAGCAGATGACAGGGAAGCAAAGAAAAGGTAGAGCAGAACGGAAAGGAGCAGAACTGAGCAAAAGGGAGTACATCGGGGCGGGAGGGAATAGATAGTCCGACAAACTGGGAGTGGTGGTGGTGGTGGTAATAGGAGCAAGAAGTGAAAGGAAGAGAGGAAACGGCCCCAACAGAACTTGAACAGCCGATTATGTGGCGTATGTAATCATGCAGCCCACCCTAGCGAGCTGTGAGTTCTCGCCTTCCGCTGAGTCCTCGAGTACGGCTGCACGGTATCGTAGCTCTCGCACTTGGGCTTGATTTAAGTCTAGCATAGTTCAAGTATCCCAGAGTAGATCATCGAGAGCATCGTTACCAAGAAGGCCTCGTGGACGCACAACTCGTGAATGTGGATCAACTGGTCTTCCAGACGATGGAGCGCGGACATCGTAACTGCGGCGTCGAGAATGACGTGGGTGATCTGAGAGGAGAAGGCATCCATTTTTGACCGAGATGACCGAAGAATGGCAGCATCGACCTCCTCAGAGCCATCTCTTTGTGCGGCGTCGATAGCACGATAATGGTAAGTGTTGAAAGAGACAATGCTGTGAAAGACAGTGTAAGCCGGCGTCCAATATGTACTGCGAGGGACGCTACCTGTCGAACATTATCTAGATATTGAAGGTGTAGACCACGACCCGCGTACCGCGCATCCCTGGCAAAGTCCTGGAGTGCGTCTGCTAGTACGATCTTGACAGGAACGTTGCTCGCCCCGCACCACGGCCACCAAGTCACCCAACAGCAAGCTCCGGATGCTTGACGTTCGAGAGAAGGTCAAAGCTGCTCGTCGTGTCTAAACTGAAGTCCTAGACTCTGAGGACTGGGGAAGTACGATGGACGAGGGTTGGTTAACTTTACTAGACACTGGCAGACACGAGGGGAATATGTTGGGGAAAGGTATATTGTACAGTGATGAGGCAATGGACTTCATGGTAACGGCGGATGTGACAACAAGAACCGGTAGAAGTGCCACGACGAGCGAGAAGGTGCGCCAAGGTAGCTTCAGGAGCACGAAAGCGATTGCCATGATATCCACAATCTGCATGCCAACCTCACGCACACGGTGGCGAAGGGAACGTGTTGCCTGTAAATTCAGGGGAGAAGAAGTACATGACATCTCTACGGAGATCCTTAGCTCGCACCTTTTCGCGTTCTGGGCCTGAAGTTTGCGGCGACATGAGAGCGTATCTAGCTGGTGGCACGAGGGAGTCCCACCATTGTTATTTCCTAGCAAGGTGTCGGTGGCCACAAGTCGTCTGGGAAACGTCGACAGGATTGAGTGAACTCTTCCTGATATTGCTGCCTCGCCCAGGCTTTGAACGAGGGTATATCGTGCTTTGAGCGTGTGTGTGGTGGTGGCCATACCCTGCTCAAAGTGTGAAGATTCCCAGGGCGCGCGTCGCGACGCTTCGCCTCAGACGAGGGACTTGGACCTCTGCCGTCTGTTCCTCTCTTCGCCTATTATCAGTATCTTGCTTGTTGATCAACTGCGTGACTTACCACACACACACCAGTACCCCGAAGATGGCGACCAAGAGCTCCAAGCACAGGCAGAGTCTGTCTCGGTTGAACCTGCGTGCACTCTACAAACAAAATCACTGTCGGTGAGCCTACTACGGGCTATGGGATGGAGGGATTGATTGAGATGGCTTAACGCGTCTCACAGCGTCACCTAGGTCTCTCCTGTGTCAAGCGTTCCTAGGTTCGTGCGAAGCCTGGAAAGCGCGAAGTACTGTGATGTCACCGATGAGCATTCCATTCCAGTTTGCAGCGGTACGCGAACGCCAGTGCGACACGGTCGTCGGGGCCGCCGAAGAACGGCATGAACACATGGTACCGCGCGCCGCTCTCGGGTCCGAAGGCCTGTGGGAAGCCACGGTCCTGGAACATCGCGACGTCAGCGGCCGTGTCCGCGAAGACGCGCCGCATGTACTGCGAGTGCCGGGCGACGGCTTGGTGGTTACCCTCGCGTTTCTGCTGGAAGAGCGTGTCGAAAGAGTAGGCATTGGAGGAACCCGGGGTTTCATTGCCGGCAGTGGCCGTCGATGGACGTGAGGCCGCTCGTCCAGGGAAGGATGACCATCTGGTCGCACGCCAGTGCTCGGGGACGTTGTCCGAGAAATCCTCGTACCGTACGACAGCGAGTGAGTTGGAGACGGTCATAGGGTGGAGGTATCCGTGCGTCGTGAGAATCGCGAGGACGGGATCGCTGTGGACGAGCGCGTCTGACTTCTGCGACTTGAGCACGGCGGAGGTCCGGTTCAAGAGCTCGATCAGGCGGAGCGCATCGACGGAGATCTGCGGTCCTCTGCCTGGCGGTGTGGTGCAGCGGGCTGCCTTCTCGTCTGAGCTGGGGTCGGAAACCGATGGGGACTCGCGTGTGACTGCAGACGAGGACTGTAAGAGCTGTGTGAGGGTGATGACAGCTGGGAGCTGTTCAATGTGGTCAACAATGACTGCGAAGCGAGTCCTGATCGCCGCCTGAATGTCGCTCTGCGGTGCCTCAGCGCCGCTCTCTGGGGACGAGCTGATGCCAGACGCGCGCTTTGTCACAACACCCGTAGTGGCGGGTAGAAGAGGAGGGTGAGCGGGGTGGTCATGAACGTCAGCACGAGTGCGTGCAGGACGAACATGGAGAACGTACGTGTGTCGAGAATCTTGACCTGGATGCCGACGTTCAGCACGATCAGCTCGACCAGACTGTACGTGCGGATAGTGAGCTTCAGAGCGACCGAACGATGGAAAGCTACTGACCCTTGGCAACTTATGAGTGTACCGATGGCACCGGACTCGAGCACATTAAGGCCGCACAACCTGGCGGTAATACAGTCCAGGCCCAGCACTCAGGCCAAACAAGCTCCATACGGTCGAACAAAAACCGAGTCCCTGCCCTTCGATAATCCCATTTCATTCCATCCCATCCCAAACCACCATCTGCGCTCCCTCGAGATACTACCATCCACCTTCACCTCGAGATCCACCGCCAACCCAGCTACCTCCGCGGCCCGTTGTACAGTGTGTCGTCCACCCACTCCACCGCGTTCCCAATCGGATACTGCGGCGCGTAGTGGCTCCGCGAGTGCCGGTGGCCGTTCGACGTCCCGCTGGCGGAGAGGATGCTGTTATTGCTGGGGTACGAGCCGTGCGCGCCGCCGATGCTGCCGCCGCTCCTGCGCTGGCTCTGCCCTTGTAGAGGGCCAGAGGCGCTACGCGAGTGTGTCGAGCTCTGCTGACGGTGTGAGGGGCTTTGTCGGGGGACTGATGCGGGGACGCCGGGATGCTTGTCAGATCAAAGGATGCGTGCATGGAGCGAATAAGGACTTACTTGGGCCGGTACATCGGCGGCTGCCCAGCCCGGCGAGCCATCGCTGCGGGATTACAGCCGATCGGTCCAGTGCCTGGGTAGCTGGGCATCCACTCTGCTTTCGGTGTCTTGGAGCGACACGACCGGAAGAGACCTATGTGGCGTTTCGTGAGTGTCTGGATGGAGCGACAGGCCACAAGTACACTTACAGCGAAGTATGCCATAGAGGATCAGGAGGACTGCGAGCTACGTGTCAGGAGAAATTCGCGTACGTCGAGCGGTTTAAGAGCATACCTTGAAGACCTCCATCCATGATCCAGGTTTACAGTTGCCAGAGATACAAGTTCCGCCGTAGCCTATTAAGATGGTCGCAACCTGATCCCCGCACAACAAAACCAATGTACGTACCACATGGAGAGCCATCTACAAGTGTTGACTGGAGGACGACGCACTGGTTCGAGTTGTTCGATCCTGACACGAGACCTGGCACGACTTGTCGTTGTTACTCGGACAAGCCTTCTGGAGCCCCATAGAGGCGCCGACGAGCTGACATTGCTCTGCGAACACCAACACCAAGATCAGCCTCACTCTCACAACCCGCATAGAAACCCACGCACAATCGAGCGACGTGCACTGTCCACTCGCACACGCAAGACCATCTGAACCACAACTCTGCCCGTTCGGAGCCGTGATATCCTGTGGACACTGCTTGATGTGCTTACTATTGCCAGTACACTTCTCCTCGCTATCACACCGGTCATCCTT
This sequence comes from Fomes fomentarius, assembly GCA_022606135.1. Taxonomy (NCBI): domain Eukaryota; kingdom Fungi; phylum Basidiomycota; class Agaricomycetes; order Polyporales; family Polyporaceae; genus Fomes; species Fomes fomentarius. Next base: position 712,895 of record JABYQN010000014.1, on the reverse strand, counting down.
GCTCGGGCGGCACACCTGCGTCGCTAGCGCGAAGGCGCACTGGTTCGTGCAGCACGGCGAGCTGTCCGGGTCGCAGACGGCGCCGTTTCTGAACTTGCATGCTGATGCGTCGCAGCAGGACGAGTTGGAGTTGATGCCTGGTCGCAGTCTTCGCCATCCTCGACGATGCCGTTGCCACACATCTTGAGCGTGATGGGCGGCTTCCTGTCCGTGAGGGAGGTCGGCGCGTTAGGATCGATGATGCTAGAGGTGTTCGTGCGGCCGCCGGAGGTCCCTGCCATGAGTGAGCCTGGGAGGAAGTCAATTATCAGCGGACACACAAGCGAGGGGTGACAGGGACGTACAGATATTGCCGATACTGCAGGGCGAAAAGTTAATCTCGTCTGTGTCTGCGACGGGACTCATGATGAACTGCGAGTTCGCGTCGCATGTCGAGGTCGAAAGAGGGCAGCAATTGACTGATTGCGACTCGCATCCGTTCGCGCATGAACATCCGTCGGCGCACTGCGAGTATGGTCAGTACCGCCAGCTGCATGCGGCAAACCGTCTGATACTTACATCGTGCTGTGGCGCAAAGGTGGGATGAGCATCATGTCATGCAGCATGACGTTGACATATCACTCACGATGGCACCGAAATTATGACCGATCTCATGAGCAACCACCTGCCACTCCGTCCTTCCACCCGTCGACACGGCCTGGCCAGAGACAACAGGCGGGTCCTGGCCCGAAGCAGTATGCTGGCAGAGAGTTGCAAGCCACGCAATGCCGACTTCAGAACCTGTCGGGCATCCGCTCTTCAGGTGCCACAGAGCAGCACCGTCGTCACTTTTGGTGCATCGCCATTCGGAGAAGATGGAGAGACGATCGTTCAGCGTGATCGACTCTTGGCAGGCGACGTTCCACGGGAAGTCGGAGGGTGTAGAAGAAGGACATCTGCTCAAAAAATATCAATGCTAGCATGCGACAGAGACGATGGATGGAGACTGACGTTGGCGGGCGAACCTCAAGCTCGATGATGCCAAGCGAGAAGGACACAATGATGCAAATGAGGGTCACGTAGCCCCAGGTCTCTCCTGTGTCAAGCGTTCCTAGGTTCGTGCGAAGCCTGGAAAGCGCGAAGTACTGTGATGTCACCGATGAGCATTCCATTCCAGTTTGCAGCGGTAACATGTGAGAACGCACCAAGGGGAGGAAGAGGACGGAGCGCAGATCCTCTAGCTTTTCCACCAAAGCGATTGCATATCCGTTGTCATGCGGGATAACCAGCCAGTGAGGAATCCACCCTGATTGTTCGTGGTCAGTGCGGTCCGCCTTCGTCAGGAGGCAAACACTCACGAAGATGGCACGATGATGTCAGTGTAAAAGCCTGAGATCAGGATCATAACGATCGTAACGGTCATCAGGGTGCCAGCGTCCAGGCTGCCACTCTTTTTTGCCAGCCAGCGGTAGCTCCAGCGAACGGGGAAGATGATGAACACGACAAACCCGATTCCAGCCAGAAGGACCCAGGGCGCAGTCAGCCCTTTCGACGCGTTGATCAATGTGACAGTGACAACTGAAAAAATGTGTCATTTATGGTTGTGCGCTGGGCACGGAATTAGCGCTACCTACCATCGTTACCAACGCCGGCGGAAAGGACTACGACTATCACAGTGGTGCGGAGCTACCCGTCGGCCTTTGTCGTGTCGAAGCGGTACTCGCCCTGGAAGCCCATGGCACGTCCTCGTAGTTGCGCAGCTGCCAGAAGAAGAGCTTCCCGAGGTCGCGTGAGTAGATGAACTGCCAGAGCGACTTGCACGAGCCCCAGACGGTGAATGGCGTGTCGTTATCTGCCAATGTGGAGCCCAGCAAACGTGGGTAAACGGGAGTGATAGTGCGGAGGTGGAAGCCCAGAGTTCAAGACGGGGGCAAGTGGACAGCGAAGGGAAATAGCGGGAAGTGAGTATGATTAGATATAGAGAAGTAGGAGAGACAAACTCTTTGCGAAATAGCACTTGTGCATCAGGGCGGGAAGAACGTGTGCGCTCTCGAGATCGCTATAACTCCGCAGAAAGCACCTCATTACACCGAACATGGAAGCGCACATAAGACAGGACGTACAAGTTGTCATGCGGGCCGCAGACGTTTGTTGGGATCGCGGAAGTGAAGTTGTCGCCATACTGGTCCTTGTATGCGCTGCAACGCCGTGCACGCGGTCAGCCTACGCACCTCACAAAGATAAGATTGGACGGTGCCTAAAGCGTACCGATTCTGGATGTCTACCAGCCGTTTTGCACCCGCGCAGAGCTCACAATCCTCGCCGCGCCAGCAGCGCTCGTTAACTTCTACGAGGCTCTTGACAGTGTTCTTCAAACGAGAAAGGTCCGACAAGGACCGCCGGCGTAAGCCAGTAGTAAGCCGCGAAAAGACCGAAGAGGTCGACCCATCCGTGTCGCGGTCATGCGATTCGGAGTTGGAAGAGGGCACCGATGTTAGAGGACGACATCGAGGACGCGGTAGAGGAGAGCGTAGAGAACGGACAGGAGGGAGCCGTACTCTCGGCGCCCCACGTTCCGTTCCGTTCCGTAAGCACGCAGATGCGCTGCCAGTGCCAATGCTCAATGAGAAACCCGACTTTCCCTCGTACCACGCCGCATACTCTGATGTGTCTGTTATACTCTATTTTCCATGCGCTCCGATTCCGGGTACATGTCATTTTCATAACAGTACGTGGTTACGGGATTTCATTCTGTATCAGAATACACTGCAGTGAATATAACGGATCGTGGGTGCCAGTCAAATGCCGTATAGCAGTGACTGGTTACAAATGGTATGAACAACGACACAGTCGTCAGGGAGGACATCAACAACGCCAGGACCTGCGAAGAAATGTGCGATACGGATGATATCGAAAGTTACTGCCCAAGTGTTCCAACCTGCGCGATTGGTGCCATCGCGTGATCTGAACCTCTTGATGAAAGCCTCGACGAGTACGACATCACCCCTCTGCACGCGACCACGGTCAAATTTGTTCATGTCGCTCCAGCTTTGTGCTCTGCGTTTTCGCTTTTGCTCCCTGGCGCACCAGCTCAGTTGGGAACACTGGGCCTTTAGCATGGCTTCCTCACTTTTGACACGCCCTCCTTTAGCGTGCGGCTCGTGGAGGACTCACATATGCTCTAATCGCGGCAGAAAGGGCAAAACGTTGGGCTTCGACTTCATCCCTAGGGACGTCATGAACTAGCGCGAGTTTGACGGTGACTACCATCTCGGCGACATCGTTGCGTCCTCTTCGTGGACGACTAGTGACTCGGCTGCACAACGTGAGGCTATCGGACCGCTCGCAGTGTCCGGGAATACACTAGCCGTAGGGAGCCTCCGCCCCAACTTGGCCTACGAGCGAGCTTCTGAACATTACGCGCAGATGGGTCGTCGCCGAGGGGTTTTCCAGCTCCTCTTCGATGTTACCAATTCCCAGAAGGGTGTACGTAAAATCAATTGACTGTAGAGGCTGACACTATTCATCTTTGTAGATCTTCACCGGGCGCTCTGCAGCACAGACGAATTAGCGCAGCCTATTGGACCTGTACGTCGGCCAGGGCGCTGGCTACGTTCAAGTGATGCCTTCTGTTGGGCACGCTTCCTCCTCTCCTCGTTCTCCCCGCGAGCAACTCTCCTCTCGAAGTCTGGCACTTCCTTCCCGAGACGTCCAGCGATGTGCGACTCGTGGACGGACGAGACGCGTTATACCTCGCGATCAAGGTTCGCACGGGACGAGACCATCGACGCCGGTCCATTTGCTTTCAAGCCATACAGGCTTGCGTCTCTTGTAGATCCGAAGAACATCGACTTGCTGAAGGTGATGGGAGGCATCACCACAGTCTGTTAAAGGGTCTCGGTACGCATAGGATGGCAAGAAGGCTCTTGGGAAAGCTGCGGACGCACCGCACCACCGGTGGTTCGTGTTTCCCTCTGACAAGGATGGCCGACCTGGCGCCGGAGATGAACCTGGTGCCAGTGCTGGCACTTCGCAGCGTCATGACCGACAACCAGAGACCGCTGGTGATGTACCAAGGCTGGTGCTCACTGGCTCTGGAGGGGAGGATGCGGAGTCTCAGACTGGTGGCGACCATATACAGAGGCTAGGGCGTAGGTCATCCTAGACGACCCGGATGCGACGACCCGGATGCTGCTATTCCAATCTCGGTCTCGGTTTGTCCTCATCCCGCCCGTGCCTCTTGCTGTTTCTGGTGGATACCCCCTTGCAATGTCGGCCTCGAGGAGCGGTGACGCGTTTTCGGTGCAAATGTCCTCCCGGCTCGCCCGTCGAAGAGTCTCCTGCAGCTGATGTAGCTGATGTGGAAGGACAAAGTTTTCGTAAGTGGATCATAGCAACGTGTCGTCATCTTCTCATGCTGAAGGGAATGATCTAGGGCTTACTGTCAATCGCAGTCGTCTTGCTCGCTCTCCGTTTCTTCCAAGATTTCGGGAATCCGAGGTTTGTGGCATCACTGGAAGATGGTGCTATAGTTCTATCTAACGTTTCTACACTAAGAACGCCGCTCGCTGTGATACTCGCTCTTGCGTTCGCTACGCAACGCCTGACGAAGGCAAACCTTATCGTTCGTGTACTCGGATCTTGCGACACCACGGCGAATGCTTCCACGATATGTACGGACAAGACAGGCACGCTCAACTACAACGACATGACGCTCATTGCGGGCTCCGTCCGCATTCACGGCAAGTTCGTCCACCGCCTCGAGGAGAACAAGACCCTAACTATTGCGGACGAAGAGCGAAGGGCTCTTTCACCAAGCACGCGGAGGACTTTTCCATCGACGAGGCGCACATTGACGAGACGCTTTCTCCCGCTATCCAGGATCTCTTCAACAAGGCCATTCACAACAACTCCACTGCGTTCCAGAACGATGAACCCGAGACCGGCGACAAACTTTCGTCGGTAGCGGAGACCGCGCTCCTGAAGTTCGCTAAGGAGAACGGCCAGGCTGACTACAAGCAGACGCGGGAGAGCGCCGACGTTTTTCTTATGATCTCGTCCTCTAGCGAGCACAAGGCCACGGGCGTTGTCGTCAAGATCTCGAAGCGCCAGTACTGCGTCTACCTCAAGGGTGCTGATATTCTCACTAAGAAGTGCACTAATCATATCGTCGTCGAGCGTAGCTCGCATGAGGCTGACTTCGCCGGACTCCGCCCTATCGATGAGCTCGGACGCGACAACATTCAACGAACTATCATAATCTACGCTTATCAGACCCTCCGGGCTATCGCAATACGCTACCGTGACTTTGAGAGCTGGCCGCCCCCGGGGGTGCACGCTCTGTCGGAAGAGGAGGTGAGTGGTTTGAGTGGTCACGCCAAGGATGATGCCAACACCATACAGGTCCTATATGGAGAACTCCCGCTGCGCCCGGGTATGCGCGAAGCCGTCGCTGACTGCCACAAGGCCGGTGTGACCGTCGAGATGTGCACAGGCGATAATGACCTCACAGTGCGTTCGATTGCGCTTCAATGTGATATCTATGCTGCGGCGGCATCATCATGCAAGGTCTTCCAGCAGCTTGACAAGAAGGGCCTCCAGGAGGTCATGCCGCACCTTCAAATTCTTGCTCGCTCATCTCCGGACCAGCTTCTTGTTGAAAGACTTCGCGAGCTCCACGAGATCGTCGGTGTCACTGGTGACGGTACGAACGATGGCCCCGCCCTCAAGAAAGCCGACGTTGGTTTCACTATGATCGCCGGTACTGAGGTCACAGGTCACAACGGAGGCTTCCGCCATCATCCTTATGGACGACAATTTTGCATCGATCGTCGAGGCGATGTGGGGTCGCTGCGTTAACGACGCAGTGCGGAAGGTTCTGTTCCCCCAATTCCAGGACATCACGGCCGTCATTGTCACCTTCGTCTCTGTTGCCTCCATTGAGGAGGTGTCTGTGCTCTCTGTGGTTCAACTGCTCTGGACTAACACTGGACCGCGCCGAGAGGCCATGGCGCAGACAGTACGGCTGACCCCACTCATCAGGCACGGATGCGTGCCAAATTGAGCGCGCGGGGCCCCTGGGATGCTGGGACGGAGGCAGATGGTGAGGGCGGAGCAGTTAGTGAGAGCGACTACGAGGTCACGAGCACACCCCTAGAGAGTGCATGTTTTTGCTTAGTGACGCCGTCTTCTAGCTTCCGTAGGCTCTCGGTACATAAGTCCTGCTTTGTTTTGCTGTAGAAGGAACGAAGCTGATTAATGAATATTCCCGCTTCCCCATACGACCTCATGAGTATGAGTGACTACTATCTCACCGCTTCGGCGCCCTTGAATTTTGGATGTGTCTCGTCGATGTGGACTTCACCATGTGGCCGCTGTTCATATGCCTGAATAATGACAACATCTTGACGATTTGAGTAGATTGCTCTCGCGCCGACTGGCCGCAGTTTGTCCTTCTCGCGTCACACTGATGCTTGGATTCGCGGTGCTGACGCTCAAGTACTGAACGACGTGGCGCTCTCTGCCGTGCACTTGCGCGATGCCAAAATCTACGTTGACGATCCCAGCCCGAATCAACGGTCGACGCCAGCACGCTATGCTGTGCGCCCACCCCCCAGAGGTGTGCGTGGTCGATCTGTGAGTAACGCTCCGCGACCGTCCGAGCCCTCCATCTCATACGATACTTACTGTCAATCTCATTGTGTCGTTTGCGTGAGCTGTGCGCCGCGGCTCTCTCACCCCTCGCTTACGACCTAGTAAGTTTTCAGACTTTCATATCCGTAGGGAAGTTCTAGCATCGTTCCTACGATTGGCTCGGACACTCGTACACAGTCTGCAACTACAAGTATGGATTCCCTCCTATCCGCCTTCGTCATTTCTTCCGACTTGCGCCCCATCGACTCTCGCCCTTCGGGCCTGCAGAACCACTCATCAAAGCACGCTCCGACATCTGACCTTCGACATATATGCTGGGCTATTACACGACGCATGGCCCGGGTTCGTCACCTCTCTCCTCGTCACCATGATTCCCCTATGTCATTATCTCCAGAGACGATGCAGGTCTGAACTTCTCAAGGTAGCAATCTAGATGGAAGTCAGCGGAGTGGCTCGAAAGAGATGAAGTGGTAGCAGACCAATGAGGTATCCGGTGGGAGGATTCATAAACTTCGATAGTCGAGGATCATTGGTGGCAGCGGAGTCCGAGACGGTAATGATACGGCGCTCTTCATGCAGCATACCCAACACACCATCCTCGAATCCTAAAGAAACAATTGATATCACTCGACCTGTGATATACGACAAATTTACCTTGTGGTACCTTGCCTTCTCCAACGGTGAATGACATCTGCGACTCTTCAGCGAATGAAGTCGAGCATGTTCAGTGGTACTCACAGGGGGTCCGTCGGTTGCACTGGCATGGATCTTGACTCCGGCAAGGGTCTTGACGATATACCGTAAGTACACCTTGTCGCCATGCTCGACTGGCTTGCTCGAGGGTATACCACCCTTGATCCGTTTCCATGTCACCGGTTCGATGGATTGCGCAGACGAAGGGGCGCGCTCCTTCCCCTTTCCCTTTTTGGGGGATGACGCCTCTGGCCCTCGTCCATGCTCAGTTGTGTCGCTATCATCTAAGACTACGCGGCGTCTCTTGGGAGCGTTCACCACCGTTGCCTTTGCTGAAGTCGTAACTAGCTTGGCCTGAACCATGTCTCGCGATGATACATTGAGTGCGGGGTCCGGCGTGCCTTTCAGGAAGTTGTGCAAAACTGAACGCAGGATATTCATCCCAGATAACTCATCTGACACATGCTTTCAGACATCATGTGCGGTATCATGAGACATAATTCTCACCAACAAAATTCCCGGATAGGTGGACCGTGCTAGAGGTGTGTCAAACAATGCGTTCACACCGAGTAGGTATAGCCACTCACTTCGGACCAATGGCCTCAAACATGCAGCTATCAGTTGCCCGTAGCGTAATATTGAGAATAGCTTGCTCTATCTAAGAAAGCTTAGTATGGCATCGAATGAGAGACGACAAGGACGCACCTGACCCGGAATTAAGTTGCATAGAACAATTGTCGTTGGGGCGTGCTCAGATTCGTCGTTTAAGACAGTCATCTTGACCGATGTTCTTGTGCTAGCGTCCCGGAGCTCACCGCCCAAGACAGCACCTGTAATAAGAAGGGCTGAATCCATGGGAACAGCAAATTCTCTGTTGGCCCCAGGGACCAGAACAATCCCCCTATGATGCCAAGTTCAGTGGATACTAGAAGGAAAGCATTTGGGTCATACTGACCATAGTCCAGTTGCGGCGCTGATCATTGTGGGTACTGAAAAAAATCCGAGGTCAACATATCCCAGTCTCTGAGACTTTATCGGTGCGCCGTGCCAATGCCCTTCCTTAACATAATACCGTTTCCGTATTGAAGACTGATAAATCCAATCTCAACGTCAATGACACAGCTAGGATCATGCATTTCTTTGACGAATGGTATAGGGGATGTATGGCTGATATGGTCAAAGGTGACAATATTCTCCGAAGGGCGGGCTCCAATTGCGACTGCGGGGTCATCAAGGCATTCAGTTGTCCATTGACATAATCCATAACTATTTGATTGCCAATCGGCTGTCATTGAGCGAGCGGATGGCAGTAACTGATAAAGAGACGGAAATCACCTTTCTCACCTCTCTCTCGCTCGCTAGGAGGGGCGCTGAACCAGATACCCTCGTTACTTCCACGCCGTGCGTCTATGATTCGAGTCGTGTAAACAAAACCCTTTCAAAGCCCGTTTGTTTTGCATCGGTCATCGCCGGCGCACGACGTGTATTCTGGGCATTGACATCTTTGTTCAATGCAACGAATGCGTTTGTCTTCGAGCTCATGGGCTTCTTTTGCCTCTTCGGGGGACCCAAGCACTACCAAGCACTACATCTAATGTGCGAACACTCTCCTCAAGCTCCGTAGACTGCCTCGTACACTCGACCGGACTATACACCAACAACTCACTGAGGAGCCGAGTGATATTCGACACCACACCACACCTGACCTGGTGCCTTAGCTAGTACTGTGCAGAGTCAGGGCGCTGGGAAGGCGTATGAATCGCTGCCACTGCCTGCATCCACTATATCCGTGCTCGAAGTCTATTTGGTGCCAGACGGATAGCACATTGTGCACTCACCGACATGCAAAGACAGAGTGATAGCAGAATTGAGAAACGAATGCTCAACCATATGCGTGTGATCTATCTGTACTCATACAACTCATACAATGCGACATCTATCACCTAAAACTGGGATAATCTACGATGCCGATAGGTCTACATAGCAATGCACACGATCCAGATGACACACTTCGGTACTGACACCACACGGTAAGGTAAGTACACGAAACATGCAACACACCGCCATCCTATAACTGCGCACGCCAGCGCTTCCACAGCACGAACGAGATGCCAAACGGGACGCGGTGCTAATCCAGAACGTCGACCGCCACGGCGCCCGTGCACGCGGTCTCTCCGGGCGCGATGTAGCACTCGGGGGCGAAGGCGTAGAGGTAGGCAAAGAGGGTCGTGCCGACGAACGCGGTGTAGGAGGAAAGGATGCTGGCGCTGCGAAGGAGGTGAGTTTGCATACAATGAGTCCAAAGTGAACGAGGCGAGGCGAGGTCTGTGATATGGAAGAGGTACTCACAGAACCGCGAACGTCGCCCCGTAAGCGATGTCTGTCCCAACACGGCGAAATGACGACTAGTCAGTACACGCGCGCAAAGTAACGACACAGTGCCAAGGACGACGGTGTGCGGCTCACCTTAGACGCCAGATCGCCTCCTGGCTGCCCACGCCGAGCGCGAGGTACACGAACGTCGCAGCGAGGACGATAGAAATTGCGAGCATGAACACGGCTCGCCATGCGCCTGCGGGCGAGCGCCCAGACGCAGCCGTCAAGGCGCGAAGCGACGGGCGCAAGCGCGTCCAGGAGCGGGCCGACGAGCAGGCGCGTCGACGGAGAACATGCGGACTTGCTACGCGACGTTTGCCGTCGTGGACGAACCTGAGTTTGGTGCGTGCGGGAGCGAGAGGACGATCGGACCGACATTGGAGACGACCATCTCTGCTTGCGGGTGAGGGTGAGTCGGGGCATGAAAAGCGACAGGAGAAAAGGGTTACGGACTGCGCATCTACGATAGGTGTGGCCGACGTCTGACGTTTCCGAGTGGTTTCAGCGGCAGCAGCCTTTCGAGGCTTTTCTGCGGCAGCTGCTTCCTCGATCCGAGTTGCTTGGTTGGCAAGGGCGGCCTGAATTTGTTGGTGGGAAGGCTGAGCTTGAGGTGTCATGCGAATGTGTTCAAGGGCTATGAGAACAGAACGTATCCCGCCACGGGACGGACTGACCGAGGTATATGCATCAGCAGTATTCCGCTCTTCTCGAGACTGCGTATGACGGAGGCCCTCTAGCTTCACGGGCGTCCGGTTCATCAATGTTTGTACTACCAGTTCAGAAAGAGAGGGACGCTTCTTCGCCAAGTTTGCCACGCTGTTAAGAAGAGCTGACATCGGGGTTGCTGGACATGGTCACGGCCATGAGGGACAATGATATAGAGGGACAATAACCGCGACTTACCTGCTTTACTTGCATCTTTCTTTGCATCCTAGCATCCGGGCCTCTCAGCTCTCATCCAATCGCGTCGCGCAAACGAGGCGCCCTGCGCTACGCATTCTACGCTGCAGCGGCATTTCTCTTCGCCTTCTCCTCCGCGAGGCGGTCGTGCTCTTCGATGTCCCTGCAGAGAATGCGATTCAACGCGAGCTCCCGTGCGAAACGACATTGAGTAACTCACGCTGCTTCCCGAGGATAGTCCAGCCTGTCACCAAAGAACCGTCTCATGAGTGGTACAGCTAGGATAGCATAGATCAATTGTTCTCACCAGACACCCTCTATCTCCTCTCTGGCGAAGTATCTACATCGGGGGTCTCAGGCATACGTGTCCGGTCCACCAAGCAGGTGTACTCACAGTATGGTCCGCGGGAAGGTTCGCTAAGTTGGGTTTGATTTTGTTATGCACGACGAAGATCGCGAACTGGGTGCACTTTGCCTCCCTCTCGGCCTCGGGGAGCAAGGCTAGTTCCCGCTCGACCCCGCTCGACATCGCTCTGGAGCTCGCTCACCGCATAGCTGGTATTTCACTCAGTATGGTGCTCGTGTGAAGAGCAGAGGATCCTGTCGCGCACTGTCACGTCTTGCGAGAGTCATCAACTTCGTCCTAAGCAGTGATATGTCAGGCGGATGGCCATGGGCGAAGATGAGAGGTCACCGGTCGCAGCTTACCACAATAAGCGCACGCCTTCAAAGCAGAATCTTGCCAGATTCTGGACCTCTATAACTTGCGGTAATCGACATGCATGTGATGGAGAAGCCCGCTTAGACTCACAACCACTGTATACGGATGACCTCGGCACCGATCTGCTCAGCAGTCATGCCAGGGAGTGACTCATAGAGAGAGAGGCCAATGGCGTAAATGGGGATGTTCCCCTTCCTTTCCGCATTCACCATAACGCAGGCAGGGAAAACGCCTCTGCATCGGAAAGGTCAAGTTTCGAACACAGGTGCAATCAGTGTGCTATAGACTTGCCCTCCACCTGCGCGTGCTACAAAAGCGAAACGGTGAGTATGCGATGAATGTGGCAAGTCATGGACAAAGACAGACCAATGGCAATGATGATGTCGGGTTTGAACGCCTCAATCTTTCCGGCGCTCTCGCGGATGAGGTTGTGGACATCTTGGTATGTGACGCGGAAGTGCTCGGGCTCGGTGTGGGCGGCCATGTCTGCAGTCAGTTGTGTTCGAGAGTGGCGAGAGAGGGGACGGGAAGCGAGGCATATCCGAGGCCTGTGCGACATGGCGGGTGGCGGATAAGATGATCTATGTGTGATCCAAAAGTTTTCCTTCCTTATCTCCAATCGAGATCCCTTCGAACTGCACGCGCGCTTGGCGAACACGCTCTCAGTGCGTACCTTGTCACTTTCGTTTCCTCACATCGAATCTCGGCCGCCGTCATGGTCCACGCCGTCCCCAATGTTTGAACAACATCCATCGGGCAGTGGTACTCCCGCGTCTTCAGCCGCGGGCTCTGGCACCCAAGGAAAAGCGATAGCCAGCCTCGCAAAGAAACAGCACGATGTTACGTGCCTCGGCACGCAGAAGCTCAAGTTCGTGCCCACCCTCGCCAAGGAGTAAGCACCACTCACAAACCCATCCAGCGCATCCTCACATCTGTACAGGGAGCCTAGGAGGGTGCGTGTCGGTCTCTGACTGGGTTCTCAACCTCTCGCTCACGTGCATATCCAAGGAAGAACCCGTAGCCTCTACTTCCACCTCCACCTCTTCTGACAGAGGCCGCGGCCGCGGTGTTGACTGTGGACGGGGGCGGGGTCGCGGACGTGGAGCTACAGGCGAGGGCCGTGGAGCTGCCCCGCGCCCGCCTGCGCAGGTGGGCGACAGACCTAACTTCACGCACAACCATAGCCATGGCCTCCCACCAACTCGGCTCTCTTTTCGAGTGAGTGTCGTTCCATGCTCCCTCCACAAGTCTGCCTCTCACTCTAGTACCAGTGAAGCGGAAATTGCTTTCAACTCAGCCGGCGTAACCTACATGGTAATCGTCGATGGAACGCCAGTATCTGGACAGGCCGTCCCTGTACAACTCCTCGTCACCCAAATCGGCGTCAACCTTCGTAAGTACCGCATACTCGGCGTATGGCTTGTCTGAACGTATGTGTTCGCAGATGCCGTGATGGTGTGTGAAATCAATGGCCACGGCGCCTGCGACGCTCCCAACGTCCTATTGAAGGTGATGATCCCTGATAAGATGTTCACCTACAAATTTTGTCAGGTCAGCCACCTTCTCTACATATTGCCTACCTCAGGTGGATAATTATCGTAACCATCAGGCAATCCTCACAATGACAATCACCAGTGAGAGTAACCGCACGTATTACCTCCTTCAGTTTGACCACGACGACGACTTCTGGGCTGTTATGTCCATGGTTTCCGAGGCTCATCTGGATTCTACCGGCTATGAGGCACGCGTCGAACGCCTCATCGACGACGCACTCCGCCACCTCCCCACGAACCCAGGCGCGAACGTTGAACGTTGACGGCGTTGCCGCCTGACCGCGCCCCTACCGCTTATGATAGTACATGACCATGGATCGATGTTGTCTTGCTCTCTTTGTACGCAAATACTCTATACTGAGTCCTTGATGCTGTCGAATAAAACGCCTGTTCCGAATTTCCCCTCCCGATTTGGCATTGCCTCAGCTGGTAGTGCGTGTATGATGTTATGTAATAGCGCTTAAACTTCCGAGTCGCTCTTACCTTCATGGCTGCTAGCACCATGCCTGCTCCTCCTCAGGCCTACTGATGACCCGAGACACGGTAATGGTGATCGCTCCTACTATGCCCGCTTTTAGTGATTCTACTCAGGTTCACTGCTCTATCATTATAGCCTACACCATGTATCTCAAGAGCACCTACGAAAGAACATGTCCACCTAGCCGTTATAGTGCTTGTGAGGGCTTGTTCTACGACCCCCTAGAGCTCGTTTCGCCGCTATGAGGTCATGCACAACTATCTTTATGAAGGATTCAGACGTTCGATCAATGCCCTTTGTTAATTTTCAGGTGCGCCATCCGTCGCCGCTACTTCACTTCACTACCCAATTCCATCTCTACTCCCCCACCCTGTCTATCACTCCGATATTGTAGCCTTTCCGAAGAACGTCTGGCATAATGAAGTACTTCCCTGCATGTGTACGTGGTCCTTTCTGCCGGAATTTCGGGTCCAACTGAGCCATTCTTCCAGTCTTTTGTGCGGATATCTTCGCCTCCCGATCTGCTCGAATATGCTGAAGATTGTTTCGAGGATCTTAGCGTTGCTCTCGCCACCACAGAGCTTGTCATCGCTCTCGAAAACCCGTTCTCTATCGAATTATTCCGTCTGTGCCTCTCCATCAGCTCCGGTGTGACCGACCTCATACTGTCGCTACCTTCCGACGTACCGGATAACCTGCTCGTCGGCTTGCAACTGCAACATCTCCAGTTTTTAAAGGCGAACCTCCCTCATGGCCACCTTGACTTGTTCTTGGCCTCGCATTCCACTGTCACGGACCTTGTCCTTGGGCCTTGCGCCCACGTACCGGCGGCGGGTTCATGTCCTCTTTGCGCACTTGACCTTCACCACGTCACTGCCTTGGAGTGCCCAATTGGGTGTGTGTCTGACAACATCAATCCTGGCCTCCTACGTTTGACGGTCGAGACCCACGGGAATTCTACGCCTTATATCGCTCCCACGCTGAGGTCTATCTCCCCACCGCTACTTCACCTATTCGCCTTGACTTTGGATTTCTATCCCGACGACTATGACATACTCCAGAACGTGGCACTGGCGGCGCCTCGCGTCCAAAAGCTCAAGTTATTGGAAAAACCGCGCCAATACGTGCGTTTGTCCGATCCTATTATAATTCTCTTGCTGTGGATTGAACTCGCATCCGCAGCGCAGGATGCTCCATGCTCGCAGAGCTTGGAATGACGCTCGTGCCTGGGCGCATGTCCTGAAGAAGCTTGATTTTCTCGAGGACTTCGCTCTTCGCACAGCATCCTCCATCACACGCGCCCCGTACAAGATCGCTAGTGAACAGAAGACGTTGCTAAAGTGGACAAATACATCTTCGCGGGCCACAGGCATTCACGAGCATCCCACGCTCACGTTCCTTCGTGTTTGGTATCGCTGCCTAGAGCCAAACGGAGGAATCACAACTTGTTGGTCGAAGACCTCTGGGAGCTGGCGCAACATCTCTCGTAACTCCGCAAATCCTCCAGACACCATTTTCTAGGTATGACTATAGTACATTGTGTTCGCACTACTTGACTGTACCCCATACGATACCCCGGACCCTGTCTACCTCTTCCTACCCATGCCGCAGTGTACCACTATGATTCACGCCGCCATTTACAATCAGTACACCCTTCGCGCGATGACTGCAGGCTCGTGCGACCCAACACGCGGGGCCTGTCCGTAAGAGTTGCTGGCATCGGAAATCACCGTATCGTTTCAGGTAATAATTGAAAGGGCTAGTTTTTAATCGTCATACCACCTAGGCAGTGATTGGCCTCCCTGCAACATCTCCATCTCTATCCCCATACCCTCCGTGGAGAACGCAAACAAGCATGTATCCTTCTCCGTCAGTGGGCTTTCCGGCTTCGCTCCTTGCTCTGCCATCTCCCAGCGACAATATGTTGCTGCTCGAGACTGAGCCTCCGGAATCGCTCTTGGCTGACAGATACTCTATGTCTCCCAAACTTTATCGCCCCTCCGAGTCAATGATACACCCGTAGACCTTGAATTGAGGTGAGGAACCGGTCTTAGGTCCACGTTTGCGCGTTGTTGTGCCCCGCAGGTGGTAGGCACTCATCACCTTGTCATCTGTTGGACAGGAACTTGCGTCACAAAGATGTCGGCGAGGCTACGGGTGCCTTCTTCAATACCATCATGGCTCTAGCCAATTTGCTGATGTACATGCATTCCTCATTGTGACGCCAGATCTCCCCAACTCTTGATGCTATGTTCGGCGATCAGATAGCTACAAACACGGAATGCAGAGATCGAGCTTCCTGCACAGCTTCGGCCAGCTCCTGGGCACTTTCGTGTATGCTCTCGTCTTCTAGCAGAAGACGAAGGTTTGCAGAACGGCTATTGTCCTTCATGTACGTAGACTCAAGTTCTCCTGCATAATCGTGAGTGCGAAGACAGGCACGAGTGGCCATATGACACACCGACCTTCATATTCGTGTTCATTCCCTGTAGGAGGTAGTTCATTCTCTGGGAAAAGAATGTCCAGATCGAATACAACGGCCCATAGAGGCAGAGGAAGAAGACGATGTGAATGGAGTTGTGCTGATTGGGGGTGATGTCGGAATCCGGGTATAGCTTCCAAATCCTCTGTAGATACTGCAATGATACCACCTTGTACAGTTCGATGGTTTCCTGCGACATCTCCAGCAAGCTTCCGACAATGAATGACCTCCGTGACGAGATCCATATAGTTGTCGAGGATCTCCTACTGTCGATCTCCTTTCTTATGCCACAACGGATAAGTATGATCGGAAGGTAGATGACGCAAAACATATGCCACTGGTCAGCGCTGAGCTTTCCTCTCGCCTTCTTGCCAACGTCGGCTGGTACAGGATTCACCCAAGAGGGTAGCTGCGTGTGTGGCATCCGATCGTGGATGTACTTGAGGGTCTGTCTACCTAAGATGGTGCTGCTGTGCGCCGGGGCTGTCATCGGTTACTCCAGCAGTCTCAACCTCGTGAATTCAAGTGTCAGTACCTGCGATAGTCGGGGTTGGAGGCAAGCTTACTAGCGGACTGGTCCCCACTACACGAGCCCGATATTTAGGCACAGGAGTTAGGTTGGCAGATGCGGTTTGTGCGTCAGCAGGGACGATTGGTTTCAGAGTCCCGGGGGTTACTTGCTTCGCTAGTAGATTGATGTCAGAAACTCACTCATTGACGCGGTTAGCACAATAAGCGTACCTCTTCAATCAACCTCTTGATCAATTGCTTCTTGATGCCCTCATGAGAGATTGTAGCACTTGCACAGCGCCTGGAAAACTCCGAGGTTGAGATTGTTGGCGAGTGTAGTTTCAGCATTGCCAGCCAGGAAGGCCTTCTCGGCCGCGGCGACCACGTTACGGTTGCGCGAAGCGCTTTCACTGCCACTGGGAGCTTTGCCTCAGACCTGATCGATCGACCCGCCGGCTTGAGTAGTCCTGATCTTCTCCTTATCGTCCTCAACCTTAACGCCTTGCTTATGACGCTGCCGCGCATCATTAGTATGACCAATTGAGATAGTAGTTAATAGCTTGTACATATGCTAGCAAGGCTTGTATAAGGGCCGGTTTCGTTGTCTTCTTGTGTGCGATACTCAGCATGGACGCCAGGTATCTTAGAACTGGGCGCGCGCACTTCTCGAGCCTAGCAGGAACACTTGAGTAGAGGTGATTATTGCTGTCGCGATTTCTTCCTGGGGTGGCTGAGGAAGAAAGTCGTTGTAGTCGGCATCCTGGGCGTCTGCGCTCATACCCCACAGCACACGGCAGTGATGCTTCAGCAGTCCGAGGTAATGATTATGGAGTCGATGACAGCGAAACGAATCGGATTCCAGTACTTCAGCGCTAACAGAGCAGACCAACGGATGCTGCTCTCTTTGAACACTGCTTCACGACCTTTGACTGTGGGCGCTTCCTTCCATGCCATTGCGTCGGCTCGATGTTCCTCTTCAGAACGATCCGGCTAATCGGCAGCAGCATCTTGCTTGCTGTTCTCCAGCGCAGGATTTAACTCAGCAAGGTTCGATAGCGGGGCGATGACTGGTGAAGGGATGACACTGCAGAACCAGGTGACGATGTGGAGGGGATCTTCGTTGGAGAGACTGTGGGGTACGAGTCACGTCCGGAGTCTGCAACTGCCATATTGATATAGAAACGTCGAGTGTGCACTTACCACGATGTTTCAGCTGTTCCTCCGCACCGACGCCCTGTGTAGTTGATTGTTTGCTCCTCATGATACCGGGACCGGAGTGACCAGCCAGCGGCTGATGATCGTCGCATGAGCTGGAATGCTAAGCGAAGATACCTTCATCAAGGATCAAGGGGGTGCGTATGCTTACCATGATCTAGCCCTTCCTCTACACGGACGCTCCGGCCAGCCGCGCGTTTTCCTTTGAAGCTGTGACTCGAGGAACTAGCCTGTGGTTGACCGTTGCCACCTAACTCGTCGCAGCTGAGGTCCTCATCGAAAAAGCTCTTCGTCCTGGTCCCGGCGTCGGTCGCTTCGTTTAGTCCTACAATGTATGATATGCGAATTCCTGTCATCTCAAGGTAGGATATTATCATGTATACCTCTCCTTTGCAGCAATCGTTTAGCAATGTCATCATTCGAGTCCGCTTTGTCCGACAGAAAACCTGCAGCCGTGGCCAATGAGCTCACAGCGAATTGAATGGGTACGAGAAGACTTTACCGGATGTCCCACGAGAGGAACCACTAGGCACAGAATAGCGAAGGTAGAGTATCAACAAATCACCTACCCCCAACTCCCCTAGCATCTTGTCCTCGGGGAGTGCGGCGCGCCTGAATGAGTCAAAGTGGATTGCTGGACGAATGCGAGACAAAGGAGGGATGATCGCATGTTATTCAGCACATCGAGGATCCTCCAACAAGGGGTTACCGCTGGAGCGTCATCGGCTTCTCGCACGCGCGATGAGCTTCCGAATTGGTACGCACTGACTTGTACAAATCCGTGACTTGCTCCCCAGACAAAGATACTCATCGATGGGTCGCTTTTTGCCCCCTGACAAGTACTAGTAGCGGGTAGCCAAATGTGTAGAGCAGGACGGAGACCTGTGAAGCATCAGTACGTGAATTGTCAGAGCAGAGTATCAGAGGACTCACAAGTGGAAAGGCCGTGGATGAGGAAGAAGTCGAACAAGTCGAAGAAGAATATCGCCGCAAGAGTCACAACAGACCGTCGTTCCGTAGTCAATGTCGGTGCAAGGACAGAGAAGTAAAGCACGAGAAGGGCCCATATCCCCGAATTGATGATAGCATAGTATCTCTTCTGGCGGCGGATGGACGTCCGCCGCCGCCATCGAAGGTGGCAACGCTGGCGGACTGCTACAACGTTCCGTAGCATGGGGGCGCATCTAAGAAAGGGCTCCCATCGGACGAGGCCGAGGCCGCTGTCGACCTTCCACAGTTCATGATTCCCTGCCCATGTATGCGATATACCTGCTATGACTGTTCAAGATGAGTTGATAGTGAGATCATTGCTTACGCACCTCCTAGAAGTGTAGGTGGTGCGTGCAAGTGATACAGTAACGTTTATGACCCAATCCCGTCCATCTTCCCACAATGAGTGTAGATATCCTCCGAGCTTTTGCTGCATGAGAACCAGGAAAGGGCCAGGATACTTGGTGCTCACCACTGTGTAGTTACTCGCACCGCGCTTACGTGCGAGGGATACGGTCTGACCCGGGAGGGTGCCATAGGTGCCCTAAGCGGGGTTTAGAGGAGGCTTCGGAATAAAAGGAGTGATATGTCACCTTGAATAACGAGAAGTCCTAGATTACTTTGGCCAGCGCGGTCAACATTACGACAGATATCGACACTGAGACGTTGAAGTTGTTAACAAGACGACCAGTCTTGAATCTGCGAAGGTACGTACCGATAATAAGATGGCGGCGAGGCTTGAGGGAAAGTGTGGGCACTGCCAAACCGGCAGTCCTGATGTGATGTCTCGGAAGGCACAGTCACAATGCTCGTATTGCTCTGGCTCGAGGCAGGGTTGAGAGCTCGACCGGGTCCGGCGTCAGATCCCTCGAGTCGCTCGTGCTGTGGGCTCAAGGTGTTGTGCGGTTCCTGTAGTATCGCTACCGCGTGAGCTAATGACTCGGTGGATGGACGGTCTGTTGAGTCGGTCTCCCACCAGAGGTGAATGGCTGTAGCACCCCCTTGTTCTACTGTTCCTATCGCTGATATGCAGGATCGGGCCCGGCCGTCTGAGCGCTCCATAACAGCCTGTTAGAGAATCAGTGGAAGATCCTCAGTTGATGACGTCTGACCTTACAACCGCCTGAACCATTGCGCCTGGAGAAGGCAAACATTGGTGCCTACTCGGCAGGAATATTTTGTTACTTCCTGACCGTCATGATCTAATTCTTGAATTATTTTGCCTGTACGGACGTCACCGACTGGAGATAGAGATGAATGTCCTCTGGGCCAAATCAGCAAAGACGTTCTGAAGGGGCTACACGAGGTACTGACATTCGACGCTTTCGAGGTTGAATGTGCCAATGTTGTTAAATGTATGCTCTGCTATATTCCAGCCATGCACTTGAGCGTCAAGACTCCGAATCTCAGTCGGATGAAACTCACTAGATGCCATGTACGAGATATGATAACAGGATTGCGCTCCCATAACGTACGATATGAACCGATCGTGGCTGAGCAGATTCGACCCCTGCTGGGGGTGGAATTGTCTGTTTGCTTATAACCCCTGTGAGAGGCGGAAAGCTGAGCACCGACAGCTTCAGAATAGGAGAGACATCCCTTGCTTCAGCTCGGTCCATAGCTCGACTTTATCCTCAGCGCAGACGACGAGCCGACGAGTATGATTAATGAATGCAGGTCTTCAATGAGGCCCTCTCACATAGAACGCGGCAGGTAAGTAGCCGTCAAGTCATACTACAAGGTCGATGGTCAGTGCTGATGCAACATGAGAAGCGAAAATTCATACCCGAGTCACGTGTGTGATCAGAACCATGCCGTCCCCAAAGCCAGCGTACAAGAAGAGCTTGTCGTCTTAATGTATATGTGGATGGTGTCGTCATCGTCCCCACTCACCAAAAAATCACCATCAGGTGAAAATACGAGAGCATTGACGGAGTTGCGAGGTCCTAGAGGAGTTGTTTGACCAAGGAAATGATACATGCCCAGTGATGTCGCCGTTGTGAAGTGAGGTGTTGAAAGGTAAGGGAAGCTGAAGGGGGCTGGGAGGGGATGGGAGAGCACAACGCGTGTTAGGATGTCGGCGCTTACAATGGTCTCTCCGCCACAGTGACAGGCCCATTAGAACGCAGCGGAGCGTTTCTCAAACCATCTTTACTCGACTCCATATGTAACCACCTAGTAGCGAACCTGAGGTTGACGAGACATTGGATATTCAAAGTAGCTGTACATGGACGATCAACCTCACGAATAGTACACTACTTAGTCTGTCCTTGCCTTTCATCTTCGCTCTACAGTGTAAGACGAGCCTCGGGCCCACCTGGACCCACTGCCACTCGAGCTTCCAGCCCTTGCACGACCTTCCCCTGCGTTCTCGACGCTCCGTCGCGGTAGTCGGACCGATGTCTATGTCGCGGTAGCCGGACCGCTGTTGGAGCAACGGGTTCCTGAGCCGCTAGCGCGGGATCCATGCGGACGTTCTCCCAGGAAAATAATTGCCCACGTTGTCCTCGAACAGCACTCTGTCGAACGAGTAATTAGTAGCCGCAGTTGAGGTAGCCCGGGGACGGCCATGTGGCTCTCCGTTGCCGTGGTAATCGTGGCATGCACAGAGGGCATGCACCGTATCTTTCAGTCTCAATCAGGACCGAGCGAAACAGGACTTAACGACGCAAGACTACCAGCAATATAAGGCGTTCTCGTGAAGCATCCATCCGCCGCGCCCCCCCCCCCCCCCCAACAGGCGCCACTCGCATATCTACCACCAGACTCAGCACGACCTCAAACGGCGAGGAATTGATGGTGTGCCTATCCTTTCTATATACCCTGTCCTGCAGTCCTTAATTAGAACTCATGCATAGTCGGCGATGTGTCACTGAACCTCCTCGTGATGCTCAAGGCGAAGGAGGACGCAGTCACTGGCCTGACCAAGGGTATTGAGACCCTTCTCAAGCAGAACAAGGTTGACTATATCAAGGGTGTTGCGTCCTTCGTGTCCCCCATCAGAGTTTCCGAGTCAAGCTCAACGACGGCGGCGAGACTGAGGTTGAGGCCAAAAACATCAACATCGCGACCGGCTCCGAGGTCGCGCCCTTTCCCGGAGGCGGCATCGAGATCGATGAGGAGCAAATTGTTTCTTCAACAGGCGCACTCTCTCTGAAGGAGGTCCTGGAGAAGCTGATCGTCATCGGTGGTGGTGTTATCGGCCTCGAGCTGGGTAGTGTGTGGAGCCGTCTCCGTCGTCGAGTTCTTGGGCAGTATTGGTGGCGCTGGTATTGACGATGAGATCGCGTATGTCCTTGCTCCCATCTTTCCCATGTCTCGCCGTGTCCTGACGGCCGCTGCAGTAAGCAGTTCCAGCGCTTGCTCGGGCCTCAAGTTCAAGCTCAACACCAAAGTCGTGTCTGCTGAGAAGAAGGACGGCAAGGTCTACATCAAGACCGAGAGCGCGAAGGGCGGCCAGGAGGAAATCATATGTTCCCCGTTCCTCTTCACTACTCAGCACTAGCGCACACACTAATCATCACACCACTTTGTAGCTCGAGTCTAACGTCGTCCACGTCTCTGTCGGCCGCCGGCCATACACCCAGGGTCTAAATCTCGATAACAAAGGGCGCATTGTGATCGACGACCAGTTCAACACCTCCGTCAAGGGCGTCAAGTGCATCGGTGACGTCACCTTCGGGCCCATGCTCACGCACAAGGCCGAGGAGGAGGGCATCGCTGCGGTCGAGTACGTCTTCAAGGGTCACGGGCACATCAACTACCACGCGATCCCCGCCATCGTCTACACGAACCCCGAGGTCGCGTGGGTCGGCAAGACCGAACAGGAATTGAAGGCAGAGGGCGTCAAGTACAAGGTTGGCAAGTTCCCCTTCGCCGCCAACTCGCGAGCGAAGACGAACCTCGACTCTGAGGGTACCGTCAAGTTCCTCACTGAGGCTGAGACGGACCGTGTGCTTGGTGTGCACATCATCGGCCCCAACGCCGGCGAGATGATCTAGGAGGCGGTTTTGACTGTCGAGTACGGCGCGAGCGCGGAAGACATTGCCCGGACATGTCATGCTCATGTACGTTTCTCCATCCTGTCTGCTTTACTTGCTGGTCACTGACGTCTTGCGTTTCAAGCCCACGCTCAGCGAGGCCTTTAAGGAGGCGGCAATGTCTGCCTACGACAAGCCCATCCACTTCGTCTAAGGCTTCGGCTCTCATGCTGTCTTCTACCGTAGCCGCCCGAATATATACACTGCATATAATTGGTCCCTACGTTGTGGTTTAGACAAGATCGTTCATGTGCGGCATGACCCAAGCCCGTTCGCTCACAACTAGTGTTCGTCGACTGGCATGCCCGCATGCGGATGTGGAGGAAAATGAGTACTGCGCGTAGATGACACGTATGGCCCAAGGAGTTCAAAGCAAAGCATATTGCACTACTCTAAACACAACGAATATGTCCATACCAATGCAAATGGGTGATAACTAACCAGATGCGGGTATGGATTGAACGGAACACATGCTATGACTGCGACACCGTCCCTGTTGAATCGGTGCTCTGTCGCCGGGACAAGGGTTCTTCGATATCTCGACAGTCAGCAAGTAGGTCGATAGTCGCCTGCCGCCCACTCGGATTGCGAAGGAACCGTGTCTGCACGATGCAACCACTCGTCAGCGGGCTCATCGGATGGAGACAAAAGGCCGATGGACGCGGACGTACAGTCAGAAGTTCGGGAGGATCTGGTCGTGAAGCACTTGACCTTGAGCATAACTTTAAGAGATCGTGGAAAGATTGTGAGTAAATATCAGGCTCATTCAGGGGCGGCAGTTCTGTCCCCAGCTGCCTAGGGTCCGTCACATCGCTGAATGGCGGCTCTGCTTCCGCGAGTTCCCAGACAGTCGCACCATCGACTTTGAGGGCGTTGTATGAGCCGCTGCAACGAAAAAGGATGAGTGAGACATGTCAGGGTTGAACTTCCTCTGAGTTCTCACCCTCTCATTTCAGGTGCCTGCCAGTAGATGACACCCACTGCGTCGTTGCATGTCGCTTTGTGCTTCGTGACTTGCACGGCATTCGAGAAGTCGGCAAGCTTGACGATGCCATCTCGATTCACTAACAGATTGTCCGAACGAACGTCCCTGTGAGCGATGCCTCTCGACTGCAGATAGTAGAGGGCTTGCACGACCTATATGCGTTGCGTCAGCTCGGTACCTTACAGTCCATCGTGCAATGAATACTCACGTCCTTGGCAATCTGCGCCATGAGCTGCTCGTCCAGTTGGACGCCCTCCTCCGCCAGCGCAATGATAATTGCAACGCTACGCTCCATGAGCTCCATGCGTACCCAGAGGGAGTCTTCCACCAGATCGACATAGAGCGCGCCCATCGTCAAGATGTGTAGATGCGGGATGCCGCCCTCCATGAGCGCAAGCTCCCGATGGAAGTCATCGATCTTGGGCGTGCCAGAGGACATGATCGCAATGTTCTTGATCGCAACAAACTCCTCGGATTTCTTCTGAGGAGCCAGCACGCGCGCAGCATACACACTAACGCTGGAGCCCTCAGCAATCTCGCGAAGGTCAGCGTAGAGTTTGCGAGGGTCGATCTGATCGTTGATGACGCCCTTGAGGGGTGCGACAACAGCAGAAAGCCAGCCGGGGTATCTCGGCGCTGGCGAACTTGGCGACGGCGAGCTTGACGATGGCGAGTTAGGGGAGAGCAGGTTGCCGTCGGTACGACCAGTGTAGAGGAAGTTCTCGGTGACGATGGATGGTCGGCGCTGGGGTTTCACGTCCGGCTCCCGCAATTCGCTGGTAACAGAGACAGTAAAGGTGTCACACTCCCCGAACAACGACGCCCGTGGAGAAGGCTCTGGAGAGGGATCTGAGTACGCAAGTGCTTTCGGCTTCGTCCCGGATATCCGCCAGTCCTGCGCCTCAGTCGTTGATGTTCGTGGTCGCGAGTCTGAGGAAGCAGAGCCCGTGCCGGTCGACAACGAAGCTGTTGTAGAGGTGCTGTATGAACTGGAATCCCACTCGGCGCTGTTGGGATCGACCGTCTTCCTGGTCTCCAGACGCCTATGCAGCCTTAGTGTCCTCGCTGGCACGGACCGGGGAAACAATCATGTTCGGGCGCACACTCCACGCTACCGCTGCGGTCGCGATGGTTGCGGGGGTGACTGTCATTGTGGATAGTCCGGAGTCCCTACTCTCCTTCTCCTGCGCGAGGGAGACTTGCAGGACGGGATGCAGCCGATATTAAGGCAAGTTCCGCCAAGAGAACCACGCTTCTCTATACATGCAGTCTATGGGAGGATGAGAGGATGTCAAAGGAAGTGATCAGAGGGAGAATGTACGCGTAGACCGTGCTGTGCTGCCTTAATTGCAGCGACGTACCCTCCGGGGCCTTGCGGAGGAAATGTTAGTCGCGTCATGGCATCTAAGAAGCGAGTAAGTTGCTGACCTCCTCCAATGACAATTGCATCGTAGGGTTCCGAAGGCGTAGCAAGACCGCGCTGCTGCTGTCAGCGACCGACCTGGGTGCTGGCGACCTGGCGGAGCTGGCGGGTGGCAGCCTGTAAGCATTGCGAGGCTAGCTCAGTAGCTTGCAGCGCGGTTCTGTGCGAGCCTGCCACTCTTCCTGGAACGTGGGTAGATGCGCGGGCATAGGGAGACGACCGCCCATAGTATGCTCTTCAACAACTTGAGGATAAGATCCTGGTCCTCGCTTTCCAGACCATGTCGGCGGATGAGAAGTGCGGTCAGACGATGCCATCAAACGCGCTAACGAAACGTTTGGTCGATCAGTCAACCAATCATACAAGCCATAAGATCTCACAGCATGTCTTTGGTCTGTGCACTACGAGCAGCGAGCTCCGGTCCTCCGTCTGGCCATGGAACGTGGTGCGGCAAAGCAGGTGTTGCCTAGAGTTGCGTTTCAAGTTTCAGTCAAGGTATGTTTGAAGTCGGCTCCGGCCCGTTTCCCGTTCGCCGCGCGCTACTCCGAGGCTCACGAGAGGACGGGGAATGGTGGAAAAATGGGAAGTGGACACACCACAAAGATATATCCTGACAATCCCCTCCTCGTCACAGGACATAAGTGACAAGTGGCTGTCGGCGAGCTTGTACGGGTCCACTTGCATTGCACAGTCATACATCACGGCATCATAGCAAACGCCAGCTCTGATGCCGGTGAGAAAGACGTATGAAGGTACAATCACAACTGTTCCCAACGCACCTTTTTGGCTCATAGACGAGACGAGGTAGCCAGTCGTGCCACGGACGTCCCGACAGAGCAGCTTGAACCTCCACCAACGCTTCACGTTTGTGCTCGCGTCCGAAACGACCTCGATGACCTCGAAGATGTACATCTAGCAGATAGGTCATGTCATGTCCGAGCTCAGCCTTGGGTCTTCTATGCATAGCAATGCAATCCAGCCCTTGACTGCGAGATCCTCGCCTCTTTTGAGTCGTGGTGCCGACCGCGATATAGTCCTTCAATCCAGACTTGGTGCTCACCATCTCGAGGGGCGACGCAGTTCGCCAACTCACTTGCTGCGAACTTGAATCTAGGTGACCCAGCAGACAACAATATCATCAGTCCTTCACATCAGCACCTCCTATCGCCTGACAAGACTAGCGAATGAGAGACCTACCCGTCCATCGTGATGCATCCATCAGGTGATACCAGCTCGAGCGTGGATGAGAAAGAGACGTTACGGCCTGAAGCGAGGGACGATAACGGGGCGATAAGGACGCATAGACAAGAGAACGGGTTTATAAGCTTACTATCAGGCTCCCAGACGATGTTCCTATGTTCGTCATATGACGCGAACCGACTCCATGAGCGACAAGATCGCTACGATCAATGAGGTCGAGGCATCGAGCACGATGCTTGAGTATGGTCGCGAACATGGGACGGAGCGCGAGGGCAGATGGGCGTCCAGCTGGACGTCAGGCATCCATTCCACCGGACTGGGGCCCTGGGCGTGTCACGATCAGTCTTTGTGTGGCAATATGCAATACATACACCTAACGCCTATGCTGCCATCGCAGCTCCAACAACAGGCACGTACCTCTGTACGAACTTGACGAGAAGCGTCGAGGTTTGGGCAAAGGGGTCTGTCGGAGGCGCGATGACAACGGCCTCGTAGATCGCCAGCTGAACTATGCGCAGAGCCGCGCCCAGAGTCACACCCGGTATTCGCGTCGTGATCGTAATATTTGACTGCGACGAGCGGGTCGCGATCCGCGACAGTCCTGGCGAGGTGTTTGCGTCCGTGCTGATGATGACGAGTCGTTCACGGTGTGGATGGGATTCACATTCACGGGCTTCTCGAACGTCCCCCGCCGCTCACTTTGACGGCCGGTCGGATGGGCAGCATCCCACGACCGCCCCCGATTGCGTGTAGCTTGCGCTTCGACCATGTAGGCATATCCCTCTGCACGCAAACTCAGTATAGCGCGCTGACACTAGAGCGAGTGTCGTACCTGGAAGAAATGGAGGCTGCTCAGGTGGCCTGCACCCGTTGCGGCAACGAGTTCAGGAACTTGTCGGTCCTACATGCCTGATTAGTACCAGTATCTCGTAATGAATTGCACTACCTACGCCATTCCGTGCCGCACCTAATGCCATGTCTGTGATTGCCCCATGAGCCAGGAGCGCATCACATACAGAGAGGTGCATCTCCGTAGGAGTCGAAAACACCATTTGATGCACCGTCGGTCGCGATTTTGTCCACATCGGTCGATGGTCCGTACAGGTCTTTGACCAATGTCAAGACTGAGCTCAGCGCAACGTTGTATCGACTCACCTTCGTCATCGTCCAAGTCCATCGGATTGGAAGTATACACGACAGCATCCGGCCCATCTGACATCTCCACGTCATCCTCGGCGACCTCTTCCTCCATGCGCGCGGTGTAAGAAGCACAGAAGGCTCTGCCGCCCAACGATGCTCCCGACCAAAAGATGGCCATCCCCTACCCTCTTGACAACGGCTGGGATTGTTGTGCGAGCCAGAGCGGAGTACAAGCCAGTCGGGACACGGTTATACCGTCCTGGGCGGAGAATGAAACTTGGCGAATATGGGACGTCTCGAGCTTGACTGATTTCGCCATAAGATCGAGCTCGGCTTGGCTCTGATAAAATGGTAGAACAGAGGGCGGCACATCGGGAGAGAGTCGACGCGAAGCTCAGACTCAGAGCGAGATCTGGGGAGCGTTCGCTCGGCGAGATCGAACTGGCTACCTGTAGATGTATTTCCACGTTTGGGTCAAACATCCAGTTCTAGGCTCTCGGCACCGGTGACTCAGACGGCATGAAACTTGCCAGCGCTCCAGCACCAGTTTGCCACGCGAGACGCTTCGCCTTCTTTTTAGGGGCGTTTGATCCAAAGGACAACGCGACGGCTGTCCTAACAGAAAGGAAATCGAGTACTTAGTTCCTACAATGGCCGACCGACTTGTGGGATGCCAGCTATGCTGCATGTGTGACCCTTTCCCTCATCAACTCTCTCTGCTCACTAGGACCTCTCCCTCATTTCCGCGTCATAACGGTCGAATTCTGGTATGGACCATCATTGCATTTACGTATGTGTCTGGACGTAGAGCGCTTCATGACGGAGGACTCATCCGGTACGACAAACACCTTAGGTCGATCAGGGCGCGACGGACAACCTCTATTGGCTATCAGCCTATTACGACCCCTTGTCGTCGAGTATCCCTCAAATTGTGGCCACGCCCCCGCTGGATTACCCCCAGCAATACGTGCTTGCAACTCCCAATGAGGGCTATGCGACGCCTCCCGCGATCCATCCATTTGGTGCGCCAATAACAACAACACCAACCTACTCTGCGCCTCCGTCTGCCCATCAACCCGTCCAATGCTATGCTTCCGTAGCACCCTCGGGGTATTCCACAATCCCATCCACCAAACGTCCTCATGTTGTGGGGGGAGTCCCATACCTCCAGTCTCCTTCCGAAGCCGTTTTGCCATCCGAACCCCTCCCGTCTGTTTCCGAACCCCCCTCGTCTGTTTCCGAGGGACGCAGCAAAGCACTACAGACGACAACATCTCGGCCCCCAAAGAACTATGCCCGTGCAGGCTTGCCGCCTGAACAGGGCCCAGCACGGAAGGTTTCCCATCAGCGAGCCGCAGATACCCGGCCCAGGAAGAAAGGGAATCCCAATGTCTCGAAGCGGAACGGACAGGTCCCTCCGTACTCCATAGCGCCTGCAGGAAAGAGCCGCAAGACTCTGTTTCGCTCGGTATCTGAATGTGTGGGATTCATGATCACGGACCCGTACGTTCCCTCCTCAATGAACTTCATCGATCGCACTAACTGTGCACCCGTGCCAGTGATACGATCTCGTCGCACGTGAAGAAGAGACGTTACCTCGAATGCTTGGAGGAGTATGTGAATCAGCTCCATCAGACGATTCGTATGCTTGGCGCAGAGCCACCTCTCATCGGCCGTGTCTCAAGTTACACTGGGCTGAAGGAGCTCTCACTTTGGGTAATCTATCCTTTGGCAGGCTCGTTTTGCTGTCTACTGATGGATGTGCGGTGACCTAGACCCTTGTTGCCTTCACACAAGACGTAGTATGCAGGCTCAATCTGCAGAAGGTGGGGATAGAGGGGCAGGTACGTCCCATCCATATCGTCTATTGCACCCCGCCTACTTCTGACCTTCGAGCTTAGTTCACGGCACTTCTGTGCACCATATGCGCACAGACGAGTGTGGAATCACATCTTCAATACTCCGCTATGTGGCCCGGAAGCCTTCCGCCGGGCGTCGCTCAATGAGTAGCAGTCTTAGTATGCTTGTGCTCTTCTATTACCTCTATGACCGTCTTGACTCTCCACCACGGCACACCTCTCCGCTTCCATGTCCCGTCGCGCGCCCGTTATCACAGATCATCCACCGGCCTAACAAATGGATGAAGGATCTTCTGCAAAGTTGTCGTTTATCGCTTTCCAAATTTATACTTCTATTTGTCTTGGCGGCGTAATATCGGTCGTAATCTAGTGTCTTCGTGAGATGCTGACAGAGAGTGAGTGCATTCCCGTGATCCCGCGACCAGCTAATCGGGGTGTCTTGTAATTGATTGGGTCCGCTCACCTACGCGAACACGTTGTAGTAAAGTTGCCTATCCACCCGTCAATGTCAACGATATCATGTCAAATTTCGATGGCCACTCCGAATACATCGCACCGACATTGTGAATATGCAACGGACGACATACATCCTATATTTACCGAGTCCGCGGGGCACGAGGACCGTGCGGCTATCGTATGCTCCAAGAAGAGTTCCAGAAGACGGAGAGCTGGGCAGGAAGCATGGTGGAGTATGGGATCAGCGACCACACTGATCTGATGATATCCAGACTCGCTTGAACGGTAGACTCCGTTCATTACGGCCTCACAGCCCTCCTCCTGTGCCGAGATCCAAAATGCCCCACGCGAAGAACCATAGGCTGCAATACCATCGCCAGCGGCCATAAACAGAACGACACTCGGCTAAAGGCGGTCTCGCCGGCCGGGCAAGCTGCTCGAGAAGTTAACCTCCGCCTTTTCCGAGTCTGAGATGAACTGATCACCTGTGAATAGCGCAAAAAAGTGCTCCCCTGAGCACATATATCATTCGACGTTCAGTGGGGCTCTTCTGTCGCGAAATTCCCCCATCATGCAGCGCCAGTCACCCCCCAAGACCCCTGACATTTCCCATTCATCCAGCTACGCCGCGGGGCCTCCCTATGATGCTGTGCAGCAGCTGCCGCTCGACAACGGCAACAGCATCTCCAACGAGCTCTTGTCTCCCCTCCTCTCTCTTGCTATCTCGCCTACCACGGAGACTTCGCGGTACCTGCTTTATCCATCATCCTCCGATAACAATACCGGCACCATGGCGTCAACCGCCCAGCAACGCTCGCTGCAAGAGACTCCCACAGACATTGGAGTAGGTGCCGACTATGCCCTAGGGCTCCATGCCCATCTCCGCTCTCACCCGGACGTTCCCCGCCGCGTGCCCTGGGTCCATGCGATGGAGAAGGATATATTCAGTCCCGACGAGTTGTGAGTATCGTTGTGGATGAACATAGATTTGCGCTAACGTGAGGTCCATTCCAGAATGACCATGAGTAGACGAGAGCGACGCGAGATCTATACCGCGAGTCTCGAGTCCCATGCCGACCAGCTCATTGATCAGCTACGTCAGGCCAGCGTAGAAGTTGTATCGGGTCAGGACGTTGCTGCTTATCGTGGTATCAACCGCAAGACTCTTAAGGTAAGCCTATGTCAGTTGCTTGACACTCGCATATAGTGCGCTGACATGCCCCAGTCACTTGCGGCAGGAATGCATCATGATGCCGTCAATATCACACTGGAAATCGTCCAGCTCCAGCGTAAGGTAGTATCGTCATCAGCACCCATTCGATCGTGACGCTGACTAGGTTGCAGATCCAAGCGCTGGAAGAGCAGCTGAAAATGCCGTCTGGTGGGGTGGCACGGGACACCGCTGCCTCGGGTGATGCACCCTCGTATCCTTATAACAACGTCTGTTATGAGTCTCCCTTCGATGAGACCGCCGTCGGTCATGCACATAACGAGGTCACGTTCGACTTCGTCCCCGTCACCATCGAACAAGCTCCGAGTCATGACGGACTAGGCGTAGACATGGAATGCACTTCCAACGGTACCACTGGAACTTTAGGGGAAGGCCTTGAGACTCGGTTCTGAGGAGATACGTGAAGTTGAAGATGCGTCGGGCTTGAATTGTAGGTACAGGATTGTGGTAGCCTCAGTTGGATTTTTGTCGCACATTTCTTGGTTACGCAGCTGAGTATGCAGTAATGAATGACACCGCATAGCTGCGGCGGAATTAAACACTGTGTGCAGAGGGCGCCGATCCGCCTTGCAGGAAGTCAAGAGACTTGCGTTCGTCGTTCGCCCATTCGGCGTCGACCAACAATAGTGTGTAAGCGCCCCACTGGGCAACTACTCTCTCACTTGCTCCCACAGATATATTTGGTTCACGTCTTCTGCGGGTTCTATCATCGTGGTCACGATGCTTCTTTATCTCGAAGAAGCAACAGGATCACTATTTCGTTAATGCAGAGCTTACACGTTATAGGAGTCGCGGGAAAAGTCCGTCGTGAACTAGATAGATGTAAGTATAGGTCTAAGACAGATAGATGCCACCGTTGATGCGCGAGGAACAGTCCGTAGCCTGTATCCGGAAGTAAGATGGCTAGGCCGCATTACCTGGCGATTCACAACGACATTGACACCGGCGTAAAAACCATCACACGATGCAAGGCCAGTCGCAACGGATCCAACGGACATATCGACTTTGCAGGCCTGTAGCGCCCCTTAGCACACACACTCCGTTGTGCTCAGAAAGGGTACCCACTGGCACGTTGTACAGTTCCGGAAGGCTACGACTAGTGCGACCGACGCTGCCGAACGAGATGCTCTCGTTGAGGATCAAGCGGCACTTGTAATTCTTCTTGAGCTCGACCTAAGATAGCATGAACAGCTGAGCCTCCTCCAATAGACACTACAAACTCACGAGTTTCGGCAGGTCAGACATTGGCTCGCCATTGAGGCCTCGAGTGAGGATGGTATTAGGAATGCTCTAAAACTATGAGTACCACAGCCTGCGGAGGCGATCGTGCGACGTGCCCCCGCCTTGGGGCTCGTCGTCGGGGTCGGAGATGTCCTCGGCTACCATGAACACGGGTTAGCGGAGCTTCGCACTTCCGCTTCTCCTTCTCCAAACTCTCAAGAGCGTGTACGAGGCTGTCCATGTCTTTATGATCGTGCCATCTGATCGTGCGGCGTGAGATCTGTAAACCCTTCTGAATGGCGAAGTTGACACCACGATCCACGACAATCACATCACCACACTTCGAGAATGTATGAGCAGATAGGATACTTACGTGCTTCTGTCCCGCCTTCTTCTCCTGATTCTCCCTCTCTTTCTCGCGGGCCTTGGTCTCATGTATGATCTGCTGCGCAGGAGTAAGGAGCTGCCTTCTTGGAGTGAGAATCCGTTTCGCGTGGTCCACCAGCTGCCGTCCTTCTTCGAGAAGGATGGAGAGGGTGAGGAGGCAGGCATTGTTCGCGCCGGAGAGGGCAGAGGCCGAAGGGTTTCAGCATTGTCTCCCACACCACGCTCTTCTATCGCCCGATTCTCTTCTGCTTCCCTAGCAATGATATCATCCGCTTCTCGCCTACTGCGCTGGCGCTCCCTCTCTGCTTCGAGCTCCTCGTCGATGGGCAGCCCGGGCGATCGAGAGCTCATGTTGCGCATCAGCGACCCGACCCGCCGCGCGAAGTTGCCCGCGGACTAGGTGACCGGTTGGGCGATGTCGGCCGCTGACCCCACTGTTCGCTGTGCTCTCGGACGGGTGACGGAGGTAGAGAGGTCCATCGGTGTGCGGATCGATAGAGAACCCGTTTCTGAGCGGCGACGGCGGTCTTCTGTTTCCGTGGACAGGCTCCCGCTGGCATAAACAGCGATCAACACGTCAGACACAACCTCGGGAGACGAGAGGCAATGCGGGTGCATCGTACCACGTTAAGCGGCGATGGTGGGGGCGGGAAGACTTGGACGCCGTTGCTGGGGAGGGGCGAGGCCCGGCGGCGGGAGGAGATTTGTAGTCGACATGGACGCCGACGGTCTGTGGGAGGGCGAGGGCCGCAAGGCCATAGCTTCTTCGGGTGCTCCCTCCGCTTACCGTGGGGGACGTTGACAAGACGTTGAGACGATGTTCCTAACAAGCGCGTGAGTAAAGAATCAGCCAGAACTAGGCTCTGGTGCCGGCCCGGTGTCGGCGTTTACGCAGAGCCCTCTTCCCTCTTCGGACTTCCCCCTGCCCTCTGACCCGACCACGACCTGCGACACGATGACATGGCGGGCACGACACAAACGATGGCCACGATGAGCAGCCCCTCGCAAAGTCGAGCTGCTGTTCAGCTTCCTCGCGCGCTCGTACACGACCATCGAGACGACGCGTCTATCTATAGGAAATAGACGAACTCGTGGGCGAATGGAATGCGGAGCCTCTCACTGTACCTTTGACTTCGGAAGCGCAGGCCGACTTCGCGTCAAGACCTCCACTATCGATACTATGGTCTGGGTAGTTGTGGCCCACCGGGATTCAAGGGAAATCAAAATGAGTGTCCCGCGTCTGCCCTGCCGTACACTGGCTGTAGTCTGACTAATCTCGACTTGCATACTCTCGAAATCTTCCCGCGCGGACCTACGTTGACTGTGATCAAGGCCACACCCGTGTTGCCGGAGGGCCGCATAACGTCAGAAGACGCCGGGCTTTGGGACGATGACCTCGTCGCCGCGTTGTGCAGTTCGCGCATTCGCAGAACCAGAAAATCGGCATCTAGCTCGCCCATGCCGGTCGCAAGGCGTCCACAGTCGCCCTTTGGCTCAACTTTGAGGCATTCGCGAGCGAAGCCGTCGGCGGGTGCCGAGGAGGTGTATAGCCCGAGCGAGGTCCCGTACAGCGATGCACTGCCGAAGCCCAAGGCCATGGGCAAGGGGGGGATCAAGCGTGTGATTGCGGCCTTCGTGAACCTGGACTAGTACATGTTCAAGTGCGACCCGTATCCTACATCTCAGGACTGGTGCTGTCGAAGTGCTGGCCGAGGGTCTAGGTCTCTTTATCGATACAATAAGCACACTGTGGGGAAGGAGTAGGTCATCAAGCTCATCCGTGCGATCCTTGGGATTGGAATGGAACGATATATGAGCGTGAGCGTGTTGGCATGGGTGCGCGCGTGGTCTCCTAGCGATAACATTAACAGCCCAATCGTATATAAACAGGGTAGCAATATATTGAACAGACCTTGCGCAGTTGAGGAAGGTCTAGTGAGCTGTCGTTACATTAAGTCATTGGAAGTAAAACCAAGAATGCCCGAAGCCTGGCTCCGCGATACGGCGAGCAACTCGACGAACCCGTTGTTGCAACGCGTGCCAGGCCAGGTGAGTGCACACCTGGTGCAACATTGATTCTGGCTGACCGTCTTACACCCCGAGGCAGGCAATCACGTGCGGACGCATGGTCAAGACAAAGAGAAAGAGCACATCGAACGCCCCATACCGACATTCATCCTTGCTCCTAGACCACCATCCGCACCCTTACCTTCTATGCCCCCTCTACGCCAAAGATCACCCCCGTATTCGGCTTCATCATGCTCACTGTTCGCAAGCGGCTGGAGTACAAGAAGGTTGGTGATACCATGCATGAACTGTCTCAGCGACTGATGCTTTCTTTGTTCTAGCTGTAGTCAGGCACATAGCAGCAATCATCTACGATCCGGTTCCCCGGCTTTGAGTCCGTCCTTGAGACAGGGACAAAGCTCCACGAGACGTGGGTGACCTGTGAGGACGTCTCAGGCAAGGCGTTCCGCTTCCTTATTGCGGCGCAATATCGTGCCGATTTCCAGGTTAATCGCGCTCTTCTACAAGTTCTTCCGGAAGTCAGTTGGCGAGGCGGGCTACTTGTCATGCTCGGTGGGGAAGTCTTCTCCGTGGTGAAGATGAAGGATCGATTCCAGCGTGATATGACCGAGAGGGCGGTGCGCAAGTACGTCTGCCACGAACGCGATGTCTGGCTATATGATTTAACGCACACCTCACCTAGGTACCTGCTAGAGACCGCTGCGGTCATTGTGCATGCCGCCACGGACAATGTCCCCCTTCTTCTGCCCACGGAGATGTAAGCGATGAATACAACGTGCGTGAGTTTCTGTGCTTGTAGCTCCGTGGAATTCACTGACTCTTCTTACCAACTATCGTGTTCATTCCTCTTGGCCTCCTCATCGATCGTCCGCTTCGTATGTCGTGTGATTATCATCACCTATGCTGCCGAAACCGTTAACCCGAGTCTTCCCGCATGTCATGAGCCTACTCGTTTGTCATTTATGCCGACCATTATGCCATGCCAGTGTTATGCTATGCATATGCTAACTCGATGTGTGTCAGATGGCAACTCTCGGATCCTGTTGTCTATCAGCGATACTGTAGATTCGAACAGGCACGTTCTATGGCGCATTCCCATCCCGCTAACGCCCTACACGCAACAAGAAAATCATATCGCTTCTTGTCGCCGCGGGGCGGATGTGAATGACTGCTCGACGACTCGGAATACCTAGGCAACAGACTACATAGCGTGTCAGTAAACTGCATATGGGGACAGAGGACGGGAGAGCTAACCGGTGCTTTAGTGGATCAAGCATCGGATATAGAACTCTTATGGTGAGAACACCTGGGGAAGAGAGATCCGGGATACACTCGCAATGTGGGCGCATACTGATCCGGAACGGAACGGAGACATGTTGCATGGGCGTCGTGAGTGAACCGGGATAGACGGGTCACGTGTCCGTCAGCGCTCGAAATCCAATAAGGCAAGCGTGGGCCTGTTCCTCCTTCGCCCGCTCCTCGCGCTGCTTCTTCTTGCGCCAATTCTTGAGCGACATCTTGACCTTCGGGGCCAGTGGGAGATTTGAATGTTGTGGCTCCATTTGAGGTTCAGTTTCAGGCGCAGGCGGCGGTGCGGAGGCTGGCGGTGCGGAGGCTGGCATCGCGGGAGGTACAGAGACAGCTGATGCGGTGGGTCCGGATGGAGCAGGTGGGTCGGGCAGACAGGTGCAGGGTCAGAGGTCGAATGCCGAGCTTCGAGAGAAACATCGGGCCCAGGTGTTGGCCAACGTCGACGCCTAGAGCGTGGGCCATCGAGGTTATCTGCACGCGGAAGTGGTGGACCCGGTGTGGACTAGAGGCAAGACGACGGGAACCCATCGGACTGTGGATCAGTGCAGGAAGATGGTGTACCACATTCTCGTCCCCCCAATCCGATCCAAGGACTTCTTCATTGGCCTTGAGATCACGAAGGACAAAGATGCCGAACTTGATCCCGCCCCATTCATCTGTCTTGGTTGACTGCTTTAACTGACAGAAGATAGGACGTAAGATGGCGTGCGGCAGACAACCACTATGCACGAAGCGCGAATCAACGCCTGTGATGTATGCGTCCAAGGCGACGTCAAGCGGGGCCCCCAGGGGGCCCCGGATAGATCGGCATGCCGAGGCGGGCACACGTGTCGAGTGGGTCGCGTATATAGGTAGCGATGGGGATGATCGTGGAGGAGGACGGGGCGATGAGCTTCGAAGATTGGATGGGGTGCGTTGCATGTATGGCGTAGGACGGCGGACTTACCAATCCGTTGCCGTCCGCGAAACGACGCAAAGCCCGTTGCAGCGGCTGCACTGCTTGGCACGGGCTGGACGGCAATGCGAGGAGCGTGAGGGGAACCGTCGGGTGTGAGTATGGACATATCGTATGCGCCTTGATAGATGCACTTGCTCCTGTGTTCGCATTACACAAACTGAGCGTACATCTGTCATGGTCATCTTGTACGGGTGACTGCGCCGTCAAGGAAGACCACACATGTATTCGCCAGCTCGGAGACAGACTCCGGCGATTGGGGCAGTGCCGCGGAACGTGATACTGCTTGGAGAAACACCGGTGGAGCTTCCGGAATATGGGTATCAACCTGGGTTGATGGAGAAGATGTTCTTCAGCGAGTTCGCCGCGGCTGTGGCTAGTAAGATGGAAGACAGGGGTAGTGTCGGGGAGTCGGATGTACCGCAGAGAGGGGGAGACGCAAACTCGCCGATATCTCCTCTCCTCCGGCTAGGCCGCAGGTTGCCGAACGAGATTGAGTGGGGGTGAACTAGGGCCCCGCCGCCTACACCCGTTGGCCTGCGTGAATGGTTATGGACGCGATGAGCCCGAGCTTGAGCTTGAGCTGCCCTGTGTGTCGCAGGGATGCGGTAGCGGAGCCGGATGGACTGCGGGGAGAATACGAGTGCAATGATCTGTCCTGTCACTGTGATGCCTTGCCATGGCGTCGCACTCATTTCGGGACCGATCGACTAGTGATTCTTGCATTTCTTCTCGGCCCTCTCCAGTCCTTGAGCTTGCGTTGAGTCTTGACTGTGATGAGAAGTGGCGTCTAAGAGCCCAAGGCGCTGTCCAATCATTTGTCTTCAGCAA
This sequence comes from Fomes fomentarius, assembly GCA_022606135.1. Lineage (NCBI taxonomy): Eukaryota > Fungi > Basidiomycota > Agaricomycetes > Polyporales > Polyporaceae > Fomes > Fomes fomentarius. Next base: position 675,277 of record JABYQN010000014.1, on the reverse strand, counting down.
AGTGGCCTGACACCCCTGTTCAGAGCTCGGCGTACCATGGCACATTGTAGCTTGGACTGCGGCTACCTTCGACGTATACTTTTGCAGCATGATAAGGAATTTGGGAGGAGATGTCAAGGAGACATTGCTATAGCCTGCCATGTGCACGGGTGTCACCCATCGCCAGCTCACGAGGAGCCTCGACGCAAAAGTGGACCTGAGAAGAACACGGACGAGACTGGCTGGAGATGATTTCAAGACAAGAAAGTTAGAGGAGGGCCCGTCGGCCGAGGCAAAAGCGTCACAGCTGCGTCACGTGATGATGACTGCCTTCTCGGCGCTAAGCATGTGTCGTCCAATGACGTTCTGTCCGTCTGTCCATGGCGTAGAATGGGCCTTTGTCTGTGGTGTGTGCTGCAATTTCTGGCTTTGGGAAATGGCTCACGAAAAGGTCTTATCCTCTTCAATATGTGCTGCCTACTGCCTATCCATCGGACTTCGCTCATTCCAAAAACCTGAACCACTCTACCACGTCTATATCTCGCTCTTACTAGTTGAGTGGTCCTCTTAACCCTTCAGTGACACTTGATCTGAAGACCGCCTCCTTTAGTATCATGTTCTATCACCGAGGTGTCTTCGATGCGATCTTCTCTGTCCCCGCCTGTTTGGGCATGACAGGCCCCATCCCCGCTGGTAGCCCATTTGTCGGGGTGCACGCCAAGGTTGCACTTCTAGTGTCTTACGACGAGGGAAGTACCGCAGCAAAGAGTGAGTTAGCTTCCTCCCGTCGATTAGACTCAGTGTCAACATGAAGTCTATAGTGGCTCTGGTCGTCCACGAATGGGACTCGAACGACCTCATCTACGCCGGCTATCTGGATATTGGCTGGACAATCTACACCGAGTCTGTACGTAGGCCAAATCGAATATGGTACTCAAGACTGATCTACTTTCAGGGTCAAGATGCTCGATGGATTATCGCCACACATGAGGAGAATGAGCCCGCACTGTACGCCTTCGACTTCGCGACCACGCAGGACTCGTTACACTTCCGAGCGCTCTTGACCGAAGGTCTCAATCTTGCCTGGGAACTCGTCAAACGCCATCAAGTAGCTCTCGACTTATACGCCAGTACAATATGTTATCTACCGCATCCGGAACCTCCGCCGGTCTACTCTACCACTTCTATATCTTAGCGCGGGCCTTCGCTCATTGTCGAGGGTGAAGAGTCTCCACCCATACCGCCTTTGCCGCTTAGCTATCAAGAGTCTGACGCTCTATCCTACCAAGTCGCCCCAGCCGACGTTTCCCTTCCCTGATGAGTCGTTTGAAAGAGAAGCAGCCGAAAGACAGCAGTCCGGTGGTGAGGCAGTCGACGGCAGAGAGTGAGACGACGAGCGAGTCTGGCAAACCGGTCCCTAAGTTCTTGCAGGTAGGTGATCATAACTGGACACTGGGCGATTCACGACATTTGGCCGGTCGGCGACGAGTCTTGGGTCTGAACGATTGTCACGGTTAAACAATAAGCAGATATTTTGTACTACCTGTGTGCTACTAGCTGAGTTCGATACTTACTTATAGTGCATTTCATCATGATTTAGCCTGAGGGACCTTCACTATCCAGCCCAGTACCCAACTTTGCCGCGCCCGCGTCACGGAGAAGCTACGAACAAGCATCAGCGATAGCATTTGCGCGCTGGTGTTGAGCTACTTACCCTGTCAAGGGGCCGAACGTGTACACATGGCCTGCTCAATTGAGGGATCTCTTCTGCTCCTGAACTAATGTTCGCTCAGCCCGCCTGATTTTCTCCTCGTCAATTTCCAGCAGGCCAATGAACTCGATACTCTCAACGAGATGGAGAAAATTGCGCAGCATATCTACCCGTCGTTCTTCCCATGTGCGTATCAGTGCTATGGGAAGGTTGATGGTGCACAGCGTCCGCCATTGGTCCGCGCTGAGCTTCCCATGACGTGTCGTTCCAAACGAGGCGGGCGGTGTATCAGAATATCGCAATACGAGATAGCGCTCAAGTACTGGCATCCGTCTCTTCCTCTGACGTGTCACTTGGGCATCTCGAAAGTGAACTCGCCCAGCTCATCGACTGAGTGTCTCTCAGAACGACGCATCCATGAAGCTGAGAAGTACTTACATCATTGAACATATTTACCTCATAGGTGGCTTGAGAGGCCAAGTCCATACGACTGCCGTCACTGAAGAAGGGCAGGTACATCGGCGGAATGATCTTGACAGGCTTCCCAGGGCGACCTTCTGATGTATCCGCTGTGCTGAGACCAGAAGCATTGGCTTCACCAGCCCATGGCGGGACTGGACGAGGTGGTTCGCCAGTAGCGACCCAGCACGAAACTCCTACCCCACACATTATCCATACTCGGATAACACATAGATCAATCGCGGACCAGTCAAGGACGCACCTCCCGCCTTCTTCCCTTTTGGAATAGCCACTTCTCGATTACCCGCTGCTCCTTCAGTGCCGTGGGGTTTTTTGGATGGATTGGGGTGGCCTCCTCGATGGTAGCACTTCGCGAGCACGCGGTGTCGGTGTCGAGGAGCACTGCAAGGTCGGTCGTGGGGCGTGGGCGCCTAGTCTAGTCCAGTACAAGCGCCCGATCGTACGCCCTTTTCGCCAACGCCGACGTTCTTCGGCCCGTTATCTTGAGCTGCTTCCATCACCAGCCCGACTTGAGCAGAAAGCCGACCAAGTCATCTCCTAAGCTTGCCTGACACGTACTACTACGAGTACATCAGCTATCCCCGCCGACGATTGGGGTAACCATGATATGTCCGCTATCCACGTACTTCTGTCCTCCGACTACTTCCTAGCCTCACTCTTCCCTCTCATCCTCCTCTTCTTCACCGTCCAAATCCTGGATTCCCCCGAAGACCTACTCGCTATAACACTCCGCACTTCCAAACGCGCTGTGGTCCCTGGCCACTTGTCCGTCTAACGCGCTGCGGCGTCCCTATACGCAATACGCCAACTCTCCCATGATGAGCTATCTACGATGTGCACATCGTATGCATATGGGCGGATGAGCTGTACCCATAGGCGCATTGGCTTCGACCTCGGGTACACGAAGAAGCTGGTGTGCGCCTTGAGGAGTCTGTTCAGATGAACGTACGCGTCACGGACGCCATTACGCAGCTCGCAAGGGAGGAGTTGACTGATGAGTCAAACTAAGACGTGTAAGTCACGGAGGACTCTGCTGGGGCCGAGGATAACGGGCGACCTTGGACGCGTGCGCGAGCCGCTGAAGCACTTCGTACGTGACTGGAGCGATGAGGAGCGCGTCCAACGCCAGAAGATCTTCGGACCTATATTGCATGTGTTACGAGAGGATGAGCCTCCCGCGTGCAAGGACATGCATGCGCTCGTACCTGTGAGGTTAGGACGCCTGGCTTGGTGGTAAGTTCAACGGTCGAATCCGCGCATGCACAGCGACAACGAATTCGCATTCTTTGCGTCCTGGTACTTCTGCTTGTGGTAATGTTCCTCCTCTCGGGGATGCACAACGCACTGGCCAACATGTCCCCCACCATACGCTATCTGGTTCTCGCACACACGTACAACCGACGCGCTAATTCGCGAAGTAGCATCCCCAGTCGCCGTACAGCGGCTCCGAAATACAGGTGTGCTCACCGAGCAAGACTTCCTGTCACTCAAGCTACCAGACGGTCAAAGGGAAGATGCAGCGGTGGATAGGGCAGCTTGGGTCTTGTGTTGCACATTGGTTGTTTGCGATCCAGATGCCGAACATACGAAAATTCGTGGTAGACCGGTATTGGACTGTCGAAACCACTTTCATATCGAAGCAACGAGGGTGTGTGTACGTGGCTGATTTACATGGGAGAGCAATGAACGTGTGAGTGCATGGGGACGATACGTAACGGGACAAGAAGCCTTGAGCTTTCAAGGAAAGAGAAGACCGGAAGACGGCAGAATGAACGTGATGGTTGGCGGAAGATAACGGGTGGGGATAGAACGGTTTTGATGACGCGAGACTCTGAAAGAAGTGTTGTATCAAGTAGAACAAGACACGATAGCGGCAGAGGTAACACGAAAGGGATATACCGATCGCAAACTTGTAGTGGCAACGTTCACAGTTGCAACCACGGTCTAGACGTGGATAGTGAGTATTCAATTTCAAGACACTGTGAATTGTGACTGTGGGCGTACACTTTAGCTTGGACCTCGGTAGAGTGTTGAAAGAGATACGCCTCGTTTGTGTTGACGTTCAGACCCATGTATTCCTCATCGGTCAATTTGGCCAGCCAGCTGTCGTTGTAGGCATTGTACGGGAGGCCGCGTGCTGGTGATACGTGATCGGACATCTTGAAATATTGCACGCGATTGCGTTCGTGTGGGTCGTCTGTAGAAGCAAGAGGACTGGCGCTGTACACCCTATCATACAGTCTCAGCCACGGAACCAATGCAGGGTGTCTCCATCGTTTTTCAAGGATGCGATATTGCACCTCCTGGTACGGCCGGTGGTCGGACTCGTCAGAACTCATGCCACGTGGGCCGAGATCTCGAAGGATAGGGAGATGGTGGTTTAGCTCAGGAAGCATGGTAGCTGCACAGATACGCCGTGTCCAGAGCTATCCCCAAATCAGCCATTGATCGCAGGAGCAATAAGAAAATACTTACGTTGCGCTGCCGACGACCTCTGTCCAAAATGCGCTGACGGCTACGAAGGGCCGGCATTCCAGAGGAACCATACTTGTAACGGTCGCATAGGTATCTCAGGTGACCTGTGAACAATTCCTTTATTGTACCCTGGTCGAGATGCGGGTTGATCGCGGTGTAGTGTTCGACGAAGACTTGGACCACCGAGATATTCCACTGAGTCTCCGGTGTGCCCACGAGGTCAGGGCGAAAGCTGGTAATGGTACAGGCGGGGCCATCGGTAGGAACGTAGTCGACAACCTCGAAGTCACCAGCGATATGCTCGTGAGGGAAGATGTCCTCGCCTTGCATCCGGCCCATTAGGTATCTAGTGACGTCCCGGATGTCCGCCTAGAGATGATACTGTGAAATTGGATGTAAACGACACAGAGAGGCGTACGTACGCATAGGGCATCCATGGAAGAATCCCATCTAAAAAAAATATTGCGCATAATGACCTCCTTTGACGCAAAAGTATTGTATGATGTGAGCGCGGCGTATGATACAGGTATGATGTCTGTGGCGAGCGCGACGTGCGAAGAGGATGCGATATCCAGAGAGGGCACAGCGTGTGGGGCACTTGCGGTGGGTTCAACGGCGGCGGGTTCGGCGGCGGTAGGTCCGGCGGGAGAGGTAGGTGCATTGTTGTGCGAGGGGCGCTTGCGGAAGCCACGCGCTCGCATGGTTGAGAAGAACTGCATCTGCTCGCCTACCAGCGGGACCAGTTGGCCTACGGAGTCGTTGATCTGTCTTAGCGAACTCCGTATATTGGTCAAATCGTCCTGGACTGGGAAGGCCTGGTTTGAACAGAAGATGAGCCTTTGTCTCGCGTGCGGAGTTCGATCGACCAGTGACTCACCGAAGCCCCGGAGCTGGAAGCGACACCTTCTTGCGCGGACATAGCCGAGTCATGCTGAGCACGTCCCGTACCCTTGTCGAGCGTCTTCGGGAAGATTTTGTCTTTCTTGTTCTCTTCGGAGTCTTCTACGCGAGGAGCGCGACGCATATCGGGGATGACGTTGGGACTTATGAGGTGACCGATGACCCGGGCTTCTGTGTCGCCCTCCTCTTCATCGCGATCGTTGCCGGATCCGCCCTTCAGGATGGCCTTCTGCCCTCCACCACTGATCTCCGTCTGTGGCAGCAATGCCTTCCAGGGGATACCTAAAGCATTTGAGAAAGATAAGGATCTGGACTTGTCGCTGGAGAACGCATAACTGACCATGGAACCACGCCGCTCCGTGGCCATGCTGCGCTGAGGAACCAGATGGTGCGCCAAGGCCTGGAGGTGATGTCGTGCAGGCAGGAGATGAACTCGAATAGGGTCTCTCGGACTCCTCGTCGGAGCTCGCGTTCCGTGGACGCTTGAATACAGTAGGGACATCTTTGCCCTGCATGTCGTGATCGTCGTCTACATCTAGATGGTCTACAGGACCAGCCTTGCGTTTCTTGAAGGAGAATTTACTGCGCCAACCTATTCAGACGCAGGAGGGCATCTGAAGACTTGAGATGCTTACCTGAGTGTTCGAAAAGACGGTCTACTGGTCTGCGGGGGTATAGCATTCGAATCTGCGTGACAAAGAGTGTGAAGCGCCGGCATGGGAAGAGCGGTATACTGTAGAGTTTCGACGAATCGACCGACTCGTAGAAACTGTACAGTACTTACGTCCTGCACTTACCTGTGCCACCCGCAGTCCCATTTACGCGCACGGTGGATAGACCAGGCATAGGATCAGGGAACGCCGATCCCGGATTGAAATCATGCCTTTGTTTGTATAGGACTATATCCGTGTCTGGGGGCGCGTTGAGGGGCACGTCGTCTTTACCGTTGCCGGAAGTCGACATAGTGAGCGAGAATACAGTACTGTGTGGATAGTGGGTTGGAGTACTGTGTGGATAGTGGGTTGGCTGAATGGGGCAAGTTTGCGAGGAGCAGACAGGGTGATGAGCACGATTATATATGTAGCTAGACACAGTACAAAGAGAACTGACACGATTGTGCTGCACGGTCATCCATTCTAGCCATGAGGCTGCCAGCAGATACGCGAATCAGGACCACGAGGTGCGCTGGGATCCGGGGTGCGAGCGACATGCAGGAGTATGATGGATGTCTCAATTGAGTGTACGATGTGCGCGGAAGTCAGTGTCGGGAATTCCGAATATGGCAATGTACGGGGTTTGGCGGGCGCGCGTAAAGTTGAGTTTGTGTGGGCGTGAGAATTCTGCTGGTTTTTGACATCCGATGCACTACTGGGAGTTCATGCAGGCTTTCGTGAACGCGATGATGAAGTGCGGCAACCATCAGGTTGCCATAGGCGTCCTAGTGAGCAGGCTTTGCCGCAGCCGAGGGAACGGTCTTTCCCAAGTATGTAATGAGTAGGGTCACTGTGCAGCCCATCTTTTTTCCTACACTTCTAAAACGTCTTGAGCACGGTACGAGACCACAAGAGCGGAAACAGTGGTTTCGACCCTAAGACAGTGGACACCACACAACGGCTTCAACCCTTGTACATGGCCGATCCCACAAGATAGCTAGACGTTAACACCAAAAACCCCGAATCCAACATGGCTGAACGCAGGTCCCTGCAGCGGCTGTTCTCATGGAGGGATCGTCGAGATAAACTTCTCCGCCGGAATCCAGACTAACTACCCCTAGACGTCGGTCGATGTTCACCCGCTGAAGGGTCGGCGTCCTCGTTGAATTCCAGCTGCTTCCTCAGCCTGAACCTGGGATCTACATATTTTCAAGGTACTTATGAGAATCACAGGGTTGGCGATGCGGGGGGCAGCTGTGGTAAGAAGTAAGATCGAGCTAACACGCTGGTACCCATCTCGCTCGCGCTTAGGAGGTCGTGCGTGAGGAGCGTTCGTCATACGATCGCAAACGCAAGGGGTAATATTGTACACTGACCCGGTCCCCCATTGGCGAGAAAATCTTCAACTCCCGCTTCGCCAACGGACGATGCAGCCGAAAACAGCCTCCCCCTCGTGTGCAAGACTATGCTACAATCGAACGTCAGTCTGCGCTCTGCGCCGAGCACACCGAGACGGGAAGAATGGCGCGCGGACGAGCGCTGGGCGCCGCCACGGGGTGCCCCAGCGATTTGGGCGCCCGCCCCGATTCAGTAGTCAAGGACTCCTCCTCCTCCCACAACGCGCACGCACACGCTGTCGCGCCTCCCTTTCTCGCACAAACCCGTCTGATTATTCCACTCACTGCTCCGCCCTCGACGACGACCTCGAATACATGACCATCGACTACCCCTCAGAGGACCCTGTCGAGAACGTAGTCGTCGCCCGCAACTCGGACAAGGCAGCGCGCCTCCTAGGCATCTGTCCGCGTCAGAGCAAGGAGCCCATCACTGCTCGAATCGCAATTCCCTCGCCTCGGCGCGCTCTTCGTCACTTGTAAGGGGACAGGGTGAATGCTCCATTACACAGCTCTGACAGGTGCTATCTTCTACTTCATGCTACTGTCGCTACGCCTGTGTTACTCCCTGCTATCGTAGAGATCTGACGCACTTGCGACCGGCGTGACTCTGAAGGCCACCATCCTTTGTATCTCCTACAGATACGCCGTTTTGACATCGTACTGATGCAAGAGACGCATCTCCGGCCAGGACCAGAATCGCAACTTCTCCTACCTTCAAGGTACACGTGCATCGTAAGTGGGCTCTCTTCTCGCATATCCAGAGAGAATGCGCGCTGACTTACGTCAACTTGCAGCTCGTTCCACAAGTACACGATCCAAAATGGGACGGAGGCAGGCACATATCAGCCCGCGATGAGCTTCTCGTTAGCCGATGGTACGACCGACGATCCCAGCGTGTTTGACTTCATCTAGGGCGATAACCCGTCCACCCCTTTGTAAGTATCTGCGACTGTGACTTCTCTACGAGTCAGGGGGCTTATCGACAGGCGCGAGTTGGCAGGAACCCGTTCTGGGAGATCGTGAAGGGTGCGGTAGCTCGCCTTCCGATGCATGCGCAGATCAACTGTCAGTCCTCAAAGCCCATGTCCCACAACGCCGTGAGTCCTCCTGGATCAAAGCCTGAGCCCTTCTTCTGGGGTACGTTCAACTCTCCACCATCCCAAATTAAAGCATCGCAATAGGCAGTCAATGGGATATGCTCACTCTGACTTCCTATATCATGTAGGCGACATCCACTTATGAGTCATAGGACGGTCGTGGAAGTTCTGATGTAATAATATTCAAGCGAGTATCTCGATCAGCGGTCAGCGTATACTTCTGATCGCAAGATGTCTGCAACTATCACGGCTGCAGAAGGACAATTATACTATGAGTAGTGTATACTATCGAATTCTCGGTCACCAGCTAATATCGACTACCTACAGACCTGATCCGGCGTGGGAGAAGCGTGTGCGAGTGTGGTCTACCTTGGGGGCGACAAAGATGGTGGGGCTGGTGCGTACCTCTTGAATATGGGCCTTGTTGATGGCGTGGGCGGTGACTGTTCGGCAGAACGCGCTATCACCGAGTCAGGCCGAGCGAGAGCGGAGTCGTCGGTGACCCTGACGATGTGGATGGACTTCCTGCGCTGGCGATTGCTTGGGCAAGCCGAGGGCATGGACGGGGTTGACGGGTGCGAGGAGCGCAGGAGCGGCGGTTAGGTACAAACTGCGGAGGAGGACTCCAGAGGAGAAGGGCGTCAAGGATGGACGAGATAGAAGGGAGAAGGAGGGCGAGAGACGATGTTTAAGACTGGGAAAACACAGTCGGTGAGTACTTACCTATTCCGCACCGGCCCGCACGATGTTGAATGCAGCTGCTATCGACTGCCTACAATCGTGATACGGCGCGAGAAGCGTGTGCAAGTGCATGAAGGATGACGCATTGACATAGTACATAGTTGCCTTCCGGCCAGTCATTAGTTGCATGTACGTAACGTGTGCGAAAGTTGCATCGTCTGTCGGTATAGTTTGTTGTATCTAGTACATGTTGGATGCGAGGTTCCGCCACTCGCTGAAGGCCGATGCTGTCTGCATCAAGTCCGGCTTGACCCATGTGCGTGTGTAGTCTACTTGTCTGCGAGTCATCACACATGTAATTACACAGGCAAGAGTCAATCTGAAAACGAAAACCTTGGCCATTCATTTGTCTAGACATAGCTGGGCAGGCGGCTATAATTACTGGCACCGTTCACCCATCTCTTGCAGTGTGCTGTACAAGGAAACCCCATCAATCCACCGCTGAGTCCCTGTGCGAGAGTATGATCCTCCACCAGCGAAGAAGTTGCCCTGAGTCTGAAACCCACACTCCACCCAACGGAACAGCCCTCCTGCGCTAAACTGAGTGAAGGAGCGACGACGCTCGTTGTCGCCGACAGTGGTGTTAGAGTGCCGGAGGATTGCTGATGGAATAAAGATCAGAGAGCCAGGCGGAAACTCGATGACGAGTTTCAGATCCCAGAGGACCAGATGCCCCCCCTTAGTGTAGTCATATTCTCCAAGTGCGATAATGCCACACCACCCAGGGGCATAGTTCAGATGGTCGGTGTGAATCTTTGTTTGCACCTTCGGCCCAAGGTTGAAGGTGCAGGCGCCAAATACGTTGCGTTTGAAGTTCGGCTTCAGGCGCCGATTTGCAGAGCATAGGGCGTTCATTGTATGGCGATATTCCTGGTGCATACGCGGATTGTACAGTTCAAAAGCGTCTACATGTCCCAGGTGATGTCAACAATCATGCAATCGTACAAGTTGAACGTCATAGATCATAGTGACATACTGTCCATGAACCCAGCCAGGCGCATGATGGACGGCGTGGACTTCAGCTCATCCACTACCGCCTGGTTGTTCCCATGAGAGATGTTGCGAACTTCCTAGAGTGTCGGACAATTCAATCATCAGCAAGGGCGAGATGCATACACACTCTTGGAAGCAGCTCACCGTCTGCCCACCACCAAAAGAGATCCCAGTGCTTATGGATTGGTAATCGCCTCGCCTGTTGGGTATCATAGGGAATTTGTAGTGCTGCGAAGCCCGATCCATGGCTGCTTCGGCTCCATGAAGTACGCACTCCCAGCCTTCTGTGTCCTTGGGTTGCCCAGCCAAGACTGCTATGACCCGTTCTTGCTGGTCGAGTATGAGCTTAGGATGCCTGGTAATCAAAACAAGGTCGGTGTCTTAAACCGGTGCACACCGTCGATGAGGCACCTACTTGCCACTCCAAGGAAGTACGTTGAATTCTAGCGCCTTAAAGTCCTCAAGAGTCTTTGCGGCTTTGTCTTTGGGGCTATGTTCAAGGCGTCGTGCAGTGAATGCGGTGGTGGAAACCGGTAGCTGGATGGGGTCGTTGGCTGCTCGGGATGTCTTCAAAGCGGCGTCGACGGGCAGGAGCATGGGCTCCGCACGGCGTAGATGACGCAGCGTGGCGTGCTTGACCTTAGTTTCCAGGATGGCATCGTCAGAGGAGGCCATGTCGAGTAGTGTTTGCTGTCGTCGACGCCATTTGCTTCGACGGCGGTTGCGCTCTCGCCGACCCTCGCCATGCAGAGTTTGCGGCGGTATCTCCACGACAGGGTCCGGGCGACAGGGGGGAGCGCGGACGCCATGCAGAGGATGCGGCGGTAGCTCCACAACAGGGACCAGGCGACGGGAGGGAGCGCGGACGCGCGAGGGTGGCTTATGCACGAAGTCGGTACACCCTGGGGTGTTTGAGGCGTTTGCAGGAGCAAAGATGCGTCCATAGGGGAGGTGGCGCATGTTCTCCTCCACCTCGGCCTCTTCATGAGGCTCGTCCTCGGAATCCGACACAGGTTGGAGGGCGGGCAAGTCGTCGTCGGAGTCCTCAGACTCGAGGTGGCCATTACGTTCTGCAGCCTCCACGATCGTGAAGATATCCGTCGCCATCTTCACAGGCCGTGTCAAATTCTTCCTCGGGGCGATCGTGCTCCGTGTAGGCCGTTCTGCACATTGGTCAGCAATGCCTTCAATGTCGAGCCGCCCTATACAACTTACTACCGGTGGAAACCTGTTCGTTCTGACCGGACGATTGGGTTGGGTCCCCGGGCGCGATGTCACCTGAAACGTGTGATCAGCATCGAGATTGGGGGTATATCGTTGAAGGCACGCAGTATGTGCTCCGCCGGATGGATGGGCAAAGTGATCGGGAGTGCTGGGGTGGGCTCTCCATCGACACACAGGCTGCACCCTGCCAGACACCGTTGTCGGGAGTGCTCAACTAGGCTCGACATACACCCTATGTGCAGCCGGACGTCTCCCCAAGGTCCATGGGCGATGTGGTCGGGTGTGCCGGGGCGGACTCCCCATCGACACACACGGCGTTCACGGCCAAACGTCATGGTCGGGAGTCCCAAGGTGGGGTCTCCTTCGACCTACGCGGGATGTACGCAGGACAGATAACCAAGACTGACCGGGGGCACACGGCGAGACAGACAGTGCACCGGCGGTGGGACGGTGGTGGTTGGGAGTGCCATGGTAAGCTCTCCTACAAGACACACCGTTCCACACCCACCCATGCCGTCCATCACGTTTGTGTGGGGCCAATCGGGAGTGCCATGGTGAGCTCTCCTTCGATGCAAATGGTGTGTCCGGTGGAAGAAGAGGGAGGTTCATGGGGGAGGCGATGCTTGAATATGGATGGTGACACGGACAATATCGGAGACCGAGAGTGCCGGTGTAGCTCACCTGTTATTTGCCCGACCTCTGCTGTGTGACCGTCGCAGTCCAACTCCTCGGCGCCTATGGGTCATATTGAGAAATAATTGCTGGTTGAACAAAGGAGCAGATACTCACCATCCACAACATAGATTGCCGCGGCAACGTAACTTCGCAGTCGCTTTATCATACGATCTGGACCAGTCAGATACATGAGTGTCACCCCTATGGCAGGCAGGAGGAAAATCGCACCTGCGAATGGCATGACAGCAGGTGGGGTGGCAAAGTGGGTAGTTGGAGTCGGCGGGCTAGACTATTTCTACTCAGTCAAGTGTTCGAAAGGCGGAAGCGTGAGTGCCCGAAAGCTGGAAGTGCCCACCCGTTCGTAAGGCCTTAAGTAAGTCCGTCAGCATCATCGGGATGCGGCCGAATTCGTGCGTTCCGCTGGTGGCGCGATAGCGCATAATTCTTGCGTGATTATTCACCCATCAGTGCATATTGACTGGTAGGATCGTGCATCAAGGTGGCGCTGGCAATATAAATGGTCAGTGATCGGGGCCGAGTCAACTCCTCCACGGAGCGGCTTGCCTACTTCGTTTTCCTTCGTGGAGCACCACAGCGAGATGGGATTGTGCACTTTAATTGCACTCAGTGGGTTGTCGTGGCGGGCGTTCGGGATTGGGATTGCACATAACCTCGCGGTCAAGCAATGGCGTTCAGTATTGTAGATCCGGTTAGGCGCTTAGGTGCCTGATCGCTACGTAATAGTTTATGCCATCACCGTTTGCCTCTACACGTGATTGTTCACACGCTCTCCGGTCAACTTTCGCATCTGATTCTCATCCCTTTATGTAGTCCACTTCCCATTCGTTGCAAGCCCCTCGCCGCCGTCGTCTGGGCGGTCGAAGTAGCGGCCCAACTTGCCCTTCTTGAGGAATCCAAGAAGAGCCTTGTGGGATTAGCGGAAGTGAAGAGTGCGGAGCAAATACAAATGGGATCAAGACATTGGTTCTGCCATATGTCTTCAGTGCGGGACGCTCTGTGTCCGGTCCTCGCGTCGCACCTCGACGTTTCTGCGCACCTGGGATCCATATTGAATGGTTCCGCCGACGGCGCATCTCAGGAGACGACGTACGCGCTTCCGACCCAGCTCACCAAAGTTCTCTTGCCTCTCTTTCGCGCTTGCCAGGCATCGCACAAACTGCATCGGAACTCCCAACACTCATCACCCGCACCAATCGTTTCACGCACCTGCCGATACCGCCTACACGTGTGCGCTCTTCATGCTAGCACTCGAAGCTGAACTATCTTCATCCCTGCCAAATGCCGGTGTATTCGCTCAAGCACTCGGTACGTGTCTTGGCGTAGCGTGATGGAGCGATACAAGGGGATCTACGACCTCGTGGAGGAGTGGATTCGCGACGTCCCCTGGCTTGATGCGAGCGCAAGAAGGCGAAAGGGAAGGCGCCCGCAGGACGCTCGAAGGTCGCCAAGCGCGTCGTGGTCGCGCGGGGACTGAAAGATGTCGTGCAGGACGACATCTGGCGCAAGCAGATAGAGAGCGGTGGGCGTCCCGTTTTGCAGCTCGACATTCATAGCAAGGACGGCGAGGCGAGCGGAGATGAGTGGGAGAGATGCGAGACCGCCGGTAGCACCTCGGCCTGTCAAGCAACGAGAACCCCAAGCACTGGCGCACGTTTTGCGAAGAAGGTCCGGACTCGCCACGCGAGGTCTGTCGTTCACGCTTCGCACTTTCTCCTCAATCCGCTGGCGACTAGTGTCCATCCGCGATCGTCAACGACCGAATCCGGACCACCTGACCTGCTCACTCATCTGCTTACCGCGGACGCCGCGTCTCTTCCGCATGCGTTCGCGCGCGCGCCGACGCGCTTGCAGCTGCTCGCGTCTGAGCGCGGCGGCAAGGACAAAAATCACATCGCTGACGACGAGCTGTTTGCGGAGGACGAGCTCGAGGGCGCTCTCCCGAAGACGCTGCGGCTGTGCGGACTGCTATGGGCTGGGACGCCGACGCCGACCGAGACGATGCTGGGAAACTATTTGAGCGCACGACTGGGGAGGCTGGCAGGGGGAAGAAGTGGAAGAGAGGAGAAGAGAAAGACGGGCACGAGGGCACAGGCAAAACCTGTGGGTCGAAGAAGATCGATATGGACGCGTTGGCGAGGCTGCTAGACCCGGATGCGGACCTGGGCCTGGACTCGGTGAGTGGCGACTTTGGAGCCGCAGGTGATGGGCACGACCGCGAAGAAGATGTAGAACAGGATCATGTAGACGGGGAAGCGACGGTTTCGACCGCACACAACCCTGACCGAGTAGTAATGAATACTTGAGTTATGATTCGAATTTCCCTGTCATTTACGGCCGCGCGGAGGCCAGATTGGGAAAGCACCCGTGCGAGAAAATGGGCCAAATTTGCCAAAAATACAAGTATCCCTGTATCAGTGATTACGTTGTCCGTCTGGCAGGCCCGTCATCTATCCTTCATGAGGACGGCTTTGTGCGTTGCCAACTTGATGAGGTCGCATGCCCTATCTTGTCCCAGTCCATCCATGAAGCACCTCTGCCAGCCCTATACGTTCGTAACGACACTCTATATACTTACATGTATGTACAACCTACGACGGATGTCTCGTTTCTCTCGCATCACCTCATCCGGATCCGTCGCTCTCTTCATCATCACTGATTGCGTCAATGTCTATATACTCGTATTCTGGAGACGGATCTCTACGGTGGCTTGTCCGATAACGGTGGGCGGTTCGAAATCCTGGGGTCGCACGACATCCTGCATGGGCAGTTGCAGATGAATTTCTGGAGGATGGTGAGATGGTCCTGGCCGGTTGACGTCTTCTCGACGCAAGTGTCCAGTGGTGCGTCGTTCTCGATTTGACCGCGTGTCGCGCCCATTGGAGGACTGAGCCGTCGCCTGACGACCTGCTGGTTCTCCAGCCTCCAAGACTGACGAAGGCAGGGTTGAGTTCACGACATTTTTACGACGAGGCTGGACACGCTGTGGCCGGATGGGGACAAGGAGAGGATTTGGGTAGGGTAGCTGAGACACACGCCCTGAGAGACCCCTGAATCTGCGTGCGATGCTAGCAATAACATTAGCGCAAATATGCGATACGACTTCCAGCGAACATACTCTTGTATAGTCCTGGTGTGCGAAAGGTCTACGGGGGGCTGGATACTCAATGCCTTCCGGTTCTGAGGACCAATTCTCTCGAGGAAATCTTCTGAGTAGAAGTTGAGGGGTAACCCTCGCACCGGTTCGTTGTGTCGATCCACTCGAGAGGAACCGTGGCGTCTTTCGTGAGGGAAGTTACCGCGTTTGGGCTTTCCGTCTCCTTTGTACCTGCCCAGCAAGTGGATGGTATCGAATGGTATGACCCAATTGTCAACTTCGCTCGCCCTCCAATCCAGTTTTGTGGCGGTATGATAGCTTGTACCACGTCCCTCTGCTCCGCTTTCATCACCGCTGCAAGCCTCCCATGATAATTGATCCCAAAGGGTTTTGAAACGCGCTAAATCTGGGTGCAATCTACAAGCTTCGGCGCGTCGGTTCCGTGTCTGTCAGGGTGGTGAGCAGTGAGACCTTAAATCAAAGGAAAACAATACTATGTAGAAAACTCACTCCACGACGTCGGGCAGCTCTCCGTGCTGTTTGATCACGATCCGCGTCCCCCTGCTGGCCTTCTGCATCATGGTATTGCCTCTCGTACTGCACACGCAGCGTCTGCAGATGGACAAAGAACATGGCTTTGATCTTGTCTCCGTCAGAGCACCGTGTCCAGCCTGATTTTACCAATGCCTCCGCAAATACATCGGCGGCTCGTTCATTCCACAAGCAACGGGGCGGGTTCTTCAAGGTGACAGAGAATTGCGCTATGGTTGGACCCTCTCCGCGCCCCTTATTGAAGCGGGAGACTTCGACATCGGGGGCGCTGACGATGGAACTCTTCTTGGTCCGCCTCTTCATCAGATACATGCAAAAGCGTCGGATCTGCCACTGAACATTCATTGTCAGACAGGTCCATATTGATCGTCATGTAGAATAAACCTTGAGGTTGAGTTCAGATTCTCCTCGGTGTTGCACTGCGTAGCTTCTGGTACGCGCGATTCCTTCCTGTGACGCCGCGGTCTCCCTAAGTCTCTGTAGCCATTGCAGTCGGAGCTCGTTAAACAAGTATGTCAACATTTGGATGTCACACTTTGTAGCAGGTGCATTCTGATGCTGATTTGAGATCTCTTTACTGCAGAAGATGTCCCAACGACCTACCGGTATCTGGTTGGCCATGCGCTCCATGATTTTGCTCTGTACCCTGTTAGACAGTTGTTAAATATACATGTGATGATTCACGTACCCATCTTAGCTCCTCTGCATCAGCAGAATCACAGTTCATTGCAGTTTCTTCGTAGCTTGCGAACATTGTAGATTGACTACGGGGGTCATCCACATAGCCATTGTTATATCCTTGCCCATCCTCCGTCCAACGCGGGATGGAGGTAGATCGTGCTGTGCGATCGAGTCCCTCCACATCGGAATAGGTCGGAGCGGTGGTAGTCCTGCGCGGGACCTGCCAGCTGTCCATTCTCTGGCCGGGATACACACTGCTACCGGTGACAAACGAAGAGGATTCGTCCACGGCATGGGGTATGAACGGCGGTTGCAACCCCATGGCAACATCTGCTTGTCCTGTAACCCATGGATGTATGGAAATGGTGGAGGGTTTGTCTGCGGGGGCTTCACCGCCTTCCATGACGATGTCCTCCTGGCATCCCTTCCATGTCGGCAGCTCGGTAGATGAACCAGAAGCTGCGGTCTTTGCAAAAGGAAAATCTACGTTTGCCTCCATGTCATGGTCTTGGACCTCCATCCACACCGGCTTACTAGCATAATTGGACGAGGTCTGGGCTTCTGTCGCTCCACTAACAGGCATCGCGCCTATAGTGGGAAAGGAAGCAGGTGTAGTCTCATATGTTGGGAGTCGAGCCTCACTGTCATCCATGTCATCGTCGGATCCATTCCACACTGGCCTTGAGGCGGCAGCATCTACAGATAGCATGCATGTGGGGGCCACATTATTCACAGACGAAGAAGGCAACCAAGCGGATGCTGGAAGAAGTGCTTCATCACCCCACATGCAGTCATGCTCATTGAGTCCCTTCCACACGGACATCTGAGACACAGCAGAAGGGTAGTCTCTAGTAGCCTGCGGAGTTGCAAAGGGAGAACAATCCAGACCAGGCCCGGGGGCGGGGAGTGACACTTTATCCTCACCCATATTGTCCTCTTCCCACCGGGCCTGCCTCGGGGGTGTTTGAGCAACAGCAGGTCGTCGGCGAGTACATCTCCTTCCAGAGCCAGGGGGTGATGATTCATCACCCTCCATATCGTCGTCCTCAAAGCCACTCCATGCTGAAGTTGGATTCGGTGGACCATTGGCCGGCAGTGTCCAAGCAGGGGTCCGGACGTACGAGTGCAAAGGCAAACTCGAGTCAGAGGAGGGTAGAGACACCTGACTTCCCTGCATATTGTCGTCCTCATCACAGCCCTTCCACTCTAGAATTCGATCCCGTGGTTTGTCAGCAGGTAGCACCCACACAACACACCGGGCAGTATGAGGATGCGAACCTTCATCACTGTGCATGTCGTCGTCCACATCTGCTAATCCTGACATAGGAGTTGCAGGGCGAGTAGGTCTGGAATCAAAGTCAGGGGGCGATGGTTCATCGCCCTCCATATCGTCGTCCTCAAAGCCACTCCATGCTGAAGTTGGATTCGGTGGACCATTGGCCGGCAGTGTCCAAGCAGGGGTCCGGACGTACGAGTGCAAAGGCAAACTCGAGTCAGAGGAGGGTAGAGACACCTGACTTCCCTGCATATTGTCGTCCTCATCACAGCCCTTCCACTCTAGAATTCGATCCCGTGGTTTGTCAGCAGGTAGCACCCACACAACACACCGGGCAGTATGAGGATGCGAACCTTCATCACTGTGCATGTCGTCGTCCACATCTGCTAATCCTGACATAGGAGTTGCAGGGCGAGTAGGTCTGGAATCAAAGTCAGGGGGCGATGGTTCATCGCCCTCCATATCGTCGTCCTCAAAGCCACTCCATGCTGAAGTTGGATTCGGTGGACCATTGGCCGGCAGTGTCCAAGCAGGGGTCCGGACGTACGAGTGCAAAGGCAAACTCGAGTCAGAGGAGGGTAGAGACACCTGACTTCCCTGCATGTTGTCGTCCTCATCGCAGCCCTTCCACGCCAGCGTTCGATACGGTGATTCTTCGGCAGGTAGTATCCATGTGGTAGTCGGGGCAGCGCCGAGTGATGAACATTGTGAACCGGAGGAGGCTGGTAATGCTTCATTCAAACCCAAACTACCGTCCCTCCACTTGAACATTCCATCGGCTGCAGATATTCTTGAATGATCAATGTCCTTGTCGAGCGGGTGGAAGGTATCCGATAGGAGGAGGAGAGATTGCATACCTTCTTTGGTGTTGGCATCCCCAAATCCTGTCCATATCGGCTTTGAAAAGGCGGCGGATGTAGTGTCAAAGAGGGAAGGTTGATTGCCTTCTGCGTAGGCGTCCTCCTTGCCCACGCTCCACGCTGGAGCGGCATGTAATGGTTTCAGTGAGAGACCATCATCCAAAACAATTCCTGTGGTGACTGTTTCGGGGGTCGAGCATGCCGGAGTGGACGTAAGGACGCCGGCACTTGGCAAGAGATTTCCTGGAGGCGGAGACAAGATGTGATTTCCTTCGACGATCACGGCTCTATTGCCTCCAATGTGACTGGTGGCAGAAAGGCCCGTACTGCGCAAAGATATTGATGGGCTCCCTTTTATCTAAACATAGTTGACGTACCTAGACCGCACATGTCCATGTTCACTCACCCCTAAATGGGGGCCATGTCGAGTATCCAAGGTCGCTCCCTCCAACCTGTCGTCTATCAAGAGCAGGGGCGAGATATGAGAAGTCAGTATCGCAGAGCGACTATCGAAAATGCATATGTTAACAACACCAAAATTGAGACAGTTTATAGTGTAGGACGTTACTTACCCTTGAGTGGGTTCGAGTGGGTTCTCTATTGTCGGGTCCGCTGGGTCTGGCAAAGACTCTTGTTTTTCTTCTGTACGCGATGAGACAGTGTTAGCACCCAAGAGTTTGCCATAACAGATACACACACCTTCTGCATGGATGTCTGAACTATGTGTCAGGGGCCGATCGCTTTCCCCCGTTGTGGAAAGGGTGGCGTTCGGCTGGCATGCGCCCGATTCCAAAGACATGGAATGTGATGTTGTTGGTGTATAGACCTCGAGACATGTCTACAGCCGTGCTATAAGTACGGTTCACAGACATAGCACCTTGGAGTCGTGGAAGTGTGATCCCTTATGAAATGACAAAGATCCTCTCCTTTATGCCCTACCAACAGAGTCAGAGGTTCATTGCATCTTTCGGCCTATGGAATACCATCGTCTATTCTATCAAGTGCAAATGCAAGTAGCCAACAGAAATCGGGAGGTTATACCTCCACCATACCTCCACCCTGCATTGATAGGCACATTTGCAGCAAAGTGTCCCGGAACACTGACATGGATATAAGCATTAGCTTCGATCTGACAGGGACTCCCAGATTGGTCGAGGCGAGAAGATTATACATAGAACCTAATCCAGAGGCCAATGCTGGCAGTGCAAAGCATGCGTTTGCATTGAAGGTCATGCATGCTTCTTGGGCTGCCGGCACTCAAACGACGCTAGATCTGGCCTCTAGGCAGCTGCCGCTGATCCTCACTATAACATATATGGTGCGCGCAATTTCTATGTATGGTACTGTGTATTTATGTTCGGTCAGCGCTCAAGGCTGGAGAATTGATGCGCTGAGAGGTAAGTAGCATATTCTATATCACTACTCATTTGGCAAGACATAAGTCAGAAATCGCACAAGCAAGGAAAACATGGCAGTTGCCAGACATCTTATGTGGTGAAGTGGCCTTCTGTCAAGTTGAGAAGATAGTCCACTCGAGTATTTCAGACACCTAACTCACCCTACATGATCGGCTGTCCGCACTCCTGTCCCCACGACGTGATGGCTGTAAGCAGGTGGCGGAACATAGACCGGCGGAGGTTCCGGATGCGGTAGATAACATATTGTACTGGCATATAAGTCGAGAGCTACTTGATGGCGTTTGACGAGTTCCCAGGCAAGATTGAGACCTTCGGTCAAGAGCGCTCGGAAGTGTAACGAGTCCTGCGTGGTCGCGAAGTCGAAGGCGTACAGTGCGGGCTCATTCTCCTCATGTGTGGCGATAATCCATCGAGCATCTTGACCCTGAAAGTAGATCAGTCTTGAGTACCATATTCGATTTGGCCTACGTACAGACTCGGTGTAGATTGTCCAGCCAATATCCAGATAGCCGGCGTAGATGAGGTCGTTCGAGTCCCATTCGTGGACGACCAGAGCCACTATAGACTTCATGTTGACACTGAGTCTAATCGACGGGAGGAAGCTAACTCACTCTTTGCTGCGGTACTTCCCTCGTCGTAAGACACTAGAAGTGCAACCTTGGCGTGCACCCCGACAAATGGGCTACCAGCGGGGATGGGGCCTGTCATGCCCAAACAGGCGGGGACAGAGAAGATCGCATCGAAGACACCTCGGTGATAGAACATGATACTAAAGGAGGCGGTCTTCAGATCAAGTGTCACTGAAGGGTTAAGAGGACCACTCAACTAGTAAGAGCGAGATATAGACGTGGTAGAGTGGTTCAGGTTTTTGGAATGAGCGAAGTCCGATGGATAGGCAGTAGGCAGCACATATTGAAGAGGATAAGACCTTTTCGTGAGCCATTTCCCAAAGCCAGAAATTGCAGCACACACCACAGACAAAGGCCCATTCTACGCCATGGACAGACGGACAGAACGTCATTGGACGACACATGCTTAGCGCCGAGAAGGCAGTCATCATCACGTGACGCAGCTGTGACGCTTTTGCCTCGGCCGACGGGCCCTCCTCTAACTTTCTTGTCTTGAAATCATCTCCAGCCAGTCTCGTCCGTGTTCTTCTCAGGTCCACTTTTGCGTCGAGGCTCCTCGTGAGCTGGCGATGGGTGACACCCGTGCACATGGCAGGCTATAGCAATGTCTCCTTGACATCTCCTCCCAAATTCCTTATCATGCTGCAAAAGTATACGTCGAAGGTAGCCGCAGTCCAAGCTACAATGTGCCATGGTACGCCGAGCTCTGAACAGGGGTGTCAGGCCACTTTGCTGAAGACAAATGATTGGACAGCGCCTTGGGCTCTTAGACGCCACTTCTCATCACAGTCAAGACTCAACGCAAGCTCAAGGACTGGAGAGGGCCGAGAAGAAATGCAAGAATCACTAGTCGATCGGTCCCGAAATGAGTGCGACGCCATGGCAAGGCATCACAGTGACAGGACAGATCATTGCACTCGTATTCTCCCCGCAGTCCATCCGGCTCCGCTACCGCATCCCTGCGACACACAGGGCAGCTCAAGCTCAAGCTCGGGCTCATCGCGTCCATAACCATTCACGCAGGCCAACGGGTGTAGGCGGCGGGGCCCTAGTTCACCCCCACTCAATCTCGTTCGGCAACCTGCGGCCTAGCCGGAGGAGAGGAGATATCGGCGAGTTTGCGTCTCCCCCCTCTCTGCGGTACATCCGACTCCCCGACACTACCCCTGTCTTCCATCTTACTAGCCACAGCCGCGGCGAACTCGCTGAAGAACATCTTCTCCATCAACCCAGGTTGATACCCATATTCCGGAAGCTCCACCGGTGTTTCTCCAAGCAGTATCACGTTCCGCGGCACTGCCCCAATCGCCGGAGTCTGTCTCCGAGCTGGCGAATACATGTGTGGTCTTCCTTGACGGCGCAGTCACCCGTACAAGATGACCATGACAGATGTACGCTCAGTTTGTGTAATGCGAACACAGGAGCAAGTGCATCTATCAAGGCGCATACGATATGTCCATACTCACACCCGACGGTTCCCCTCACGCTCCTCGCATTGCCGTCCAGCCCGTGCCAAGCAGTGCAGCCGCTGCAACGGGCTTTGCGTCGTTTCGCGGACGGCAACGGATTGGTAAGTCCGCCGTCCTACGCCATACATGCAACGCACCCCATCCAATCTTCGAAGCTCATCGCCCCGTCCTCCTCCACGATCATCCCCATCGCTACCTATATACGCGACCCACTCGACACGTGTGCCCGCCTCGGCATGCCGATCTATCCGGGGCCCCCTGGGGGCCCCGCTTGACGTCGCCTTGGACGCATACATCACAGGCGTTGATTCGCGCTTCGTGCATAGTGGTTGTCTGCCGCACGCCATCTTACGTCCTATCTTCTGTCAGTTAAAGCAGTCAACCAAGACAGATGAATGGGGCGGGATCAAGTTCGGCATCTTTGTCCTTCGTGATCTCAAGGCCAATGAAGAAGTCCTTGGATCGGATTGGGGGGACGAGAATGTGGTACACCATCTTCCTGCACTGATCCACAGTCCGATGGGTTCCCGTCGTCTTGCCTCTAGTCCACACCGGGTCCACCACTTCCGCGTGCAGATAACCTCGATGGCCCACGCTCTAGGCGTCGACGTTCACGACGTGCGCGTGCAGCCCGAAGGCCCGCGACTGCGTTCTCGCCCGTATCGCCGAGTTTGTTGAGAACCAGACCCCACTCACTCCCTCATCCTCACCACCACCGCGATTCACGAAGGAGAAATATGGTACCAAGGGTCATGGCAAGCCGGAGCAGGCTGAGGGGTGTCCCATTGTCGGACCCCTGATTGGCATTGAGCGTGGCTTCCAGCGCATTCCGTTTGCATGCGGCATGGGCGGTATCGAGCTTGTCTTCGAGGCGGGTCCTCCGCGCCTCGCGACCGTTACTCCTTCCCCGACGCTCTCTTCAATGCTGCTCCTAAGGCGAAGAAGGGCAAGCATCGTAAAGGCAAAGGACGCGCTGACGAGGACGATAGTGATTGTGGGAGTGACCATCGAGGTAAGCGAGTCATCTAGTCTCTTCCATCGTTCGTGCTGACCTGCATCTTCAAGCTCGTCCACGCTCTCGACCTCACTCCGAAGCTTCCGTCGAGGCTATGGAGGTCGACAATAATATAAAAGACACGTCTACCGCCCAAGCAACGCAAAGCCTGGATCGCGAAGAGCGTTGTGTGACTGTGTGACCATGAGCGCCGAGATCATCCTGACTCTAACTTGGACGCACAGTCGCTTGCCGGTGGCGGACGGAAGGGAACTGGAGGCGTTAAGGATGAGTCTTGCTTCAGCGCGCTGACCCACCCTATGCGCATGGGTACTACTTGTTCGGATAATGATCACTCACACGCTCGCGATAGGCCTCCCCCACCCGCGCCACTCGAATACCACCCTTATATTCATCCAGCAACCACACATACCAACCCCCCTCCCACCTATCTCCGCTTCATCGTCCTCAACTTTCACGTTTTAGTCGTCTCCAAAACCGCGCCTCGCCTTAGAGCAAAACCAATACACCCCATACCGATATTCAATCTCACCCCACCCTGCTACTTCCAATTTCTCCGCCGCCACTGTCCCCTCCTCGAAGGCTACCGGCAAGTCGAAATCTGTAGACCTACGCTCTTTCTTCAACCGCACGCAGACACAGACAAACCCGTTAATGGTAACAGAGCCTGGAGAAATTGTGCTCCAGCCGTCGCTGCCTCGCGCTCAAGGGCAAGACGTCAGGTCAGCGTCACAATTGCGATGCCTGCGTCCGCGCGGAAGTCTCTTGCTCAGTCTGTTTCTCTGCCTCGACTTTGCGGATTCGCCGCCACCCGCCAAATGCCGACGGACAGGTTCAGGCTACCCCGCCCGTGGAGATTGATGCGATGGAGATCGATGAGCCCCAGCCTCCAGCATTGACTTCGAAACGTTGTTCCTTCTGCGACTCGGTTTTCCCCCTACTCAGCCCTCTGCTTCTACTTCGCTCCGGATGCCTACCACGTCTGTCGTAACCACTGTATCCCCTGCATTTGCCCATATGGAGTCACCACTCGATCCGCTTGCGCACTCGACGACCGAACATGCCTCCGCTTCCAGTCTTACTCCCACTATCACGGTGACCGAATTGGATGGGCTGACAAGTAAGTCCTGGGTGAGAGTGCAGACAAAGACGACGTGCTGACATGAGCATGGTGCAGTGGACAGGCGGGCGGACAGGCTGGGTGCGCTGCTCGTCGCTACTGGGCTAAAGTTCATCGTGTGCGTGCTGAGCGACGGCAGCCCCGCGCCCGATGGGTGGAAGACCGGCTGTAAGTGCGGCTCGCGAGCGTGTTCATATTAGGCTGCATCCGTCGTTGGTGTGGATGGTTGACACTCGCGCTCTCCGCAGATACCATTGCACTGCTCATCGTCTCCATGCATACTGCGATAGTCTGTGATGGCAATAAGAGTAGCTTAAGGAATGAAGGGAAGAAGACCAAAGGAAGGGGAAGGGCACCCACACGCTTCTTCTTCTTCGGGTCAGGAAATGATTTGCTGGCACTGCGCCCGCCTCGTCTACATCTTCAATGCACGAGGACGCGTCGCGGTCCCAGTCTTGTCCGTGGGACTTGTAGTTGGGCTTCGGGTTTGACTTGCCTTCGTCACCGTGGGAGGCTCGGAGGTTTAAAGGCGAATGAGCGGAAGCAAACGTACTCGATCTTGGCGGAGGGGACAAAGGAGACAAGATCCCGTTTGAATTCTCGTGGGCGGGCTACCGTGCTGGCGGGGCATGAGCGGGCTGGGGGACCGGCAAGCACACAGATACATCGAGACATACCCGTGACTTGGCAGCCTCAACCGCTAGTTATCAACGAACACTGTCGCTGAGCAGGGGTCATAAGAAGGGGAATATTTTGTCTTCTGGTCCTCCGACTGGACCCTCCCTTGAGCAGTGACTCGTGTACAAGCCTTGCAACCAAAGGGCTTGGCAAGGACAGTGTCCCATGGCTTCACTCTCAGCACCCCTCACGTCTCAGGGCGTCGATAGGTTTGGTGGCGAATCCTAGCTCTCATCTCTTTTCGAATCTTCTGACTTCTACGAATCCTCCTGAGTTCCACGAACCTGCTTCAATGTACGAAACAGAACACGATCTATTTCTCCACCTTCTGCTACGCATCACACCCCTAATGAGTCCTTCCAGTACCCTCAGCGACCCATCAAGTGAGCCCCAGACACCATCCTTCCCTTGACAAATTTGACCATGCGACTTCTCTTATGCCCTTCCTCGTAGACAGAGTTTCCAAAGAACCACCACGATACCTGTACCTGGTGGAATGGGATGCAAAGTATGCTGCCCTTCCTCACCCAGTCAAAGCCCATTCATGTTGGGCCTGGACTCGGACCGGTGTGGGCGCAGGCGGGCACGTGTGCTAGGACTTGTGGGTGGGTCAAGATGGCAGACGAACTTCGACATACTAGACATGTCGCTAGACCGAATGTATAGGACATGGTGCAGCCTGCCAAGTTCTGGTTCATCTTCATATAGGGTACTTGGGTCCTGACCTTTTAGGTTGTCCGATACAATCAACAGTGGGAGGGGAGTCTCTGCTTGGGTGGGAACCCCGACATTGGTACTCTTTGGGAGAATATCGGAGGATCCCTCACTAGCAACTCAAGTCAACAGATATACTGGAACGAAGTGATTGAAACGCAACTGGTCATGAGAACACTGTTCTTCGTGTTGAATCACTTCTTGCAAACGTTTGGGTAGCTCAAACCAACTTTCAACTTTGCCTGCATGCCTTTTGTGTGCGTGCAGGATCTACAAGGGTCACAATGAGTGCCTCATCATAGCAAATAGTACAAGACCACGTACTCCTTGTTTCCATCCCATCACAAGCATAACTGCTCCCTGCATCCCGCAATGCCCGCAAGCTAGTCTTGTGCGTGAAAGCGTGGCAAGAAGGGAAGATTGATCACATTTCATGAGAGATCTTGGTGGGAGCTTGAGGAATGCATGCACGATGTCTTTGCAAGATCGCAGAGGAGACGGAACCCACTTCAGGCGACCCTGAAATGCAACCACGCATGCATTGTCGTAGAGTTCACCATTGATGGATGGGATAACCCCGTCGAACCACGCCATATCGTTCATCGTTTGATCCCAGCCACTGGTGTCGGTGCCATAGCAACACAAGTGGACCATGGCTTCTCCTAACACATCGATGGTGCCACAAACGGTGCAGAAGAAGTGATGGACTGTGCCGCAAGTTGTAGAGAGCGAGGAATCTGTGAACCCTGAGCCGGTGAACCAGAGAGTAAGCAAGGCTAGTCGGCGTTCCTTCTGCCACCTCTGGGTTAGCCCAGGGAGCACTGTGGCGAATTGTGTGCCAAAGTAGTCGAGAGGACTGTCGATATCAATGATGATGCTCCTCAATTCCTCATAGCTGGCTAGATCCATTGGGCGTGGTAGGGGAATTGGTCCTTCAGTGAGGCAAACTCGCCGTTTCCACTGCTGGAGAGCCCGTCTGAATATGTCAAGACGGGCTGCCAAGATGTTCCGGCGGCGTAGCCTTTCGTGTAGAATTCTTCTTTGCAGAAGGAACGTCCGGATCTCTGGATATATCTGGATCCATTCTGATAGAACATCTATCAGAACGTCTAAGAGTGTCCATGTATATCATGCAACGTACCAGGCTCCGTCAGCATCTGCGGCCTTTCTATAAGAACCCTGATGGCTTGAGTGAGGCCTTGGTATTGCAGTCCCAAAGAATGCAGTTCGTTCTCGAATCCTTCTTGCTCGAGTCTTTCCATGATTCTGGTACATAACATGAGTACTCCGAAGGTGGTGATGTGAGAGCATTAGGACTGACTCTATGTGACGGATCCTGAGAATCTCCGCTTTCTCTTTTTGCTGTGCCTTAATAACCCGTTCATGCCATGCGTAATACTCAGACGAACTCTGTGGTAGTCATAAGCACTGGGCAGATGTAGAGTTGATATGAATGCACCTGATATATCTCAGTAGTAACCGCCTGAGACTGGCTTAGCAGGTTATGCCGACTTTGGTCGGATGATGTATGTGCGATCCTATCGAGGAGCTTAGCGGCATCCATAGTGTGGAACAATTCCACTTGTGATCCCAACGGCATCATTACTAGACCATTCCATTCAGTACATCAAAGTTGTGAGGCAAATGAATGACCTGACGTGATACCAAGGGAAGGACTGCTGCTGGCTTTCTATAGAAGTCGTTGAGATAATCTCCATCAGGAAATTTCCGCATAAAGTTGTCCACTGTGGTTCTGAAGCAAAAGATGAGGTCAGTGTATCTCGAGGAGGACCGAAGACTGATTCCTACCGCGCAAATCGACATTCCGGACAGTACCGTACGCCATATTCCCATATATTACCGCTAAACCCAACATCGCCCGTAGAACATCCGTGACAATTAGACTCGAAGCACATGGACGCGTATTGACCTTCTGTCATCCATGTTGGACAAGGCAGAAGACCGGAAACATTTCCTCGCGCATATTCCCATACTCTGTGGGACAAAGACTTGATCATGGAGCGGAAGGGTTTATTAACCCTACTCAAATGCAAGAGGTCCAGAGGTGTTAGATATACGGAGATCTGCCATGATGAGCGTGAGTGGCTGGACTCTAATTGCAGTTCAAAGTACTGTACTGATCGGACGTTTCCCTAGTCACACGGCTAGGCTCGCCGCACCGCTAACGGTCCTTGGCCAACTGTGAGGCACAAAGATATGAGATGTGCCCGACCGCCGCTAATGTGACACGTCCGATCAGCCCAGTATGCTAGATCTTACCATAAGGCACAGTTCTGGTGGGAGGGCGAGTAGCATCATAGAGTGTCTCGGATCTGGCGGCTGCAGTACAAGGGGCACATTAATACCTTGGATAGGTAATGCCCTTTGTTTGGCCGGCTTGCATCTGAATACCGTGCGGTTGGGGCGTAATCATTTCGTCGACCAAAGTTTTCAACATGGTCCTGGATCTCCGCGAGTAGAGTGATTTTGTGCTGGAGCAATGGATAGTACATAATTGCGAGTCGGAGACTTCAACGTTCAACACTCAGTTCCTTCCCTCCGACAGTGTCTTCTCGGCGTCCCGGGCTTCTGACGGTGTATACGGGAGCTAAGTGACGGACAGGGCTCAATATGTATAACTCCATCTCCACTATATGCATACATGGATGAGTAGGGCAGGATAAGTACAAATCACAGACGAAACATATGCGTGCTAGTCTGCTCTCAATAGCGCTCGTAGGGTGGCATATCTGAGTTTGTAAGCAGGAATTTGATCTCCGACAACGCGACAAGATAGTGCGCCTCACCCCTCACCTCACCACCGCAATTCACGAGGGAAAACATGGTACCAAGGGCAGGCTGAGGAGAGTCCCATCGTCGGACCCCTGAATAGCATTGAGCGTGGCTTCCAGCCCACCGCGTTTCCATGCGGCACGGATGGTGTCGAGCCTGTCGAGGTGGGTCCTCTGCGCCTCGCGACCGTTACTCCTTCCCCGACGCTCTCTTCAATGCTGCTCCTAAGGCGAAGCTATTCATCTTGAACGGAATGCCACGGGAATACACAGCGCGGTCTGTCCCCAGCGGGAAGCCTCCAATGCTCGTTCTCAAACTCCCATCCGTGTCTCTGTTCCCACCTGCATATTCCTTGCCCACCTCCAACGTCCAGATCATCGACGTACGCCGACAGCAATGCGAGCTCGCCGTCGTACAGTGACAGCGACGCAAGCTTGCTTTCGTCAACTTCGATGGTGTGATCCTGGTCGGCCTTAGTACTAGATGTGTGTGGGATGTGGACTTTGTCGATGATGACATGGGCGATGCGACAATCAGCGCTGGAGCGCTGTGCGACAGTGCGAAGAATGTGGCCGGTGCACAGGAGGGAATTGCACTGGAAGCTAAGGGTGAACAGTTCTGGACAAGTGATGACAGGCCCCTTGGGTTCCAGTGTCGCGCATATTGTAGGGACCATGAGGTCGTGCAACGGGTCATCTGGGAGCGCCATAAGCCCTAGGGCTCTCAATGCAGTCATGCGTTCGAGCAAGGGTGGAACGACAGTCCAGTCTCGTAACGAAACATGGAATGTCCGTACGGCGGACAGCACGAGTATCTCATGCAAGTGTCCTAACCAGTCATACCAGACACTCGACTCCCTGTCATCCCATGTAGCTTGAATCCATACAGCGGCGAGTGCATCGTCGCTCTCCGCATGCAAGTAGAGTATTGAGCCATCGGCAGCCAGCTCGAGGCTGGTGAGCGGTTTCATGAAGTCCAGGCTAGGCAGCAGATTCTCCCGGGCGGTTGTGTGCTGCTGTGAGGGGGCGGCGTGGATGCGTATTCGTGTATCCTTCGACAAAGTGAGGGCGGAAATGAGCGCAGACATGGCTTGCAATGGCGCACACGATGACGAGAGGTTGCGGAGGTGAGGAAGCGGGACTGATTTCGTTGGAGGTGCAATGTCGAGGTCAAGGAGGGCGTATGACCAGACTTGGCCAAGGTGCAGGGATTCGAGGCGGGGAGTGTTGGCTAGGAGACGGGTGAGTAGCGTGAGAGATAGTTCCTCAATGAAGAAGTAGGATATGTTGAGATGAATGAGATCCGGGAAACGATTGCCGGGGAGCCAGTGACGGATGCTGAGGAGGGCCATAGCTTTGAGTGATAGGATCTCATCCTGAAACAAGATGGGGCAGCGTGTTATCTGTACATCTTTGTGAACTACACACTGAAGGGTGAGAACCTGGAGTAGAGGAGCAGGGAAGGACAAGCGGTGTTGGGTGAAAATGTCAGTCGCTTCGAGTCGGATATCGAGACGTTGGATATGACGGTGGCAAGAGAGGGGGATATTATTGGAAAGACACATAGATGAGCGTCGGAGAGAGATTGTAAGGCAGGCACAGAGAGATATTGGAGATGTGCGAGAGCGTTGAAAAAAAGTGTGCATGCGAGGAAGGACACGATTATCGACGCGAGACCAGAGGAGAGGGATATCGAGGGCGATTAAACGCCATCGGCGAGAGACGTGAGAGAGGTGTACACTGAAGGAGTGAACAGGGAGATACCATGGCCAGGTTTCGATGTCGAGCTCAGGATGGGGCTTTGTCTGTAACCAGAGCAGCTTGAAGATGTGGCCGAGGATCTCTGTTGGCAGTCGATCAACGGAGGATGCAGAACATGGGGCCCCATGTAGCTCCAAGGAGACGTCCATGTCCTTTCTGAGCAGTTTCAGGCGAACTGAGGAGGTTGGTAGCCAGGTTAGTCGCAGTCTGCAGGCCGGGAGAATGCCGGGGACGTTAGCAGGCAACGGCCATCGACAACGAAAGACACGGCTGTGGCAAATTGATGAGCTCATGATATTATAATACAACATGTTGTGCCAACGACGTACTTCTGTGCCCGCTGCGGGTGACGAGGAAAGAGGCGGGAGCGGTAGGTAATAGAGAAGGAGCGCACAAGCTCGTGTGAATATTGGATGACTTCCCATAAGGATTTACGGAAATACGGATCATAGATTTCTATCTGAGCCTGAACTACAACCGAGATCCAAGGTGTGAGGCCTCCAGCCCGGGAAGCTCGGAGGTCGGGTTTTCCTCGGAGGTTGTTGTTTGGGTCGTTATATGTCAGCAGCGAAAGTGGAAGGTTGGGCGATTTGTAATGTGGGAGCTTCCATACCCGTCGCGCAGAGCCATAAGCGAGGCTAAGCGAGCTTTACAGACGACTAGTAGAAAGGCCTCTTCTAAATTTTAGGCGCTTGCTGCGTTTACGGACGGCGTCCCATCAGCGGACTTTGTATCGACGTCGGCATCTCCGCATTTTAGGATCCATTATTATGAGCGTCGGTCTGCGGAGGCGCCAGAGAGTAGTCGTATCTTATTGATGGCCGTCATATCCCTTCCGCTTCCTCTGCCTCCTCTACCTTCGACCATGAAGTCGACAAGTCTTGGATATGTCCAGAACCCGCACGCCCCGTCGAACTTACCGGCCAGGCGTAACCTGTCGAACAATCTATTTGCATCATCGCCGAGGAATAGCTTCAATACACTCTATTCACCACGACCTGCTATTACGATCGCGCCCTCCTCCGATCTCTTGCGTCACTACATGAGTGAGTAGCGTTGCATCTTCCACGACTCGAATGACTTGAATAACCCTGTCGTCCTCTTGTGCGCAAGCATACCGTCGCGCATCTCTCGTACCCTTATTCCGAATGCCTTGTTGATCCTTATATAACCGCAGAGAACGTTGTGCCTTTGAAGACGTTAAACAGAACAGCTGCGTGGTGGATCCAGCAAATCACCACTGCCTTCTCCCTACTGGACGTGTACCGCAATTCAAAGGGCGTGTACCAGAACCCGGCCAAGTACGACATCGAGAGCGATGCGAGCAGTGCTGCGTACCCGCTCGCCATCATTGCAATCTCTGGGGCTACTCCCATCATTACCAACATCGGCTTTGCCTCTCTGCAGGGAGACCCCCGGTGTGCGACAAATGTGCTCGGGTGCAGACGGAGACGGTGACGATGGTGACCGGACCACCGATTGGCCAACTGAGGACCATCGGTCTGGTTGACATGGAGCCTATGACGGATGCTATATTGACTGCTTTTGTTATAGCTGCTGTGGCGAGCCTTCCTTCTACGGAGGAGAGGACGCTTCGCCATAGAAGCAGGCTGCCCACCACTCGAATTATCGGTGTCGCGAATCAGCGGGTGAAGGACTGTAACAGGATCAAGGCTATGGTCGATGAGCTCGGTTGGTCTCTGCTACTACGTTCGATGTGACCATGTATTGATGTTATAGTGCGACAGCTAAGTTCGGTGTCGAAAGCCTCGAGTGGGACGACGGTCTCGAGGTGTATGGCAAACCGCTCTTCGATGAAGGAGGGTGTGAATGTGCACTGCTACTACGATCGTGTCGCGATGGCGCCCAGCGTCGTTGGAAAAGTGGTGAAGGATACCGTCACGAGGAGAAGCGCTGCGTGGAGAAGACCTGGCCGGATTGGTGGGATAACATCGAGAACAAGGTGCGCCCTATCTCTTGCCGAACAAAGCTGCTGCCACTCACTTCTCTTCCCGTAGATTGGCCTGGACGTTGAAGATGTCGAATACCCTTCCGTTCATGGCCTCGCCTCCGTCACCCGTCCTGCTGCCGTCGCCCAAAATACTTAGGGCTACGTCATCATTCTCGGCGGGGGCATCGTCGAGATTCCCGCTGCTCGAGACCTGAAGCACGCGGAGAAGGGTCCCGTAGTGCACATTGTCAGGGAGATCAATGAGGTCATCAGTCATCACCTACCTCGGCGAAGAGATCAAGAGCGCGTCGTCGTCGTCTTCAGGCGTCGCGCACCATGTCGCTGAATGCTGCAGCCTGCAGCTGAGAATTCATTACTGTCGCTTTGAACTCGTCGGACGCTCTGGTCGAAGATGACTCGTAGGTCACCCCTCCGCTCCCCACAGTCATCAGCTATGATTGCAATGTGAATGCCGTCGTGGAGGATGATCCGCGTCGTGGATACCGGGATTGAGCAACTAGGCGGGGGCGGGTTGTGGCTTGCTGCGGCGCTGAAGCAAGTGCGGAGGAGGTCGCGGAGATGAAGCGGTTCACGCCGATATGCTCCATGACGCCTCGGTGTCACGCCGCCAAAGATTGCTTTGTGCCCTCGGCTCGAATACATGGCGGAAGAGGCGGTTGAGATGACTGCAAGCGGCCCGTTCGCCATCGGTCCCGCCCTCGCTGGGATGTCTGGGCGGCGCACCGCTCCTCGCTCCAACTTTGCGCCTATAGTACCGCAGCCTTCGGGCGCTGATGGATAAGCGAAGCTCGGGGCGGGCCTTACGCAGACGACCGCGCCGTCGCTGAAGAAGAAGGAGAAGGAAAGGGAGAAGGAAGGCGACGAGGAGGTGTACTCTAGTGACCCGGATGATGGAGTCGAGATTGTAGACATGGAGAATGTGCGACAGATGGACTGGATGGCGCCGGAGAGATTGAGGAAGGAGAGGGACACGGGAAAGAAGAAGGGTACGAAGGTGAATGCGCAACGCCAAGGTACGTTGCGACTGCATCGGTCGTGCCGCCAAGAGCATCGTGTTGAATATATGCGTCCAGCGACCACAGAGGTCATGGATGTCGACCGCTCAGCGTCACTAGAGCAAGAGGTCAACGAGGCCAATGCGGTCGACTTCAGCGAAAGCGGGGAAGAGGAGGAGCTAGAGGACATCATAGACGACTTTGCTCAAACACAGGAGCAACAAGAGATTCACTGTCATTCCTTAGTTTTCCTATTTCAACGGCGAAAGATCCTTACTCTGTACGTGCACAGGATACGGACATCCGACAAGAACGTCTATACTTTTCCCAATTCCCACTCCCATTTCCCGCATTTTAGTCAGGGAATGGACCGCCTAACGCAGACTTGAAAGGCAAGTGCACAGTCGAAGCTGGTGGTGCGGGCGAGGAGTCGGCCAAGAAGGTCACCTCTGCCGACGATACGAAACCTCCAGCAGCAGACGCTACTGGCGCAGAGACCGGTTCCGTGCCGCAAAACGCTGCCGAAGAGCCAAAGCTCGATGGCGTCGTCGGGCAGCTCGAGATATACCAAAGTGGAGCCGTCAAGTTGCGCATGCAAAACGGCATCCTCATGGACGTGAGTTCTTCTCGATCAAGGTAGTAAGCCAGTGGTACGCGCCCCGCCATCGGCATGATCACAAGCGCGCTGCTCTCCCCGCCTTCGGCGCGCTTTACTCTCTCTCCTCCAGGCTCCGAGTCGCGCGCTACTTATCCTCTCGCTCTCGCTTCCTCCTCCCTCTCCTCCTCTCGGTCGCCCTGCCACTTCTCCTGGCGCTCCTCAGGTCGCTCCCAAGGATGATGCAAAGCCGCTGAGCTCGGCTGAGGTCGAAGAACCTGCCCGATCCCTCCCCCTCCGAGTCAGTCTGAGGAGACGTGATAGCAGGCAATGGGCCAGATGTCTCCATCCTCAGGTGGAGACGTGGGGGCGTATACATAGTGTGAGTTCAGGACGCATGGCACACAAGGTCGACGGAGATCCTCACGGGGACAGCCTGTGTAATCACTTTGGAGGAGAGAGACCGGAGACTCCACGTCTGGAGAGTAGCATGAAAGAGGAGTTCTGTGCGCCTTCTCATTGGATTGATCGAGAGCTGGGGTGACCGTCTTTACCCTCCGCGCACTTCCCAGTGGGTGATCCATACGCAACTCGCTGCTCTCTTCATCATAGTACCTGTCAGGTACCTGTCGACGCGTTCTTCGTGATTATCTGAGTGGTACATCCCGCGGAGAACTTGGTTTTTCCTTCTGTAGCGTCCATGTCCGAGGCTCTTCCCTGGCTCTGTGCGGCTCTGTGCCGGTCGCTCGTATTCATGGCGGACTGCCAGAGCGCGCGAATAGGTTGGAAGTGCTGGATTGAGATCCAGCTCGATGATGTTGTTTGAGAGCGTCATTAGTGAGTATCATGACAAGTAGTATAGCACGTACAATACATGCCCGTGACATTCCAGCCTTCGACGCCGGGAGGTTCACCTCAATCTCTGCAATCCGTGTATGTAGCTATCTGATCGCCGAACACAGCATTAAGAGTTGGGGAGATCTGGCGTCACAATGAGGATTGCACGTACATCAGCAGATTGGCTAGAGCCATGATGGTATTGAAGAAGGCATCCGTAGCTTCGCCGACATCTTTGTGACTCAAGTTCCGGTCCAACAGATGACAAGGTGACAGCATGAGAGCTTACCACCTGCGGGGCACAACAACGCGAGAACGTGGACCTAGGACCGGTTCCTCACCTCAATTCAAGATCTACGGGTGTATCATCGACTCGGAGGGGCGATAAAGTTTGGGAGGCATCGACTATCTGTCAGCCAAGAGCGGAGGCTCAGTCTCGAGCAGCAACATATTGTCGCTGGGAGATGGCAGAGCAAGGTGTGAAGCCGGAGAGCCCACTGACGGAGAATACATGCTTGTTTGCGTTCTCCACGGAGGGTATGGGGATAGAGATGGAGACGTTGCAGGGAGGCCACTCACTGCCTAGGTGGTATGACGATCAAAAATCAGCCCTGTCAATTATTACCTGAAACGATACGGTGATTTCCGATGCCAGCAACTCTTACGAACAGGCCCCGCGTGTTGGGTCGCACGAGCCTGCAGTCATCGCGCGAGGGGTGTACTGATTGTAAATGGCGGCGTGAATCACAGTGGTACACTGCGACACGGGTAGGAAGAGGTAGGCAGGGTCCGGGGTATCGTATGGGGTACAGTCAAGTAGTGCGAACACAATGTACTATAGTCATACCTAGAAAACAGTGTCTGGAGGATTTGCGGTGTCACGAGAAATGTTGCGCCAGCTCCCAGAGGTCTTCGACCAACAAGTCGTGATTCCTCCGTTTGGCTCTAGGCAGCGATACCAAACACGAAGGAACGTGAGCGTGGGATGCTCGTGAATGCCTGCGGCCCGCGAAGATGTATTTGTCCACTTGAGCAACGTCTTCTGTTCACTAGCGATCTTGTACGGGGCGCGTGTGATGGAGGATGCTGTGCGAAGAGCGAAGTCCTCGAGAAAATCAAGCTTCTTCAGGACATGCGCCCAGGCACGAGCGTCATTCCAAGCTCTGCGAGCATGGAGCATCCTGCGCTGCGGATGCGAGTTCAATCCACAGCAAGAGAATCATAATAGGGATTGGACAAACGCATGTATTGGCGCGGTTTTTCCAACAACTTGAGCTTTTGC
This sequence comes from Fomes fomentarius, assembly GCA_022606135.1. Lineage (NCBI taxonomy): Eukaryota > Fungi > Basidiomycota > Agaricomycetes > Polyporales > Polyporaceae > Fomes > Fomes fomentarius. Next base: position 639,191 of record JABYQN010000014.1, on the reverse strand, counting down.
GAGGCGCCGCCAGTGCCACGTTCTGGAGTACGTCATAGTCGTCGGGATAGGATTCCAAAGTCAAGGCGATCACCATTACCGTGTCTCGGGTCATCAGTAGGCCTGAGGAGGAGCAGGCATGGTGCTAGCAGCCATGAAGGTAAGAGCGACTCGGAAGTTTAAGCGCTATTACATAACATCGAATACACGCACTACCAGCGGAGGCAACGCCAAATCGGGAGGGGAAATTCGGAACAGGCGTTTTTATTCGGCAGCATCAAGGACTCAGTATAGAGTATTTGCGTACAAAGAGAGCAAGACAACATCGATCCATGGTCATGTACTATCATAAGCGGTAGGGGCGCGGTAAGGCGGCAACGCCGTCAACGTTCAACGTTCGCGCCTGGGTTCGTGGGGAGGTGGCGGAGTGCGTCGTCGATGAGGCGTTCGACGCGTGCCTCATAGCCGGTAGAATCCAGATGAGCCTCGGAAACCATGGACATAACAGCCCAGAAGTCGTCGTCGTGGTCAAACTGAAGGAGGTAATACGTGCGGTTACTCTCACTGGTGATTGTCATTGTGAGGATTGCCTGATGGTTACGATAATTATCCACCTGAGGTAGGCAATATGTAGAGAAGGTGGCTGACCTGACAAAATTTGTAGGTGAACATCTTATCAGGGATCATCACCTTCAATAGGACGTTGGGGGGAGCGTCGCAGGCGCCGTGGCCATTGATTTCACACACCATCACGGCATCTGCGAACACATACGTTCAGACAAGCCATACGCCGAGTATGCGGTACTTACGAAGGTTGACGCCGATTTGGGTGACGAGGAGTTGTACAGGGACGGCCTGTCCAGATACTGGCGTTCCATCGACGATTACCATGTAGGTTACGCCGGCTGAGTTGAAAGCAATTTCCGCTTCACTGGTACTAGAGTGAGAGGCAGACTTGTGGAGGGAGCATGGAACGACACTCACTCGAAAAGAGAGCCGAGTTGGTGGGAGGCCATGGCTATGGTTGTGGGTGAAGTTAGGTCTGTCGCCTACCTGCGCCTCTTCAGCCATGTATTCGAGCCGAGGGCACAAAGCAATCTTTGGCGGCGTGACACCGAGGCGTCATGGAGCATATCGGCGTGAACCGCTTCATCTCCGCGACCTCCTCCGCACTTGCTTCAGCGCCGCAGCAAGCCACAACCCGCCCCCGCCTAGTTGCTCAATCCCGGTATCCACGACGCGGATCATCCTCCACGACGGCATTCACATTGCAATCATAGCTGATGACTGTGGGGAGCGGAGGGGTGACCTACGAGTCATCTTCGACCAGAGCGTCCGACGAGTTCAAAGCGACAGTAATGAATTCTCAGCTGCAGGCTGCAGCATTCAGCGACATGGTGCGCGACGCCTGAAGACGACGACGACGCGCTCTTGATCTCTTCGCCGAGGTAGGTGATGACTGATGACCTCATTGATCTCCCTGACAATGTGCACTACGGGACCCTTCTCCGCGTGCTTCAGGTCTCGAGCAGCGGGAATCTCGACGATGCCCCCGCCGAGAATGATGACGTAGCCCTAAGTATTTTGGGCGACGGCAGCAGGACGGGTGACGGAGGCGAGGCCATGAACGGAAGGGTATTCGACATCTTCAACGTCCAGGCCAATCTACGGGAAGAGAAGTGAGTGGCAGCAGCTTTGTTCGGCAAGAGATAGGGCGCACCTTGTTCTCGATGTTATCCCACCAATCCGGCCAGGTCTTCTCCACGCAGCGCTTCTCCTCGTGACGGTATCCTTCACCACTTTTCCAACGACGCTGGGCGCCATCGCGACACGATCGTAGTAGCAGTGCACATTCACACCCTCCTTCATCGAAGAGCGGTTTGCCATACACCTCGAGACCGTCGTCCCACTCGAGGCTTTCGACACCGAACTTAGCTGTCGCACTATAACATCAATACATGGTCACATCGAACGTAGTAGCAGAGACCAACCGAGCTCATCGACCATAGCCTTGATCCTGTTACAGTCCTTCACCCGCTGATTCGCGACACCGATAATTCGAGTGGTGGGCAGCCTGCTTCTATGGCGAAGCGTCCTCTCCTCCGTAGAAGGAAGGCTCGCCACAGCAGCTATAACAAAAGCAGTCAATATAGCATCCGTCATAGGCTCCATGTCAACCAGACCGATGGTCCTCAGTTGGCCAATCGGTGGTCCGGTCACCATCGTCACCGTCTCCGTCTGCACCCGAGCACATTTGTCGCACACCGGGGGTCTCCCTGCAGAGAGGCAAAGCCGATGTTGGTAATGATGGGAGTAGCCCCAGAGATTGCAATGATGGCGAGCGGGTACGCAGCACTGCTCGCATCGCTCTCGATGTCGTACTTGGCCGGGTTCTGGTACACGCCCTTTGAATTGCGGTACACGTCCAGTAGGGAGAAGGCAGTGGTGATTTGCTGGATCCACCACGCAGCTGTTCTGTTTAACGTCTTCAAAGGCACAACGTTCTCTGCGGTTATATAAGGATCAACAAGGCATTCGGAATAAGGGTACGAGAGATGCCAGTAAATGTTTACGCTTATTGGTTGGATCAGAACTCACTTTCACTGACGCGTCTTCTACCTGCAACCTGTCTGCGCGGTCACCTGCATGCCTCACACCCTGCGGTCGCCTGTTTTCAAAACGCGTGTTCCCATACACCCACTAGCCTAACCACTAGACTGTCACTGAGCTAAACGGCGATTGTCTGTAGTGAATCTGCGAAGGTCGGTTGAGTTCTAGCCGTACATGTCAGTACATGTCGGACTTACTGCCTAGCATGCCTGCGGCAGTCATGAGTATCCGCTATGCGCAAGAGATACTGAGAGCGGTAGTAAAGGACGGTAACAGGCAGAAGATAGTGGAACGAGAACCTCCCATAGAGGCGTCTACGTGATTTTGTATCGGATCAAGTCGGGTACATGCCATACACGTGACACAGTGCGTGTAATCCATTCGAGTTCATCAGTTTCCGACGTCCATGTTTTGAGCTTCCTGCTGGCTTCCTGGATCCTCTCATACCACGCGAAGACTGCTACTAGCTAGTCATACGCATGGAACAACAGGCTGCTTGCTCTTCTTATCGGGGTCGCAAAGGCGGAGACCTCAAACTACCCTCCGCATGTTTTGTTTGTGCCGGTCTATCTCCACTGAAACATGACGTCTGTCGGTTCAAAGGTGGGTAGTGATCTATATAATTGATTGAACCAGACTCATTGTTCAGGATCTCACAGGTTTTAGACTACTGAACTCTGGCGAGACCGTAGAAGCAACAGACTTTGTCGCAGAGGACGGGACTGTCCCCGTTGATGTCGACTATCCAGTCTTTTATGATGTTCCCAAACTAAGTGTAGTTGAGGATGTGCAGGTGCGTATCATGTGGTGTCTGACGGCTGCAAAAATCTGACTAGCACAGTACGCGCTTGCCCTTGAGTTGCGCCCCTTACTAGTGGACATATGCCAGCACGAGAATCTGCCTGGTCTATTGCGGAGAAAGATCGAGTTGGGCTATCGTGTGACGTGTGGTACGCCACTGCTTTATTCCATAGTTGCCTTGCCAGCTGACTGGCCTTGTCAGACGCTTGTCACATATGCATCTTATCGTCATCTCACATATGCACGACTTGCGGATTCGAGCTCTGTGTACACTGCCAAAAGGATGAAGCACAAGTCAAGAGCATCCGTTGTACCATGCAAGGCGTGAGCTTGATTGTCCATCCTGTTCATTGCTCTCTCACATCCTTCGCCTTCGCCACAGGATCACTCCTTCCGGCCATCGTTACAGTTCTCTGCTGGCTTAGCACAGTCTATCCTCGATGATGTGAATGGTGTCCTTGAGACACCGCGAACATCTGCTGCTGCCCCTGCCCCCCATACCAATGAGTCCCTTGCACTTGAAGTTCTCGCGCAAAAAGCCCGGAAGACACCATACATACGCCGCACGCAGGATCAGGTCTTCCATGCATTGTGGTCACGAAATATACCGCTCGTCGTTAGAGGGCTTGAGGACCAGCTCCAAGGAGATTGGTCACCGAATGCATTCGTACGGACGCATGGATATGAGAAGGTCACCATGCTCAAGCAATTCCAGACGAAGATCCAGACTCAGAAGGTCACGGTGAAAGAATTTTTTGAGAATTTCATGCAGACTGATGAAGTCAGAGGCATTCCGGTGAAGCTCAGGGTGAGTATACCTCTTCACCATATCGGACTATCGCTCATTGTTGAATAGGATTGGCCACCGTCGAAGGCCTTCTCTCAGTATTTTCCCGAATACTTCAATGCGTTCACCCACATTCTTCCTATGCCTGTATACACTCGCCACGATGGCTTCTTGAACCTCGCCGCTCACTATCCACCAGGGCCGGCATTCAAGTCGGGTCGGCCAGATATGGGTGCGTTCTCGGCGTGCATGACACTAGATGAGGAACCTCATAGTCGTTATCTAGGTCCAAAAGCGTACCTTGCGACACGTGATTTGTACTCCACCGGATCCACTCCTCTCCACAAGGACATCACTAGCGCCGTCAACATCATGGTCTACTCGTCTCCGTCCTTGGAAGCTCCGTCCGACGATAATGATGGTGCGGAGTGGCTCATATTTCTGGCTGAAGATACACAGAAGCTGTGCGAGTACGCAAAGGAGCATTTCGAGTGGGCGCGGGATGTGGACCCTATCCATGCGCAAAAGATCTTCATCACCTCAACTATGATACAGGAACTTGCAGTGCGCGGAGTGCGGCCGTTCATCATCAGACAACGAGTAGGAGAGGCTGTATTCATACCAGCAGGGTGTCCGCATCAGGTCAGTCGCAAATGATTGTGGTGTTCAGTCATAACATCATGACACGTGAGGCTGTAGGTCAGCAATCGTTCCTCATGCATCAAGATCGCTGTGGACTTCTTGTGCTTGGAGAGCGTCTCTGCCAGCCGCTTGGTTACTCAGGAGTTGCGCGCATATGCGAACACGGACTTGTTGCAGCTCGATTACCTTCTGTGGTACAGCTGGCGATCAGTCTCTATGCAAGTCAACAAGCTGCGTGAGATGAACGCAGATAACGTTGCCGAGAAGCTGCTACGAAATCGGAAACGACGCGCTACTGTCTCCGCGAGGGATGATCATGCGCGCAGAAAGCATTCACGGCGGGACGGTATAGCGAACTACCACTGCCCACACCCTAAGTGTTCTCAATCGAAACGGGGTTACATGACGTCTCTCGATCTCATCAATCATCTGTAAGTCATTCACCAGATTCTTGCGACTTGGACTGACGGTACTTCTTTCCTTCCAGGAGAGATATCCACCATATCTCTCTGACTCAAGATGGATGGCAGGAATGCAAACAAGCAGATCCTGATGAGTTCTCTACGCTATTTTGGAAAGTCAGCTGTGGTTGGTGATGCTCAGCATGTGCTCCTCATGTAGTGGTAGCCCGTCCTCTACAGCAGGCTCATAAAATCTACAGTTCAGGGATCATCCACGTAGCTATGACATGAAAAGTCCATGCATCTCAAGAGGTAGTGATCTGTGATATAGTGGCGCTCCACTTTCCCAATGACGAGATAGCCTGATCGTAGCCAAGTACAGGGTCTGGAGAATAGAGTCAATCCTTCTTGGAAACGTTCTCGAGGTAACAATCCATACTTCGCTGAGTAATGACACGTGCTCTCTACATTGCATGCCCATCACACCTTCCTTGAGTCCTGAGGCCTGAGGCCTGAAGAGGCAACAAAGACAACTCACCAATTTACGCATCTGTGCACTTGCCCTGTGGCACCTCATTCTCGCCGACGATAAACTATGACTCGTTAGCACCTTAGGTCACGGGCGCGTCCTCTAGAATTCTGCGCTTCAGCAGGAGTGTGCACTGATTGACTCCTGCGACGGTCTTGATGATCAAGCAGAGATGCGCCGTAGTTGCAAGCTCAACGGCCCTGCTCGAGGGCATGTCTTCCCTCGTGCGTTTCCATCTCACCAATATTAATCACGCGGATTGTGTGAAGAAACGAGTACCTTCCTTCGCCTGCAGGCCATCGCGGAAGCAGCGCCGGTCGCCCATTCCTTCTGATCCGGCATCGACTCGACGTTTTCGAGGCCCGAGTTCAGCAAAAGTAGGAGCAGCAAGAGCAAGATGAACAAGCAGGCCCCGGCGGTGGTCGCGTACAAAGTGCATACTTCTTCCTGTACGAGCACACCGCAGTCTTCCTGGCCTGCCACGGGTGAGTCTTTGCGATCCCGCAGCCACGAATCAATCACGATCACCCACCTTCCTCCACCCTCGCAACTTCGGATCGGGAACGGGATGTAGGATGGCGTTCGTGCAGGTCGAGTGGGAGACCACGGGCCGTACCTCCTCGCGCGGTACATCACGCTCGCCGCGCTTCTGTTCTTGTAAGTGGCTCTTTTCCTCCTCTCCATATGCGCTTGTGCACCCCCGTTGCCCGCGAGGAGAGCGCTGACGTGCGCAAAACTTGTGATCACAGGGAGTGAAAAACCGGAATGTACGCCGCACGCCCGACGCTCCGTTGTTCTGCTGTACAAACCGACGTGCTATAGTCGCATACCGGACATTTGCTGTAGGGTTGCCACGCGCGCACCTGCTACGCCTACACAAACTGACTCAGACTACTCTGCTTCTCCAGAGTTTCAGCAATCTTGCAAGAGCGAGTCTCTCCTGGGCTCCAGACCGTACGTTCGCGTCCTAACCCTCATAAAGTGTTGTACTTGACGCGCCCCCCTCTCAGCACGGTTCACTTACCAACGAGGGTTTCCTCGTGTGCACCCGTACTGCTGATTATCGGTTGGTATGGGTTGTGCACCGTCGGGCGTCGCGACGGTGCGTACCATTCGGATGTGGGACGGAGACTCGTCGACGTGCATCGTGTACACAATGAAACAGCATCGTCCTTGCGACCTTTTAGTACCTCGACAGTGCGTCTTCCATTTCTCTTTATCCCATTCGATCTGTGAGCATGCATGAGCGGAGCGCCTTGCAGTCGCTTGCGTACAGAGTGTTTGCCTACGACGTCGCCATACTTCTCCTGACACTACGCGATTCGGCGCGTTCGCCGCGAGCAGGGGGGGGGGGGGGGGGAGAGATCCTGTGCACCCAGGGCATCGGGTACGTCCTCCTCACCTGCAGAATGAACATCCCCGTCGCAGTTTTCGCGTTTCTCGACCTGAACCCTACGCATCTCATACACAATCCACTCTATTCCCTTTTCGAGCTGGAGATGGCGCTGATGCGAAAAACAGAAAACAAAAATTGACTTCGCGTGCCCGAGTACACACTTCTCTAGAAGGCTCCGGTGCCAACCGACCAATCCTACCATCCTCAGGCTATATCTGGCCGTCTCTGGGCATCATGGCCGATAACATCCGGGCAAATTCTGAGGTTCTGGAAAATTCCCCGACTAATGTTCAACCCAGACCCTGTGCACCGTTCCGTCGCCCTGTCATTGTCTGAATCAGCACGTCGTTCGTTGTAGCCTGAGACTCGGACCCCATCTATGTGAATGAGTCTGATCAACTGCCCACGACGATGTCCTGAGGGTGGGGTGCGGCTTCCCTTGTCGGTGCATGAAGTTACGCAACTTGAAGACTGAACGCAAGGTATTCATCCCTCATAGTTCATCCAATGGAGTCTATATCTGTATGTGAATTGCTATGCTCATGGATGAAAGTACCAGACAGGTGAACCGGGCTGAAGTTCATCAGCATCACTCAGGCTCACTTCGCACGTGCTACCTCGAATGTAATATCAGTTGGCAGGAGCGTGGTATTGAGCTGCGCCCGCTCAATCTATCTAGGTAATGGCTTGCTTACCTCCCGGAGATCAAGGTATATCAACACCATGTCCATTTCGAAGACGAGCGCGAGGGGCCAGCCGCAGAAGCTTCCGCTGAGGAGGCCACGTCCACTCCCGCTGCTGCCGCGGCCGCGCTGACTGCTGCTAGCATTGAAGACGAGCCTCTCACGGCGACTGACGTTCGTGGCGAAGTGGCCTTCTGTCAAGTTGAGAAGATGGTCGGCTCGCTTTCAGACACCTAACTCACCCTACATGATCGGCTGTCCGCACTTCTGTCCCCACGACGTGATGGCTGTAAGCAGGTGGCGGAACATAGACCGGCGGAGGTTCCGGATGCGGTAGATAACATATTGTACTGGCATATAAGTCGAGAGCTACTTGATGGCGTTTGACGAGTTCCCAGGCAAGATTGAGACCTTCGGTCAAGAGCGCTCGGAAGTGTAACGAGTCCTGCGTGGTCGCGAAGTCGAAGGCGTACAGTGCGGGCTCATTCTCCTCATGTGTGGCGATAATCCATCGAGCATCTTGACCCTGAAAGTAGATCAGTCTTGAGTACCATATTCGATTTGGCCTACGTACAGACTCGGTGTAGATTGTCCAGCCAATATCCAGATAGCCGGCGTAGATGAGGTCGTTCGAGTCCCATTCGTGGACGACCAGAGCCACTATAGACTTCATGTTGACACTGAGTCTAATCGACGGGAGGAAGCTAACTCACTCTTTGCTGCGGTACTTCCCTCGTCGTAAGACACTAGAAGTGCAACCTTGGCGTGCACCCCGACAAATGGGCTACCAGCGGGGATGGGGCCTGTCATGCCCAAACAGGCGGGGACAGAGAAGATCGCATCGAAGACACCTCGGTGATAGAACATGATACTAAAGGAGGCGGTCTTCAGATCAAGTGTCACTGAAGGGTTAAGAGGACCACTCAACTAGTAAGAGCGAGATATAGACGTGGTAGAGTGGTTCAGGTTTTTGGAATGAGCGAAGTCCGATGGATAGGCAGTAGGCAGCACATATTGAAGAGGATAAGACCTTTTCGTGAGCCATTTCCCAAAGCCAGAAATTGCAGCACACACCACAGACAAAGGCCCATTCTACGCCATGGACAGACGGACAGAACGTCATTGGACGACACATGCTTAGCGCCGAGAAGGCAGTCATCATCACGTGACGCAGCTGTGACGCTTTTGCCTCGGCCGACGGGCCCTCCTCTAACTTTCTTGTCTTGAAATCATCTCCAGCCAGTCTCGTCCGTGTTCTTCTCAGGTCCACTTTTGCGTCGAGGCTCCTCGTGAGCTGGCGATGGGTGACACCCGTGCACATGGCAGGCTATAGCAATGTCTCCTTGACATCTCCTCCCAAATTCCTTATCATGCTGCAAAAGTATACGTCGAAGGTAGCCGCAGTCCAAGCTACAATGTGCCATGGTACGCCGAGCTCTGAACAGGGGTGTCAGGCCACTTTGCTGAAGACAAATGATTGGACAGCGCCTTGGGCTCTTAGACGCCACTTCTCATCACAGTCAAGACTCAACGCAAGCTCAAGGACTGGAGAGGGCCGAGAAGAAATGCAAGAATCACTAGTCGATCGGTCCCGAAATGAGTGCGACGCCATGGCAAGGCATCACAGTGACAGGACAGATCATTGCACTCGTATTCTCCCGCAGTCCATCCGGCTCCGCTACCGCATCCCTGCGACACACAGGGCAGCTCAAGCTCAAGCTCGGGCTCATCGCGTCCATAACCATTCACGCAGGCCAACGGGTGTAGGCGGCGGGGCCCTAGTTCACCCCCACTCAATCTCGTTCGGCAACCTGCGGCCTAGCCGGAGGAGAGGAGATATCGGCGAGTTTGCGTCTCCCCCCTCTCTGCGGTACATCCGACTCCCCGACACTACCCCTGTCTTCCATCTTACTAGCCACAGCCGCGGCGAACTCGCTGAAGAACATCTTCTCCATCAACCCAGGTTGATACCCATATTCCGGAAGCTCCACCGGTGTTTCTCCAAGCAGTATCACGTTCCGCGGCACTGCCCCAATCGCCGGAGTCTGTCTCCGAGCTGGCGAATACATGTGTGGTCTTCCTTGACGGCGCAGTCACCCGTACAAGATGACCATGACAGATGTACGCTCAGTTTGTGTAATGCGAACACAGGAGCAAGTGCATCTATCAAGGCGCATACGATATGTCCATACTCACACCCGACGGTTCCCCTCACGCTCCTCGCATTGCCGTCCAGCCCGTGCCAAGCAGTGCAGCCGCTGCAACGGGCTTTGCGTCGTTTCGCGGACGGCAACGGATTGGTAAGTCCGCCGTCCTACGCCATACATGCAACGCACCCCATCCAATCTTCGAAGCTCATCGCCCCGTCCTCCTCCACGATCATCCCCATCGCTACCTATATACGCGACCCACTCGACACGTGTGCCCGCCTCGGCATGCCGATCTATCCGGGGCCCCCTGGGGGCCCCGCTTGACGTCGCCTTGGACGCATACATCACAGGCGTTGATTCGCGCTTCGTGCATAGTGGTTGTCTGCCGCACGCCATCTTACGTCCTATCTTCTGTCAGTTAAAGCAGTCAACCAAGACAGATGAATGGGGCGGGATCAAGTTCGGCATCTTTGTCCTTCGTGATCTCAAGGCCAATGAAGAAGTCCTTGGATCGGATTGGGGGGACGAGAATGTGGTACACCATCTTCCTGCACTGATCCACAGTCCGATGGGTTCCCGTCGTCTTGCCTCTAGTCCACACCGGGTCCACCACTTCCGCGTGCAGATAACCTCGATGGCCCACGCTCTAGGCGTCGACGTTCACGACGTGCGCGTGCAGCCCGAAGGCCCGCGACTGCGTTCTCGCCCGTATCGCCGAGTTTGTTGAGAACCAGACCCCACTCACTCCCTCATCCTCACCACCACCGCGATTCACGAAGGAGAAATATGGTACCAAGGGTCATGGCAAGCCGGAGCAGGCTGAGGGGTGTCCCATTGTCGGACCCCTGATTGGCATTGAGCGTGGCTTCCAGCGCATTCCGTTTGCATGCGGCATGGGCGGTATCGAGCTTGTCTTCGAGGCGGGTCCTCCGCGCCTCGCGACCGTTACTCCTTCCCCGACGCTCTCTTCAATGCTGCTCCTAAGGCGAAGAAGGGCAAGCATCGTAAAGGCAAAGGACGCGCTGACGAGGACGATAGTGATTGTGGGAGTGACCATCGAGGTAAGCGAGTCATCTAGTCTCTTCCATCGTTCGTGCTGACCTGCATCTTCAAGCTCGTCCACGCTCTCGACCTCACTCCGAAGCTTCCGTCGAGGCTATGGAGGTCGACAATAATATAAAAGACACGTCTACCGCCCAAGCAACGCAAAGCCTGGATCGCGAAGAGCGTTGTGTGACTGTGTGACCATGAGCGCCGAGATCATCCTGACTCTAACTTGGACGCACAGTCGCTTGCCGGTGGCGGACGGAAGGGAACTGGAGGCGTTAAGGATGAGTCTTGCTTCAGCGCGCTGACCCACCCTATGCGCATGGGTACTACTTGTTCGGATAATGATCACTCACACGCTCGCGATAGGCCTCCCCCACCCGCGCCACTCGAATACCACCCTTATATTCATCCAGCAACCACACATACCAACCCCCTCCCACCTATCTCCGCTTCATCGTCCTCAACTTTCACGTTTTAGTCGTCTCCAAAACCGCGCCTCGCCTTAGAGCAAAACCAATACACCCCATACCGATATTCAATCTCACCCCACCCTGCTACTTCCAATTTCTCCGCCGCCACTGTCCCCTCCTCGAAGGCTACCGGCAAGTCGAAATCTGTAGACCTACGCTCTTTCTTCAACCGCACGCAGACACAGACAAACCCGTTAATGGTAACAGAGCCTGGAGAAATTGTGCTCCAGCCGTCGCTGCCTCGCGCTCAAGGGCAAGACGTCAGGTCAGCGTCACAATTGCGATGCCTGCGTCCGCGCGGAAGTCTCTTGCTCAGTCTGTTTCTCTGCCTCGACTTTGCGGATTCGCCGCCACCCGCCAAATGCCGACGGACAGGTTCAGGCTACCCCGCCCGTGGAGATTGATGCGATGGAGATCGATGAGCCCCAGCCTCCAGCATTGACTTCGAAACGTTGTTCCTTCTGCGACTCGGTTTTCCCCCTACTCAGCCCTCTGCTTCTACTTCGCTCCGGATGCCTACCACGTCTGTCGTAACCACTGTATCCCCTGCATTTGCCCATATGGAGTCACCACTCGATCCGCTTGCGCACTCGACGACCGAACATGCCTCCGCTTCCAGTACTACTCCGACTTATCACGGTGACGGACTCGGATGCAGCTTCGTCTCTGGCCCTCCTTGCATCTGTCTCTGCATTTGAAGTGGGCGTACCACCATCTGCGCTTCATCCGCCACTTGGACTTCAGCATGACCCCATGGACGTCGTGGAGCCTGTTGTAGCTAACACTGCCGCTGAGCTGCCTTCTATGCCAACACCTGTGCCCGATGTTTCTCTCGAAGCTCGGCATTCGACCTCTGACCCTGCACCTGTCTGCCCGACCCACCTGCTCCATCCGGACCCACCGCATCAGCTGTCTCTGTACCTCCCGCGATGCCAGCCTCTGCACCGCCAGCCTCCGCACCGCCGCCTGCGCCTGAACCTGAACCTCAAACTGAGGATCAAGAGGTTCCGGGTGGGGCGGATCGTGCGCGTGCGGTCCAAGACTTTGATGACGAGGACAACGATGATCCGTTGCCGTGGCATGAGCAGAGCGGGATTCACTGGGAGACGATCTTTGACGCTTCTGTCATATAAATTATCGATGAGCGTACTGAAAGCTGCGAAGGCAGGGGTCAAGAAGCTTGATGAGGATCCTTCTCGAGTTAGATGAAACATTGCCATATACTGTGATGACCGTTCTCACCGGTACCGCAGAGTTGGGCTCTGCGGAGCTGTCGATATCGCTTTCGCCATTGTATTTTAATCGGCTCGACTCGTATGCGAATAAACAGCTTGACTACCATGTTATCATGGAGCTGCTTCCGACGATAGCTCAACTGTACTTCGAGAAGCGAGTCCGGTCTGAAGTCTACCTCAGCGCAGTGCACACCTCGCGTTTGGTTTCCAGAGGAAGACAGTAGAGGAAATAGAGGTGCATCTGCCGTTCCTTGTATTACCTGTCTTGTTTACAGGAATCCGAACCGAAGTCCAAACTAACATCATGCCCACAGTCTCGCAAGTCCTTGCACTCTTCGTCAAGGTGATCAAGAAGATGACCAAACGCCGCTGCGTCCAGAAGGCCGCGATCAGCGCGACACCCAGAGCTAACTCTGGCAATCTCATCGCTCGCACTGAGGCGGACGGCGCGAAGGCTGCAGACCCCTCGAGACGACGCTGGTGGAGAAGGAGACGGACGGTTCGTTGACAGAGAACCTGAATCGCGCGTGGTCTCGTCCCCGGCCTTTCGATCACGAGCGACGTTGCAGAGGCATGCTGAGCGATTCTTACGGCGTATTACTCTAAGTAGAGTTATTGAAACAAGTAGGCAGCCCCATACATATACCATGGCTGTCCGGGATCACGACTTCTGGCCGTGGCTAGTTGACTGCCGTTGCACGAGGAAAGCGCCGTCCCACTTACGCCAACTCCTTGCAGATGCAACACACGTCCTTATACGACCGTGACGACATTCGCATGGAAGCGCAGCAAGCCCAGACCGGGAATGTTCAGGACTTCTCCATGCCGGGAGAAATCCCTGTTTATGCAGTGACTCTCGCAGGTGCAAAATCGACGAAATGAATAGAGACAGACGGCGCCGGGGTATCGACCTTCGCGGGCCGCCGGGCCGCCCCCGCCCCCTACAGATCGCCTCGAACCGGGCATCCCGGCCGTCGCCCACATCATACAGTGCACGCTTACTTGACTGTCCCGTGTTCGCGCCCACCAGGGAGCTTACACCCAGGATGAACGGGTACTGCGGGGGGCACAGGAAAATCGGCGAAGTGACGCGAGCAGACGCGGTGCAGCGCAGGCTGGAGGAGGAGGAGGGAATTTTCGGTGTAACGCAAACATGTGCCGCGCTGAGTCCCTGTTCAGCCGCAGGCAGTCGCCTTGCATCAAGCCAGATCTCAAGTCAGATCCATTTGGTGATGCGAGGAGGACGGCGCCTCGTCGGCGTGCCTTGTTTGGCCGCCTGGCTCAGCAGCATCAACACAGAATCAATCGGGAACCTGGTGGCCGATCGCTCTTCTCTGTTGCAGCGGCAGTCTCGGACATGCTAGGGTGCTGTCGCGTTGTGACAAGCATCTTCTTTTGCTCGTTGGGCATGTGTCGCCGGTTGCCCATGGGCCATCGTGTGCGATTATGAGAACGAAGGTGGTAACGCGGCGGGGACATCATGCTCGGCAAAGTTCGGGACAGCATATCGTGCAGGCCGCCAAACAAGGCACGCCACTGTCGCGCGAGGCGGCCCGGTCTATTGTTTTGCGAACAGTGGACCTCGAACCAAGTTATAGAGCGAAGAAGGTACTGTTGCAGGATCAAACTTCTGGTGAGCGCTGCGCAGGCTCGAGGTGATGGTTCTATCAACATGCGGAAACTGCGCGTCGATTACGTGCGCGGGAAGTTCTCATCTGGCATGATCTCCGAGGACGCTGACGGAACGTTCAGATGAGTAAAAGTGGAGTAGAATTGGTTACTCACAAAGCATGGAGGGATAGTTACCGGAGTATTCTGCTGCCTTCCCACTGACAGCATCCCTCAGTCATGAGAGATATAGCACATTCTAGCTCTGCGATTTGTCTAAGAGCAGAATAGAGTAAGAATGACAATGATTTGCGACTCGGAAGAAAGAGCGTTCTGCGAGGATGTGGTCTCATGGAGGACTAGGAGGAAGAGGAGGTCTCGTAGTGACCCTGCCGAACTTGCCTGCAAGTAGACAAAGCACCCACTCAGCACTCAGCAGTGACAATCGTCTCTCCTGCTTCTGTCTTGGGATTATTGATATGCCGTTGGTCCTCTGACCAACCTACTCCGACAATCTGATCCAGTCATCCGGTATTCCCGTATCCCGGATATTCAGCTGTTCGAATGTTAACCTTCGAACAACACTCGCCACTGATCCTTGAAGCTTCTCGGGGGTATACAGGACTTTCCAGAACAAAAACAGTATTTCTTGGACCAGTCATGACACGTTAATTCTCAGCACAGCGCAATCAGGATTGGATGTAAGGAAATCGGTGATGCCTTTGTAGTGCTGAGTGAAGAGTTCGGTTAAACATAAAGCAGTCACCGAATTCTTCCCGATCCCATCCACGATGTTGTCATAAAGAGCCTTTGAAGAATGGAATATACTGGCTCCTTATAATCAGGGTTGCCACATAGGTCGCTCTTCGAATCTTCATCTCCCACATACAGCCCGTGCTTCATACCACGTAATGAGCTCAAGCAAGAAGTTCGCTGCCATTACTTCGGCTGGCACTAGTAAGAGCCCCCGTAAGGGGAAGGCCGGTACTAGCCCTCGCAAGAAGGCGCGCACTGGTACCTTCGTGCCTGCAGCGGCGCTCCCCCGTAAACTCTTCAATTGGGAAAACCTTCCGTACGATGTCCAAGCAATGGTGTGTTATCTAATCTTCAATTATTCTCGCGTCTTTTCTCACTGGTAAGGTCACTACTAATACTCGCTGATAGATATACGACCAATTGGCGCCGTTAGATCTGGTCATGTTCTCTCGGGTGAATAAGAACATGCATAGATTCCTACAGGCCCCGGCGAGCAGGCTGCACTGGCGTGCCGCACGCGCGAGAATTGACGGCCTGCCCCAGTGTCCGGAGTGGTTGTCGGAGCTTCAGTACGCCTCTTTGTGCTTCGAGGATCGCTGCCAGAACTGCCTTGAGACCGACTATGGAAGCGTAAGCCCCTTGTGGGAATTCTACAAGCGTTACTGTAGCGAGTGCAAAACATTGAAGTGCGCCTACTCTCAGCTATAGAAAACCACATATTGACTGCATTTGTAGTGTCTCTAGCTTGCAACCCTTCGATGGTGTCCCTGATGGCAGCTACAAAACTCTATTCAATGGGAAGGTCGAGGACATCTTCCCGTGTATCTTCCGCCAGATCTTCGTCGGTATGTTGTCTCACACAGTCCCAGTTCGACTTCTTTCCGTCATTCATCGAGAACACAGATGGTAACTTTGTCCGTACACCCTTCTTCCATTGCCCGGAGGTGGGAAGCTTCCGTGATGCTGTCATGGAGGCAGGAGAAGCAGACCGCGCTCGGATTGTGTTAGCGAGGCAAGCTGCTACACAGCTGCGCCGTGAGGTCAGTCCAAGATATTTCCTTCTTTGACCTGTAACTCAAATCGGACATAATTCAGCATGCCAGGAGGTGCGCCCAGTGGGAAAGCAAAGTGCGCAAGATTGAGCGCCAACGTATCGAGCAGGTCAAGACGGACCGCCTTCATGAGTGAGTCATCCACTACAAATACACAAGCCGTGCTCATTGCTGTCAAAACAGCATCTATGATTCTCTAGTTGGCCTTGGGTTCCGTGGAGAGATGCTGAATCTTGGTGTCAAGCTCCGTGGCCTACCCAATCACCTGCGCGAGCTGGTCCAAAAGCCGGTGCCCTTGACTACAAGTGGTGAATGGATTCTCATTATTTGCACACACTTGCAATACTCATGTCTGGGTTCCGATAGAATGGGGGAGCATTTCTCCCATGTTTGTGTCGCTACTCCAAGAGAGGAAGACTCTTGATGCTCGCCACGTACTCGCGGAGGCTATGCTATTTCGTCTGAAACGCCTTGACAGTGTCCTGAAAACCAATCGACCCGTGGCAGACGACACATGGCCGGCAGCTCGGGATCTGACAGATATCTCTACCGTCGCTCATCTCATTCAAGTCCATCACGAGGTCTACATCCCAGAATCCACTTATATGGCAATCGTCACCGAACAAGTCCTGCCTTGGCGGGCGCAGAGGGAAAACGCGTTGTTAGCGCTGTTACCAGGTTTGAATGTAGGAGAGCTTCAAGTCAACTCCTGCGGTTCACGTATCACCCGTTCCAAGGCTCCTCCCCTACCTCCATTATCTCGAAAGGCAGCGCTCTTCTGGTGTGTCGCCTGCGACCAGCTCATTTCAGGCACGACCGCCATGTATCATCGTTGCTGTTACGAATATGTCGACAATTGGGCCTCCGTGCATCCTCCTTGCTGCCGTCCATGGTTTGACGGTGTTTACTCCCCGCTTGTACTGGGGAACGAAGACATATTTAAGAAGATCAGCATCGTTCAGGCAAGGGGGCTTGGTGCCTGGTCCGCCGGACCTTTGCACGGTTGCACCGATATCATACATGCGATCTGGGCCGGGTGTGGGCTCGACATCGGAGCTCAAGAGAGCTGTAGAAAGGCAGATGACATTCGAGTTGCATGCAATCTGTGTTGCATACAGGGCAAGGTTGTTGTGGCCATGGGTTGGCGTCGCGCAGTATGTCCTCTAACAACGTTACTGATGCTCGTAATGTCTAAGCTACACCTTCTGTGCAGGTACACCACACTTTTGAAGTACATGCGGGCATTGAAGTGCAGTGGAAGCAAGTCTGTGGAGAGATCGCCGCCAAGGTGAAGCAACTCGAGTTTGGAGTACGAGATTACACAATCGAGAAGACCCAGGCGCTGGCTCGATACAGTTGTAGGTTGTGCCCCTGGCCACACAAGCGGATCTCCATGATGTTTGACGAGCTACAGGGACACTTCGAGCATTGGTGAGTTTACCACTCGGATATCTGATACACATCCGCTCATCTGCATACATGCAGCCATGGGGAGTTTGCATCGCCTGAATCGGACTGTGAGTTATCACCGGACTCCCCCGATTTCTTACCTCCCGCCTCCGCAATCTACGAAAGTTCACTTTCGTTTGCGGAGTTCAGCGACATCTCGGATGAACTCCACGCACTCCCAGACGATACATGCATTGCTCCCATGCATTTGCCGCAGAAGTGGTTCAAGGGCAGGATCTGAGGTGGGCTCAGCTATTTGGAGACCAGCAGGCCTCGATAATGGTGGGAATGCGCATCGCCTATATGCAATCTACAGGGGGCTAGCACGTACGTAGCTATGGTGCAGAATACTGTGTGTCGATATCTTGTACATATCATGTCTTCTTGCCAACCTCACGCACACGGTGATGAAGGGAACACGTTGCCTGTGAATTCAGGGGAGAATAGGTACATGACATCTCTACGCAGATCCTTAGCTCGCACCTGTTTGCGTTCTGGGCCTGAAGTTTGCGGCGACATGAGAGCGTATCTAGCGGGGACTGGCAAGAGGGAGTCCCACCATTGTTATTTCCTAGCAAGGTGTCGGTGGCCACGAGTCGTCTGGGAAACGTCGACAGGATCGAGTGAACGTTTCCGGCTATTGATGCCCAGAAATACATCATTGTGGCTATCTGATCAAACTGCGCGTTCGATTCGCTTTCATAGTAACGCGAAGGGTCGTTGCGAAAGTCATCACAGTCATGCTTGTTACGCTTGTTCTTCTGATCGTCCCCATGCTTTCCTCCTCGACGGCAACTTCAAAATTTTCCTCTTGGGTTGCGATTCTGACATTGGGGCTTAGCCTCTGAAGATGTTCAACGACAACATACCACTCTGGTTCTCCAGTTTCGTGTCGTGGAGGACAAGGAGCTAGGTTGGGCAAAGTGTACCGAAGTCCGCGTGGAAAGTGTGAGAGAGGGTTGTCCATAAAACTCGTGAAGCTCGGTATAGGCGAGCCTGGTGACAGGGAAAGGATGTAGAGTGCTGCTTGTCCGACAACGAGCGCGCGGTTCCGGGAACGTTCAAGGGCGAGAGGAAGGGCGGAGGTGGCGACCGCGCGTTCCTGGCAGTCAGAGTGGGACCGTTCAGCATGTTAACCTGTGTGGAGTGGTTGCTACCCTCGTACCAGCGGGTGCAGAGATTGATGGGCTACCAGCAGAAGCTGACAAGGGTGTCTTGAGAGGGCGGCACTATCCTCAAGCAAGGGCGGTCAACACGAGGTAGGCCATGAGAGGAAACCAGACTCGGAGTGTAGGCGAAGGCACCGAGGCAGGCCGAAGAGTGGACTTCTGTACCTCGTGAGGCTTGAAAACCACTCAACGTGCTCACCCATGCCTCCCAATGAGTTCTGTCGGCCACTCGAGGTGAGAACGCGAAGTGACCTCCCATATGTTTTTCGAATTTTTTCGTGTGCAAAGTGTGCTTGCAGTTGGGCGCTCGGTCACCAAAAACGGAAACAGCTGTAGCTTATAATCCGTAGCTCAACGGTCCCTGAAGTTGACATGGGTATACAGATTACAACAGTGCACGGTATGGGTACAACAGGGAGAGTGCAGTCTAGTCACTCGATGAGCAGGAGTTATGACAAGCTAAGGTGGATGACATACAAACGTCCTGCCGCAGATTCGCCAGGAGTGTGTACCCTATGGTCTTACATGAAAGACATTAACCCTGTACGATGTACAAAGATGAGCTCCGTTCGCAAGCCGTAGCCCAGCCGTCATAGCGTACTCACAGTCTGTCACCTCTTGCATACCCTCGTTGAGCACCCATGATGGCGATTCGTCATAGTCGTTTTGTGGTCGGATAGCGTATAGTGTGCAGACTATCACAGGTATCATGAGAAGTAGATATCCACCCCAGTGGTTGTGAATAAACGTGAACATGAGGACGCGAAGGGGGTGGAGTCGTCGAAGGTACAGGGTGTCAAGTGTGAAGCTGCCAGTGGGAGGGAGCGATGAATGTGTTGCCACTCCAGGCCGCAGGACATGCGAGGAAGCTTCAAGCGCCATAGTGGATCGACTCGGGATCGACAAAAGACAAACTCCACGACAAAAAAAACACAGCGGGTATACCTACACTTTGTTCCGTCGACCCCTTCTTCCTTGTTGAATAGGCATCCGATTTCTCAGGATTGAGGCCTTTGAAGATACAAAGGTTTTTCATCTGCGGACAATACTCTGAAGAGCTTGCGGAGGACAAGGCAACTGTGTACAATTTTCAAAGCTGGATCTCATGCTTGAAGATTGGCGACCTGTCGCAAGACGCGGCCAGGAGAGTCGAGAGGCTTGCAAAGCTCATCCGTGCGCGTATGTTCTCGACTGAGCGCTATGTATAGAAGTCCAAGGATTAATATTGTTTTCCCACTGGAACGGACACATCACGCTGAGCAGAAGGACTCTCTCCTTGAGCTCGCGATAGGCGGCATCAATGCGTTGAAGGAGAGGCTCAGAACGCGACTCTACGCGCGGAGATGGCAGCGCGCGATGCCACGCCTGACAAAGGAATGAAGCCCGTCTTGTCTCTTGTCATTCGACTGCTATCTTTTACTCTGTTGTTGTTCATTCCTAGTTTGCTTTGTCGCTTTTTACTGGTCCGCATCGAGGCGAGGAATTGCAAGCGGCCAGATGAATTGACTGGGCCCCCAAGCTTCCGAATAATTGAATTGCAGAGACGTAGACGATTGTATCGAATTTTCTTGATTGTATTGAATCGAAAGATTCTACATTGTAATCGACGTTCGGCCCACGGTACCGAGCCGTCCGACACTGACTACACCTCGTCCACCACCTCGCCGTCGCCGTACCACCCATCCCGCCTCGCCCTACCGTCCTCCCGGGCCTCGTACCACCCACAGTACCTCGTCCGTACCACTCACCGCACCTCGTTCACCCACCGTACCGAGCCGTCGCCTCAGGATCGCAGCCTCAACCTCGACAGCAGACCGTACCTGCAGCCCAACGAGGTTCTCGAGCGGCTTCGGGCCCCACACTGCAGAGACCGACGCACGCGTCGAGGACGTCCCGTCCGTGCGCAGCTGCACTATCCTCTCTCTGTCATCCGAATGAACAATCGCCAGTCGATAGCGAAATCGACGTGCGACGGAGGGAGAAGGACGCTGGCAGCGGCTGTGATAGGTCCGCTTCAGCCCTTCGTGCGGCGCGTTCCTGTGCGAGTGCATGCTTCCGAAGAGCTCGGAGGGCGAGGAACTCGTCAACATCGACGTTAGCTGAATCGGGGTCGAGTTGCACGTCAAGGAAGCCGAAGTCATCTTCACTGGGGGAAGGAGAGCAGGCCAGCGGAAGATCCGAGATGGGTTGAAGGAAGAGACCGAGACCGGATTGGTGTTCCGGTGCGCCTTCGAGAAGAGACAGGGAGATCGTTTCCATTGACAGAGCGCACTGCTCTGTCTATGGAGGCGACATTCCGTCGTCATCGAGTACCGGGAGGACGCGGTGAGGTGAGTGCGGAGATGACGGCACCTCTGGAGGATCCTCCATGTCGCAGTCAGGTAAGGAGAAGAGAGAAGTATGTGGCGATGGACTGCATCTCCATGTGGTAGGATGGGGTCGTAAAGGTCGTTGAGCAGCCGTTCCGTGGGGATGCGGGAGGTAGCACTGTGCTGTCGTCATCGTCCTCGAGGGCATTACGGTATCAGGATAGTCAGTATCGAGGTCTCAGGACGGAGGGTGAAAGTGGAGGGGATGATGGATTGTGGAAGAGAAAGGACTGTGGTCCTCCGGAAGAGGCGTAGGCTGATCGCCGGTAAACCACTGGGGCTCGCATTGACCGCATGGTATCTCAATTGGTAAGAGAGAAGATGGGGCGAGAGCTTGAAGACAAAGTGGTATATCAAGCGGCGGGAGGTCAAGGGAGAGCCAGCTAGGCTTGGGGGACGGTGGGGCGCGTATGTTGAACTCGGACTGTAGGCCTAATCTATCTCCGATCCCAAAGCCCAGTCGCCCGACTGATTCTCGCCATCGAAGGGACTGACTGGTGAGAGGGGAGCGTCGTGATGACGGCTACTCCGAGTGGATAGCATGCTATGAAGGGAAGGAAAGTCGGACAAGCCCTCGTCCATACTCAGCGGGGAGTGGGGACTCCATACCGAGGTAGGCTCAATCCCAGGTTAAGTTTCTTGGATAAAGGTTCCATTCACATTTGAAATGCAATGTTGTTCCCCCGCCAGAACTGGGCAAGCGTAACAGGGATTGGTCATGTGACGTGGTGGGGTCTGTGGTAGGCATACCTTACAAGAAGGGGCCGCATGCGTCATGTACATACTCGTCCAAGAATTCTGGAACTTTGGTTGACAGAGCGAACAAGAGCTCCACATGTTGCAGGATCTGCGAGTCGACCGCGGGAAACTCGAGTTGGTCAGGGAGATATGGTGTCTTGATGATGTCTTCTTGCGGCAATTGTCGGTCTTCCATGTTCTCATCATGATAGGCCCTGTTGGCCTGCGCTGGCCTTTCTTCGGAAGTGGTCTTTGGACGGGATTGCAGTCGGCGCCGCAGTTGGAGCAATCCAGCGCTTGACAGTCACGACGGGCAATGGCAAAAGCTCCGCCCCAGAATATGACAGGAATTGGTCTCCTGTTCCGGAAATGTTCCCAAACTATTTAGGTCCGGAACGCCGTATACAAGGAAATTCGAAGTCCGAAAGGGTCCATTACTATTAGCTACTTACTCACCTTACCCAGATTACGGTCCGATCTCCCAAACTCGGAATAGGAGACCATCCTCGCCCATATTCCATGCCTGTTCTGGGGGGTAGCTTTGGCTGTTGCCCCTCGTGAGTGTTGATTGCGGCACCGCGGGTAATCTTGTCCGGATGGGTGGTCATTGCCTCGTCCCGTAATGATGGACGCTGCGAGACAAACTCCCTAAGGGCAGAGAAGCCCATCTGTCGCCTAGTGATGCCAATATATTCAACCCGTGCTTTCCGGACAGTCAAGCAGATGAGATGAACAAACCGTTCCGGTTCAATACATGACTCCCTCAAGAGGCTGAGAACGTCGGGCGGTACATGCGGCAGATCGAGCAAGAAGCGAGAGAAGGTCCTGTCCTTGCTGACTGTATGCGTTTGAAACGCTGCAACGATTTGGTTCAGCCAGGTCTCGTAATTGGGTTGCTAATGTGGGCGTCTTTAGTATATGCACACATCTGCACCCGGAATAAAGCACATCATACACAGACCCCATTCTTAATCTCCAGTGTTTGTGGGAGCTCGGGCCGGGCCGGCCCCTAGTGGCACAGCCCACCCAACGCCAGATTGTCATTGTGCGTCTTTGAAGATCTCCGAAGTGTTCTACATCTCTCTGTGTTTTGAATGAATTGTGTATCTCTCCCTCATTGCTGCATTTCCGATCCAACACATGATTGGTCTCTTTTGCACTGTGCTGCTTTCAACCTACCACTACCCTGGTGGTAGGTTGAAAGCCGCTTGATGTGAAGCATACTGAGCCACAAAGACCGTGTGGAGCAAGCGTAACATCGACTTGTCCCCCTTCAAGTGCCACATCCGCAAGAGAGCTTTCCACCTCATTCAACAAACACTCTGTAAAACGACAGGCTGAACTCACGGAAATCCCTCCCTTTCCCGAATCGCTCAATTGCCCCTATTGGCACCATAGGCATTGGAAGGGACGCGATGTCTTTCTTTGCCCCAAAACCTTGGAGAAACGATGAGCTTGCTCGGTTTCATGGGTCCATGGGATTAAGTCTAAAGGCCTAATTTACAGCATTGAAAAGGTGTCCAAAGCATTTCATGGTGGGTTTGATCACTGCGTGTTCAAGCTTCTATTTTACAACCATCATGCCTCACGCACAGGACACAATCTTCATGGTGCAGAAATCATCATTGCCAGACATCGTGCTATCAATGACTGCTAAAGTCGATTTCTATAGGTGTTTACTGATATATATATACACTATGGTGCAGGTGCCACAGCTTCTACATAACACTCCCACAGCCAACAGTCCCGCATCCAACAGTTCTAAAATCCCCGCCCATGGCCACCAACCTGTAAGTCTACAGTGTATAATCGCACTCAGACTGACTGACGGCCCCTCAGCCAGCTTTTGAGCTACGTTTTCAGTGCTCGCTTCTTTGATGCTGATCACGGGCTAGAAGGAGTGCCCGTCCGACTGGCGCTCACTCACGCCGTGTGGCAGCCCAAGGATGGCATGCCTGTACATTTGGGTAAGTGCTCCTGCCTTTCATGTGTCGTTGTAACTAATTGTTACAGTAGTAACTCTCATGGTTTCTGAGAGACAGACAGAGCAGACACTATTCCTCGATGCTATGGAGCGAGTGACAGAATGGACCGATCTGATATCGGGTTCTTTGCAGGTGACTATCAGCTTTGAGTTCTAACCACCGATAGAGATTCTGAACTATGACGCAGGGTTCACCTCATTTCCATTTCAGCCTCCAATGCGCAGATCATGCCGATGTTGTGCATACTTTCATGCTTGAGTTCGACTCCGTGGAGCTCTTCGAGCTGTTCTCAGAGTACTCCAAACAATTCCACGATCTCATTCGTGAGAACAACTCCCACGTCCCCATTGACGATGAGCTTGTCCATACCATCATCGACTGCGTCGGTCAGTTGGTGAGGCCCAATATCCCAGAGTCGGAGTACAACGAGGAGTATCCAGCTACTGAGGACCAAAAGTGCGTGCTATCCATGTTGCGGACGGACAAAGTATTGATTCAGGCCTGGTAATATAGCACAGGGATAGCGCATTTTGGCCAGTGCTTGCATCATCTGCGCACCCGCCTCTGGCAGATTCTGTGCGCATGGTGATATAGGCGAGATAGAAGAAGTGCGGAGACGTGATATAGGATTGCCTATGGGAGACGGTACATGATTGGTGGATGACGGACACGGACACGGACAGGCAGGGGCATATATGTCTCTAAGTATCATATAGACTTTGTTCTGCAGGGCTTGGCGGTGTGTCACCCAAACTAGGTACGGCCTGATCGACACTCGCATAGGTATACTGTCGCGCCCGAGCTCATGGATGGGGCGGATTCCGGCGAAGTCAGCCTCATGCGAGCCACGCTCGACGACGATATGATTAGTGCACTTCTTAGTGAGAATATCAGCACCCTTGAGGTAGACGCAGTACTGGCGCTTCGAGATCTTGACGACAACGCCCGTGGCCTTGTGCTCGCTAGAGGACGAGATCATAAGAAAAACGTCGGCGCTCTCTCGCGTCTGCTTGTAGTCAGCCTGGCCGTTCTCCTTAGCGAACTTCAGGAGCGCGGTCTCCGCTACCGACGAAAGTTTGTCGCCGGTCTCGGGTTCATCGTTCTGGAACGCAGTGGAGTTGTTGTGAATGGCCTTGTTGAAGAGATCCTGGATAGAGGGAGAAAGCGTCTCGTCAATGTGCGCCTCGTCGATGGAAAAGTCCTCCGCGTGCTTGGTGAAAGAGCCCTTCGCTCTTCGTCCGCAATAGTTAGGGTCTTGTTCTCCTCGAGGCGGTGGACGAACTTGCCGTGAATGCGGACGGAGCCCGCAATGAGCGTCATGTCGTTGTAGTTGAGCGTGCCTGTCTTGTCCGTACATATCGTGGAAGCATTCGCCGTGGTGTCGCAAGATCCGAGTACACGAACGATAAGGTTTGCCTTCGTCAGGCGTTGCGTAGCGAACGCAAGAGCGAGTATCACAGCGAGCGGCGTTCTTAGTGTAGAAACGTTAGATAGAACTATAGCACCATCTTCCAGTGATGCCACAAACCTCGGATTCCCGAAATCTTGGAAGAAACGGAGAGCGAGCAAGACGACTGCGATTGACAGTAAGCCCTAGATCATTCCCTTCAGCATGAGAAGATGACGACACGTTGCTATGATCCACTTACGAAAAATTTGTCCTTCCACATCAGCTACATCAGCTGCAGGAGACTCTTCGACGGGCGAGCCGGGAGGACGTTTGCACCGAAAACGCGTCACCGCTCCTCGAGGCCGACATTGCAAGGGGGTATCCACCAGAAACAGCAAGAGGCACGGACGGGATGAGGACAAACCGAGACCGAGATTGGAATAGCAGCATCCGGGTCGTCTAGGATGACCTACGCCCTAGCCTCTGTATATGGTCGCCACCAGTCTGAGACTCCGCATCCTCCCCTCCAGAGCCAGTGAGCACCAGCCTTGGTACATCACCAGCGGTCTCTGGTTGTCGGTCATGACGCTGCGAAGCGCCAGCACCGGCACCAGGTTCATCTCCGGCGCCAGGTCGGCCATCCTTGTCAGAGGGAAACACGAACCACCGGTGGTGCGGTGCGTCCGCAGCTTTCCCAAGAGCCTTCTTGCCATCCTATGCGTACCGAGACCCTTTAACAGACCGTGGTGATGCCTCCCATCACCTTCAGCAAGTCGATGTTCTTCGGATCTACAAGAGACGCAAGCCTGTATGGCTGGAAAGCAAATGGACCGGCGTCGATGGTCTCGTCCCGTGCGAACCTTGATCGCGAGGTATAACGCGTCTCGTCCGTCCACGAGTCGCACATCGCTGGACGTCTCGGGAAGGAAGTGCCAGACTTCGAGAGGAGAGTTGCTCGCGGGGAGAACGAGGAGAGGAGGAAGCGTGCCCAACAGAAGGCATCACTTGAACGTAGCCAGCGCCCTGGCCGACGTACAGGTCCAATAGGCTGCGCTAATTCGTCTGTGTTGCAGAGCGCCCGGTGAAGATCTACAAAGATGAATAGTGTCAGCCTCTACAGTCAATTGATTTTACGTACACCCTTCTGGGAATTGGTAACATCGAAGAGGAGCTGGAAAACCCCTCGGCGACGACCCATCTGCGCGTAATGTTCAGAAGCTCGCTCGTAGGCCAAGTTGGGGCGGAGGCTCCCTACGGCTAGTGTATTCCCGGACACTGCGAGCGGTCCGATGGCCTCACGTTGTGCAGCCGAGTCACTAGTCGTCCACGAAGAGGACGCAACGATGTCGCCGAGATGGTAGTCACCGTCAAACTCGCGCTAGTTCATGACGTCCCTAGGGATGAAGTCGAAGCCCAACGTTTTGCCCTTTCTGCCGCGATTAGAGCATATGTGAGTCCTCCACGAGCCGCACGCTAAAGGAGGGCGTGTCAAAAGTGAGGAAGCCATGCTAAAGGCCCAGTGTTCCCAACTGAGCTGGTGCGCCAGGGAGCAAAAGCGAAAACGCAGAGCACAAAGCTGGAGCGACATGAACAAATTTGACCGTGGTCGCGTGCAGAGGGGTGATGTCGTACTCGTCGAGGCTTTCATCAAGAGGTTCAGATCACGCGATGGCACCAATCGCGCAGGTTGGAACACTTGGGCAGTAACTTTCGATATCATCCGTATCGCACATTTCTTCGCAGGTCCTGGCGTTGTTGATGTCCTCCCTGACGACTGTGTCGTTGTTCATACCATTTGTAACCAGTCACTGCTATACGGCATTTGACTGGCACCCACGATCCGTTATATTCACTGCAGTGTATTCTGATACAGAATGAAATCCCGTAACCACGTACTGTTATGAAAATGACATGTACCCGGAATCGGAGCGCATGGAAAATAGAGTATAACAGACACATCAGAGTATGCGGCGTGGTACGAGGGAAAGTCGGGTTTCTCATTGAGCATTGGCACTGGCAGCGCATCTGCGTGCTTACGGAACGGAACGGAACGTGGGGCGCCGAGAGTACGGCTCCCTCCTGTCCGTTCTCTACGCTCTCCTCTACCGCGTCCTCGATGTCGTCCTCTAACATCGGTGCCCTCTTCCAACTCCGAATCGCATGACCGCGACACGGATGGGTCGACCTCTTCGGTCTTTTCGCGGCTTACTACTGGCTTACGCCGGCGGTCCTTGTCGGACCTTTCTCGTTTGAAGAACACTGTCAAGAGCCTCGTAGAAGTTAACGAGCGCTGCTGGCGCGGCGAGGATTGTGAGCTCTGCGCGGGTGCAAAACGGCTGGTAGACATCCAGAATCGGTACGCTTTAGGCACCGTCCAATCTTATCTTTGTGAGGTGCGTAGGCTGACCGCGTGCACGGCGTTGCAGCGCATACAAGGACCAGTATGGCGACAACTTCACTTCCGCGATCCCAACAAACGTCTGCGGCCCGCATGACAACTTGTACGTCCTGTCTTATGTGCGCTTCCATGTTCGGTGTAATGAGGTGCTTTCTGCGGAGTTATAGCGATCTCGAGAGCGCACACGTTCTTCCCGCCCTGATGCACAAGTGCTATTTCGCAAAGAGTTTGTCTCTCCTACTTCTCTATATCTAATCATACTCACTTCCCGCTATTTCCCTTCGCTGTCCACTTGCCCCCGTCTTGAACTCTGGGCTTCCACCTCCGCACTATCACTCCCGTTTACCCACGTTTGCTGGGCTCCACATTGGCAGATAACGACACGCCATTCACCGTCTGGGGCTCGTGCAAGTCGCTCTGGCAGTTCATCTACTCACGCGACCTCGGGAAGCTCTTCTTCTGGCAGCTGCGCAACTACGAGGACGTGCCATGGGCTTCCAGGGCGAGTACCGCTTCGACACGACAAAGGCCGACGGGTAGCTCCGCACCACTGTGATAGTCGTAGTCCTTTCCGCCGGCGTTGGTAACGATGGTAGGTAGCGCTAATTCCGTGCCCAGCGCACAACCATAAATGACACATTTTTTCAGTTGTCACTGTCACATTGATCAACGCGTCGAAAGGGCTGACTGCGCCCTGGGTCCTTCTGGCTGGAATCGGGTTTGTCGTGTTCATCATCTTCCCCGTTCGCTGGAGCTACCGCTGGCTGGCAAAAAAGAGTGGCAGCCTGGACGCTGGCACCCTGATGACCGTTACGATCGTTATGATCCTGATCTCAGGCTTTTACACTGACATCATCGTGCCATCTTCGTGAGTGTTTGCCTCCTGACGAAGGCGGACCGCACTGACCACGAACAATCAGGGTGGATTCCTCACTGGCTGGTTATCCCGCATGACAACGGATATGCAATCGCTTTGGTGGAAAAGCTAGAGGATCTGCGCTCCGTCCTCTTCCTCCCCTTGGTGCGTTCTCACATGTTACCGCTGCAAACTGGAATGGAATGCTCATCGGTGACATCACAGTACTTCGCGCTTTCCAGGCTTCGCACGAACCTAGGAACGCTTGACACAGGAGAGACCTGGGGCTACGTGACCCTCATTTGCATCATTGTGTCCTTCTCGCTTGGCATCATCGAGCTTGAGGTTCGCCCGCCAACGTCAGTCTCCATCCATCGTCTCTGTCGCATGCTAGCATTGATATTTTTTGAGCAGATGTCCTTCTTCTAC
This sequence comes from Fomes fomentarius, assembly GCA_022606135.1. Taxonomy (NCBI): domain Eukaryota; kingdom Fungi; phylum Basidiomycota; class Agaricomycetes; order Polyporales; family Polyporaceae; genus Fomes; species Fomes fomentarius. The sequence goes on along the minus strand of JABYQN010000014.1, from coordinate 610,259 downwards.
ACCCTCCGACTTCCCGTGGAACGTCGCCTGCCAAGAGTTGATCACGCTGAACGATCGTCTCTCCATCTTCTCCGAATGGCGATGCACCAAAAGTGACGACGGTGCTGCTCTGTGGCACCTGAAGAGCGGATGCCCGACAGGTTCTGAAGTCGGCATTGCGTGGCTTGCAACTCTCTGCCAGCATACTGCTTCGGGCCAGGACCCGCCTGTTGTCTCTGGCCAGGCCGTGTCGACGGGTGGAAGGACGGAGTGGCAGGTGGTTGCTCATGAGATCGGTCATAATTTCGGTGCCATCGTGAGTGATATGTCAACGTCATGCTGCATGACATGATGCTCATCCCACCTTTGCGCCACAGCACGATGTAAGTATCAGACGGTTTGCCGCATGCAGCTGGCGGTACTGACCATACTCGCAGTGCGCCGACGGATGTTCATGCGCGAACGGATGCGAGTCGCAATCAGTCAATTGCTGCCCTCTTTCGACCTCGACATGCGACGCGAACTCGCAGTTCATCATGAGTCCCGTCGCAGACACAGACGAGATTAACTTTTCGCCCTGCAGTATCGGCAATATCTGTACGTCCCTGTCACCCCTCGCTTGTGTGTCCGCTGATAATTGACTTCCTCCCAGGCTCACTCATGGCAGGGACCTCCGGCGGCCGCACGAACACCTCTAGCATCATCGATCCTAACGCGCCGACCTCCCTCACGGACAGGAAGCCGCCCATCACGCTCAAGATGTGTGGCAACGGCATCGTCGAGGATGGCGAAGACTGCGACCAGGCATCAACTCCAACTCGTCCTGCTGCGACGCATCAGCATGCAAGTTCAGAAACGGCGCCGTCTGCGACCCGGACAGCTCGCCGTGCTGCACGAACCAGTGCGCCTTCGCGCTAGCGACGCAGGTGTGCCGCCCGAGCAAGGATGACCGGTGTGATAGCGAGGAGAAGTGTACTGGCAATAGTAAGCACATCAAGCAGTGTCCACAGGATATCACGGCTCCGAACGGGCAGAGTTGTGGTTCAGATGGTCTTGCGTGTGCGAGTGGACAGTGCACGTCGCTCGATTGTGCGTGGGTTTCTATGCGGGTTGTGAGAGTGAGGCTGATCTTGGTGTTGGTGTTCGCAGAGCAATGTCAGCTCGTCGGCGCCTCTATGGGGCTCCAGAAGGCTTGTCCGAGTAACAACGACAAGTCGTGCCAGGTCTCGTGTCAGGATCGAACAACTCGAACCAGTGCGTCGTCCTCCAGTCAACACTTGTAGATGGCTCTCCATGTGGTACGTACATTGGTTTTGTTGTGCGGGGATCAGGTTGCGACCATCTTAATAGGCTACGGCGGAACTTGTATCTCTGGCAACTGTAAACCTGGATCATGGATGGAGGTCTTCAAGGTATGCTCTTAAACCGCTCGACGTACGCGAATTTCTCCTGACACGTAGCTCGCAGTCCTCCTGATCCTCTATGGCATACTTCGCTGTAAGTGTACTTGTGGCCTGTCGCTCCATCCAGACACTCACGAAACGCCACATAGGTCTCTTCCGGTCGTGTCGCTCCAAGACACCGAAAGCAGAGTGGATGCCCAGCTACCCAGGCACTGGACCGATCGGCTGTAATCCCGCAGCGATGGCTCGCCGGGCTGGGCAGCCGCCGATGTACCGGCCCAAGTAAGTCCTTATTCGCTCCATGCACGCATCCTTTGATCTGACAAGCATCCCGGCGTCCCCGCATCAGTCCCCCGACAAAGCCCCTCACACCGTCAGCAGAGCTCGACACACTCGCGTAGCGCCTCTGGCCCTCTACAAGGGCAGAGCCAGCGCAGGAGCGGCGGCAGCATCGGCGGCGCGCACGGCTCGTACCCCAGCAATAACAGCATCCTCTCCGCCAGCGGGACGTCGAACGGCCACCGGCACTCGCGGAGCCACTACGCGCCGCAGTATCCGATTGGGAACGCGGTGGAGTGGGTGGACGACACACTGTACAACGGGCCGCGGAGGTAGCTGGGTTGGCGGTGGATCTCGAGGTGAAGGTGGATGGTAGTATCTCGAGGGAGCGCAGATGGTGGTTTGGGATGGGATGGAATGAAATGGGATTATCGAAGGGCAGGGACTCGGTTTTTGTTCGACCGTATGGAGCTTGTTTGGCCTGAGTGCTGGGCCTGGACTGTATTACCGCCAGGTTGTGCGGCCTTAATGTGCTCGAGTCCGGTGCCATCGGTACACTCATAAGTTGCCAAGGGTCAGTAGCTTTCCATCGTTCGGTCGCTCTGAAGCTCACTATCCGCACGTACAGTCTGGTCGAGCTGATCGTGCTGAACGTCGGCATCCAGGTCAAGATTCTCGACACACGTACGTTCTCCATGTTCGTCCTGCACGCACTCGTGCTGACGTTCATGACCACCCCGCTCACCCTCCTCTTCTACCCGCCACTACGGGTGTTGTGACAAAGCGCGCGTCTGGCATCAGCTCGTCCCCAGAGAGCGGCGCTGAGGCACCGCAGAGCGACATTCAGGCGGCGATCAGGACTCGCTTCGCAGTCATTGTTGACCACATTGAACAGCTCCCAGCTGTCATCACCCTCACACAGCTCTTACAGTCCTCGTCTGCAGTCACACGCGAGTCCCCATCGGTTTCCGACCCCAGCTCAGACGAGAAGGCAGCCCGCTGCACCACACCGCCAGGCAGAGGACCGCAGATCTCCGTCGATGCGCTCCGCCTGATCGAGCTCTTGAACCGGACCTCCGCTGTGCTCAAGTCGCAGAAGTCAGACGCGCTCGTCCACAGCGATCCCGTCCTCGCGATTCTCACGACGCACGGATACCTCCACCCTATGACCGTCTCCAACTCACTCGCTGTCGTACGGTACGAGGATTTCTCGGACAACGTCCCCGAGCACTGGCGTGCGACCAGATGGTCATCCTTCCCTGGACGAGCGGCCTCACGTCCATCGACGGCCACTGCCGGCAATGAAACCCCGGGTTCCTCCAATGCCTACTCTTTCGACACGCTCTTCCAGCAGAAACGCGAGGGTAACCACCAAGCCGTCGCCCGGCACTCGCAGTACATGCGGCGCGTCTTCGCGGACACGGCCGCTGACGTCGCGATGTTCCAGGACCGTGGCTTCCCACAGGCCTTCGGACCCGAGAGCGGCGCGCGGTACCATGTGTTCATGCCGTTCTTCGGCGGCCCCGACGACCGTGTCGCACTGGCGTTCGCGGTGCAGCTATGCCGAAAACCTCCTCGAGCTCCCCGACAAGCTCATCGCCTCGTGCCTGGCTCCCACTCACCTACTCGTGCTCCAGCCAATATCCGTGGGGTTGCATGCCCTCGTCACAACGTGCTGCCGTTGAGGCACAGTCCGTCGGGGTACCGAGAGTCGACACTCAAGTATTGCTTCTCGCCCATGATCTCTCGCACATCTCCTCCTCCTCATCCAATTTTGAAACGCACCTATCAGCTCTCGTTGCCCACACGTTGTCGTGATCCAGCGTGTGCGCGCGAGCTCGTCCTGGAACCACCGCGACACGGGTGGACCTCACTTCGTCAGGACGTCGTCACGGGTTGCTGGGTCGTCGCGCCGCCCCGGTGTGCGCTCCAGCAGTTCCTGCACGGATGCTACTAGGCGAGCTGGTTGGGACGTGCAAGGGCGAGAGCATACAGGAGCTTGTATGTAGTCCACGATGACGACGACGACGACGGCGACGGCGACGCATAGGAAGAGGCAGATGAGGGCGTGCTGGGGACGACGATGTCGAGAACTATTGACGCCGCCAATTTCGACGATATGCTCAAGTTCATGCTCGAGAATGTGGACGATCGACCCGGATGAACGTCTGCAGAACACCCTCCAAGCCGTAGTAGGGCTATGTAAAGGCAAGGGCGGCAAGACGTTACACACGTCGTTGGCTCAATAGTATGTGCCTTTTCGTATGCGCATACAAGTCGATTGACTCTTGAGTTTCCCGCCAGCTGTCAGGTGGCTGGCTAGTGAGCGTGAACGCTACGGCCCTTTCGTTTAACGATGCCCTCCTTTACCTCAAGGACCTTAAGGTCAAGCAATCGAACTTTTGCCCGGCGAGCTCGCTCGACATTCTGCCAGAACGCCGAAAACAAAATCCGCGGCTCCCATTTTGGCGCGGATGACGACGTGACAAAGACCAGGCGCGAGCCCGACATAGTTTTGACCTCAAAACCTGCTGCAAGCCGGGTTTTTGGCCTCGATTTGAGCAAGCGCACCCCGTTCAGCGCCTGGGCGCGCAGCCCTCCGGCCACTTTACCTGGCATGACGTGCTCTCGGCCTGGGAGTTCAAGCGGCATTCGAAGAACCTCAAGACTTCCTCGACATCCTATTGCATGGCGAGTATGAGACAATTGCTGTCCAATCACAATGAAGAAGACTCAGCCCGAATTGAAGGGTTTCTGGGCTGGGCAAAGGACAAAGGAGCGCCCGCGGCCAAGATACCCACCCGCAGTGGTAATGGTACGTGTTAATCAGGCGCAGTCTGTTCATATATGCTCATTTACTCTCTTAGACACCTCGTGCGGAAACCCGACGAAGCACTTGGACATGCGGATGCGGACGCGGACAGTCCTGAACGACCCGCGCCGGGTGTACAGTGTGCGTTGTATGGCGCTGAAATGCTTCTCGCGCTCCCGCGGTCTCGCATGCTCTCGTCATGCTTATACAAGGTGTGTTCTTAGACTTCTGCGCTTGGAGGCAACAGCGTGATTGACGTTGTCCTCAGATTCCATCTTCCGCATCTGGTGGTACCATCATCAAGGAGCCATCCAAACAGCCCGCATCGACTTCGTTCGGGACTTGCCGCGCTTCGTTGCCCTCCTTGCGCTGCAACGTTTCGAGCTCAAGGATTGGAGCCGCATTCCTCAGTTCGATCTGGGCGAACACGGACATAGGTAGAAAACACCAAGGAAATATCTCCCTTCCACCAAAATCACCGGCCGCATGGATTGTGAGGTAGAGGTGTATACTGCGAAGCACGTGCACAAGAGGTTGGGAAGGGGACTCACGTCGTCGAGTCCAAGTGCGTGGCCGACGACCATCCGCTTCGAGACGCACCTCTGGTCACCAAATTGTTGTGGGTGGACTGTATGCGGCTGTCAGAGGGCACAATCGTGCAGCACGCCATCGCGCAAGCCGAGAAGGCCGGCGGTAAGAAGATTACAGACCACATGCCGGAGGTTGTCGACCAGTATCAATACGACGAGTACAACATTGGTACGGTGCTGGCAGGATGCTCAACTGGGGCGGGGGCTCTTCGTCTATCGCATCCTCAATGTACGTACTCCTCCATCGAATATGGTCTCACTTTTGTTACCAACGCGGCTGAACCAACGTCGAACCAAGACGTGGTGAGCCTGATGTTCCCCTTAATGCCGTTCGTGCACCCCGCGCCAGACTGAAGTTTGTGGACATCTAGCCTTGCGCTCGTCGGCGCCATAATCTTGAGCAGTATACGACGAGTGCGCCGCGGATTCCCCAGGGTGCGTCTCTGTTTTTGAACGATGCATAGAATCGATGCTGACGCGGTATCCCACTCTGACAGCTTTGCAGATGACTAGCCGCTCGCTCGGAGCGTCGCTCATGCTGCACAGCTTCATAACCTCGTTACTGTAAAGGGCACTTACACGAAGCTTAGAGGGAGATGTGAATTGTAAGGATGCGATCTGTAGTACATGTGCGATTTTGTACAATTTTCGATAACTCGCTTATGCACCACATCCCACCGGTATGAAGAACTGTCGTGGCGATGTTGTGTGCTGCAATGAGGATGTCGGAGTGCATGGCAGTGCGGCGGTCGAAGTGGTGATCGTCAACATCGGAAGAGGTCAATGGTGCGAATGAAAGAGTAAAGAGGGCCGTGTGCCTCGAGAAGAGGAAGATGACAGTACGATGATGTACGATCTCGACCTACTATCACCTGCAAACGAATGGAGGTCGTCAGTGAGCCCGTGATCTTGTCCGATTCATATCCCAATCTGCTTGCAACATACCATTATGACGACCAGGTCCAATATCTCGATGTACATGAGTGCTACTCTAGCTTCAAGTCGGCGAGATCAAGAACATGATGCAGTTCGGGCTTGCACTTGGAACTGGATTGAACAAAGACCAGATCCCCTTCCACCACACATCATCGGGCACATCTTCCTCTTCTATCACCGACTCCTCCACGTCAACTTGTAGCACCGGTGCTGCGGCATCCTGTAGATAGGCGATTGATGCAGATGCGAGTGAGGATTCTGACGTCCACGAGACGGTGGGTTCGACGTCGTGATAGCCATCGAACAGATAACTCAACTTCGCCCCACGACATGCCTAGTGGACGACCTATAGGAAGACCATATGAAGGATTCGAGGTCATGGCGATACAGATGGCCAATTTTCCCGGCAAGCGCCTCCTCACTGAGAAGGTCGATAGCCAGGAGGGGTACAGCGGTGCCCGTCAATTCGAAGCCGCTGTACGTCTCTTTCTCCTCTGTGACGACGCAACTGAGATCCCAGACGTTCAGTACCGCACAGAGGGTGTTGTCGGGCTTGTGGCGGTACATGAGATTGTCCAGGCTGATATCCTTGTGCTGAATGCCGTTGCACCAGTTGAAATAATGCGCTATGTGTGCAGTTAGTCTCAAATTCCCAAGGTCACGAGCACAGAAGAAGAAGAAGAAGTACCACGTACCCTGCGTCAGCTCTACCCAGCCTTCGACGAACGCTCGCCCCGTCAGGGTATGCCGAGGTTCCAAGCGTTCCATCTTGATCACGTGGAGAACATGATAGACCTTGCGCTCGGTTCCATAGGCCCCAATGCGGACCTTCGAGGGAAGTCTGAGCCACTCGCGGGACGATCCGCGCGAACTTTGCGGACGCCTGGCGCCTGTTTTAGCACGTCCAGCACGGAGCGGAGAGCGCCCGCTGAAAGTCGGGACCCTCGCGCAGGACAGCCAACCCGTGGTTTTTCTGGGGCGCAGATGCGGACGAGTTAGTCTTGAGGCGCAAGTAGAACGGCGTGAGCCGAGCCTGGAGGCTGTGATCGTCGTCGGGGAACTGCTTCGACGTTGTACGACCGCAGACAGAGGCGCCCGCCGCTGTCATCTGAAATGGGGGATTGCGAGAACGCGCAGAAGACCCAGGACGGAGAACAAGGAGAGCGAGTATGACAATAGTTGAATATCACGCATGCGACCGAGCGAGAGACGAGACAGCGACGACGGATGTGATGCAACAAATAGGATGAGATACGTCTAGTGGGGATGAGGCGGATAGATGGATGCAGTCATGCTTTTGGCTGTTGGTCTGGTCGTTGTCCGGTCGTAGATTGAAACCTGAGACGGTCGTCATTTTCATCGCTTGACGGTGGCGGGCCTGCCCCGCTCGCAGGACAAGAGACCAGTGCGACCACCCCCGTAACCGGGAGCATTACGCTCAACACGAGCAGGCAGCTCGTTGGGGCCCCTCCTTCCCCTTCTGTTGTCTGCTACAGCAACCTCAACTGCGTCCTCATCTTCTTCAACAGCACTGTTGCACCCGAGTCGAACTCGATGCCAGAGTCACGCAATGCTTCTGAAACTTCGGCAGCGGCGGCGGGGAGGCTGTTCCTCCTCCTTTGTGCGAGCTGACGGGCAGCGCGGACCCAGCGGCAACCACAGGTCTGTGCGCAACCCAGTCTGCGACCTCCTCCATGCTGTCCAGCCGAGCGCGGGCTTGGACGCTCTGGTGAGCCTGAGCGCGCGGACGGGGAAACGGCTCGGCGAGAGGAAGATGAACGCCGGTCAGGATCACGCCTTTTGCTGCGTCCTCGAGGCACTGCATCCGTGGTCGGAGGTATGTTGCGCCCTGGAAACGCGGCCCAGCTGCGGTAGGACAAATTACGACAAGATGGGCAATGCGGGGAGTTGGCGGAAACGAAAAGCTCAGGGAATGCGAGAGCATAGAGAGCGCTGAAGGGTAGCGAAGATGCGCATACGACAGCTGGGGGGAACCTACTTGATGCTCTGATTAAGGCTCGGAATGCAGCGGCGACGGCGGTGACTCTTGCTCCAAGTCGTGGCCTTCATCGACTCAAGGTAAGAAGTACAAGTCAGAAGTACAAGGTAAGTACTAATAGAGTGAAGAGCGGAGAACGGATAGTCGTGTGAGCGTCTATAGATTTGATTGGTCTGTGAACTGCCACGTGCATACTCAATCAACGGCCACTTCAGCGCTCAACTATTGCTCTCTCTCTCGGCCGTGTGTCACTGTGTGTTTGCAGGTTCGCTTCTGCGTCGAGGCTCTTGTGAGCTGGCGATGGGCGAAATCTCCTCACATGGGCGTACACGGCAGACTCCTCCACAATCCGTTCTTGGCGGACAACCACCTCGTCCGACACAGCGGTGGCATCTTTCCGTGCACAAGCGAACGGTACCATCGATAGCCCTCTGAGAAAGGCAACTTCCGCATCCATCTCTTTCTCAGTCACCGCCATTCGCTCAGCAGCAGCTGATTGACATGGATTTAGGTTGTGAGTACTGTATGGATGGCAGGACGAAGGGTGGCAGAAGAAGGCTTATACCACTCTGGAAGTAGGAAGTACAGACATCATTTCCAGCCGGATTGAGTGCCTATGACAATGGAAGGTTGCACGGATGAGGAGTCAGAAGGATAGAGAAGAGTCGGGATCACGCATCGTGCACGCTACAGGCTGCAGCGCTCACCTACAGCCCCCTTGCTTCTGTTCATTTCAACGTCGTGGCACTATACCCTATCCTTGTAGTTGAAACGGGAGACTAAGGGCCGGTGTATTTCTGTCGCATGCTTTTGGTCTTCACTCTACCACAAGTGCGAGGTGGTGAAGGATTCTACCATAGTACAAAGAGTTCTTCCAACTCGGCTAGGTTGGAAAGGTTGCTTGGTTTCTACCATTTCCCTATCGACACATTCTCTCCCAAACATATCAGAGATTGGCTAGTACTCACATGGTGTCGTCCAATGATCACAAACGGTGTTTCACATCCCGTCGTCATCACATGTTGCGTCAAGAAAGGACCTTCATATTCGAGTTTTCGCAATAAAAGGATGGGCTCGTAGACGTGTCCACTACAGCCACCATATACCAATTTCCATATTTCTGCCCACTTCAAGTTCTCACTCGCCATTCTCTCCTCCACCTTGGTATTGACCATGAGCCCCTCTCCTCAACAACGATTCGAGATAGCCAGGTTTCGCAAGCAGGAGCCTTCCTTCGCCACCGGTGCAGTCCTACACAGGCAGCAATCGACGTCTGTGATGTTAGAGGTAAGTTCGGAATTTGAGGTGTACTGAGATGCGTCGAGTACTGACGATACAACCCAGGACGCAGCGCACAAGGAGAAAAAGGCCACCATGTCTGTTGATCCAGAGTCAGACACCACCTTTTTGCTCCCATCTCAGCCCCGCGTGTCTCTTGATGCTACCGGACCTCCAAACACTGCAGTTAACACCTCGTTGTTCTTCCCTTACCTCAAGATGACACCTGTCTTCTTCTGCGGTTTCTCCGTGTTGGTCGCTATGCTGTTAGCTATTGCCACCGGGGGTTACCCTTCCTTTCTACCTGCGACCTTGACTGGTACTGGAATGGTGCTAAGGGATCTTCCCGCTCAATTCTCCTCCATGGGTGTTTCCGCCCCAAACTCTGGTCCAACCAACACTCTTGCTGAGTATGACAGCATCACTCACAACATCTCCATCGTGTCAACTCTGACATCTCCAACCTTCACCGAGTTGCGCACACGAGTAGACATTGGGTGGTGGATGCGTCTCCTAGGCAAATCACAACGCTTGCCTCGGACGCCCGCTACTGTGTTGATGCGTGACAGGTACCTTCCAAAGGAATGCTGGCCACTTCGTGGATCAGCCGGCTTTGTGGGAATCAATCTGGGACGAGATGTATACATCGTCAATATCACCATTGGACACCACCTCGACATTCGCTCTCTATCACCATCTGCCCCTCAACATGTTGCTATATGGGGTATTCCTATACCCTCAGCCCCAATGGTCGGTGAGAGGGAATCTGCGTTGCCATGGCCGTCTGCCAGCGGACTATCTCAGGCATTACAAGGCATCGTCCCGGTATTCCTGGGTCGTTTACAGTATGACATTCATAGCGGTGTCGCAGCACAGGACTTTTGCATCCGCTCGAACATCACCGAAAGCATTGCATTCAACCAGGTCATTGTCGAAATTCTTGACAATTGGGGCTCAGAGAGGTTCACATGCTTGTACGGGGT